>NC_047560.1:6877176-7119676 GCF_902806645.1 Magallana gigas | reverse complement strand
CTAAAATGTCTACAAATGACACACGACGACAAACGTGAGATAGCAATGGGTCTCCTGAGTGACTCAGGTGACCTAAAAATACACAGTATAGCTACATGAACATGGTGATATTACATGAATACTATACCACATAAACTCTATCTTTGCTCCATCAGTCCACTCTTTATTGATACACAAGGAACCTGTAAAGAGACCTCAAACTATTATACTGTAAAGAGACCTATCTATTATACTGTAAAGAGACCTCTAAATATTATACTGTAAAGAGACCTCTAACTATTATACTGTAAAGAAAGCTCTAATAATCATACTGTAAAGAGGCTCTAACTATTATACTGTAAAGAGACCTCTAACTATTATACTGTAAAGAGACCTATCTATTATACTGTAAAGAGACCTCTATCTATTATACTGTAAAGAAACCTCTAAATATTATAATGTATAGAGACCTCTAACTATTATACTGTAAAGAGACCTCTAAATATTATACTGTATAGAGACCTCTAACTATTATATTGCAAAGAGACCTCTAACTATTATACTGTAAAGAAACCTCTAAATATTATACTGTATAGAGACCTCTAACTATTATACTGTAAAAAGACCTCTAACTATTATACTGTAAAGAGACCTCTAAATATTATACTGTATAGAGACCTCTAACTATTATATTGCAAAGAGACCTCTATCTATTATACTGTAAAGAAACCTCTAAATATTATACTGTATAGAGACCTCTAACTATTATACTGTAAAGAGACCTCTAACTATTATACTGTAAAGAGACCTCTAACTATTATACTGTAAAGAAACCTCTAAATATTATATTGTATAGAGACCTCTAACTATTATACTGTAAAGAGACCTCTAACAATAATAATGTTATTTTCTTAATACATGCTCCAGTGGCAAGCCTATGGTCTATTTTTAATTACTTGACCACATTTCATTTTTTGACATTAGATTGATGAAGAGCAAAATCAAACGCTTTCTTGAAGACGAGCTCATACAGTGAATACGATTCCCAGTCGTCTCTAATTCCCGGTCGTCTCTAATTCCCAGTCATCTCTAATTCCCGGTCGTCTCTCATTCCTGGTCATCTCTAATTCCCGGTTGTCTCTAATTCCCGGTCACTGCTATAAGTTTCAGGTCACACTGTAATGAAGCAGAGAAAACTTTATAAATACATTGATCACAAACAATGGGCCTTCCTTTATTTGATCCGCAAAAATTATTTGAAGTTAAACATTTACAGAAATTAGGAATCAATCCCTTTCGAGATGGAGATTTTCACTCATTTTCAACATGCTACTTTTATTATCTAGCGGTTGATGTAAAAATTGTGGTCGAGTACTAATAGCTGAAAAATATTGCACAAGCATTCACTTATATGTCAAAATTTTTCATAATGATAAGTGCTCAATTAAATTAACACTAATCTTACTAATTAATCAAACTGAAGGAGCTTCCCAACTTGATGGCCAGTTTACTTAAAAACATATTTTTGTGGTTTAACGATAACAGGTAAGACGGAGATGAAAAAATTAAATTGAATAAAATGTTCCATGTCACTCTGACGTCATTATTATTTCATTTCAGTATGTGCAACCTCTGCGAAAAAAGGAACGGAAATTGCAAATTATTGGAATTTTTCTAAGTCCAATGGGCATAAATCTGTCAAAAATTGTTCGATCGAACAATCTAAAATCGAACTTGTCCTATATATTTTTATGATAAAACTGTACATACCAAATTTCATATATATAAGAAAATGAACAGAAGCCATCAGTGGACCGACCAACCAACAGACAGCAGAAATTGACAATGCAATATGCCCTCCCTTCTTTAAAGAGGGGCATCAATATTGCAAATTATCAAACCGTTGGACATGACCCAGAACTAGAGACCTCACTGTATTACAGAATATGTATCCTTACATAGCACATTACTCGGACTATTTTAAATTACTCAAGAGTAGCTTTCTAAAAGTTGCTACATTCTTGACTACGCTGTTTTAAAAATTAAAGAAGAGAAAAATTAAGTCATGTAAATTGAAATGCGGTCATAAGGAAACTGTTGGAAGAGTTATCGTTCTTTAATCAATTAAACCGAAAGTTTATGGATCTAATTATTAAATATTTTGTTGCGTAAAGCAAATTTAGATAAACATAAAGAGTAATATCTGTAGATACTCATGCCATTTTGGTATTTTCAAATGTTATTTGGGTAATTCCTGTTGTTTCGAAATTTCGGGATATGCCTACCCGTACCAGCTTTGTTGTAGAGACAACTGCATGTTCTACCGGAAAATCCACAAAAAGTGGCTCATTGGGCGAAACATCACAAGATTTTCACTGAAACAGAGGTGTAATGTAAGTCTCACTGAAACAGAGGTATGATGATAAGTATTTAAGTACAAACAATAAGCAAAGAAAAAACTTACAATAGCAATCATGAAGACGATACAGCTTTATCACGTGACTTCACAAGAGCGCGGGTATGGCTAATGACACAAAACATAAGAACCCCCCACCCCCCCCCCCCCAAAAAAAAAATCACCACAGCTCATACAATGTTTGATTAATTATTCCGTAATATCTATTCCTTGTAACATTTAAAAATTAAATCAGCTTAATTGATTAAAGTCTCAGGCGCAGATCATTTATATACCTTCCCCCTTATAAAGACGCAATTTTTTACTGAGTGGGGTATTATAGCACAGGCACTTGTTTCTGAGAGAAAAAAATACCCTAAAGTACATACTATAGGGTATTTTTTTTTCTCTCAGAAACAAGTGCCTGTGTATTATAGTACTGGTACAGTACAGTCGCAGATGTAAGCCGCTGAGACAGACACTGTTGCAATTTTTACAGCATGCAAAAATTAAAGTGCTGAAAGCTGGACACTCGGTTTTTTTAAAGGCAGACAGTATCTGTTTTATTTTCCTTTTGTGAGTTGGGTGGGTGGGGGGGGGGTATGATAGGAATCAAAGTACTGAAAGCCGGACCCTGTCAACGGCACTGATCCATTGTTTATATTTACAAGTTTATTTAATTTATATATTTACCACAACACAGAGTCATTTAAACAAGTGCATGTAATCATCACGAACAGTAATTAGATGCGTCCTTACCCATGGATCTCCTATTTCTCAAATATTCCCTGAGTACGGGCGTACCATTAAACTCTCACACCTCAGACTCTCCCATAAATCAGTCGTACCTTTAAACTCTTACACATCAAACTCTCCCATAAATCATGCAGGCGTATCTTTAAACTCTCACACCTCAGACTCTCCCATAAATAAACCTAATACTCACTGTCGTCTATCATAACTCTATCACACACAATAAACAGAGAGTAATAAAACAAGAACAACCATACTTTCTTGTTTTCAATTTTCCTCGATTCAGATGTTGCTTAATTACTCGATATTTATAAATACCCCAGTGTTCTAACGATGTTCGTTTAACAGTATGAAAAATTTCCTAGATTTCTCCGTTAAAACGCCCCCTTTAGCTTATCAGGATTCAATACACGGCTAAAAAATGTGATGTCTACGGGGATTTTGTATTGCAGCAGACCCGGATGATAACGTTGAAAAATTGGGGAGAGGTATTCCGAGTGAGTTCCGAATGGGGAAACGATGTAAACATTCCCTATTGTAAATTTCCGTAAGAAATTTGTTTTCGGTCCTATTTCTCCGAGTGAAAAATAATAATATGTCAATGAAGATGTCTTGAAAAGTTTCCCTTTTATCGATTTCAATTGCACTTCCTTCACAGGTATGTGTATTTTTTTGGGAAGCATAGCTACAGCGCCTGCGCCCTGCACCTGCATCTTTATCTAATCTTTGATACCACAGCTTTTACTCTACAATTATTAACATTATTTATCTCACATACACTCGAAGGCATAAAGTTCAATATCTTAGTGATTGATATTGTATTGAGGCAAATTTATGTCTATTTTAAAAAAAGTGTTTCAATATCAAATTCATCTGAATAAATAAACGAATCAAACAGCAGTTTAATTAATACCAGTGATACAACTGTAGCCGGTGTCGGTAGAATTAAATAACTCAGACAACGTGATTTGGTCAAAGGTTCACTTCATTTATAATTATAAGTTACACAAAAACCTGTAATAATTCATTATATTATTTAAACACATAATAATTTCACATAAAGCAATTACATAATTACATTTATTAAAACGCCTTACCGGGACAGCTTCCCCCAAGACAGACAATTTATATATCATCAGGATTTTCAACCGATGTGTCTGTCTGGACATCGAAGTGGAAAGTGTCCAGGTATTTCACATATAGCATTTAGTGCAGAATATTGGCGGGAACAGGTTGAACAGGTTTTAGATATCATGTGACATTTATTTATAGATGAAGTCTGTCGTCACTGGGCTAAAAATTAACACTCACACGCACACGAACACTCTCAAAACAAATGCTAAAGCGCAACTACATATTTAATTATATATAACCCTGGTTACACAACCTCCGAACGCTCCGTAATATTGGAATTGGGTGTGTTACGGGAAGGATTTTTCACTGGATATACTTTACAGGAGAGCCATATTAATAACATTTCTAGTAGATTAAGTACCTTTTTTATCCGCAGTAGACGTTAAACGAAAAACGAACACCCCTGAGAATGTTATTGTCATTAAAATCTTAGACCACGTGGTTTTGTTTGACCCTTTCAGTTTCGCAGTAAAAAATCGTGCCTCGTGGTTATAGTCTATTTCATAAAATCTAGATACTTGTAATCAAATATAAAATCTAGAGGTTTATTGATTTTAAACTTTAACTTTATTAATTAGTGGAAAAACTGTGTTCAGAAATAAACGTTACAATGCAAAAAATAGTTTTTGTCTGCTGTTGCAACAATTAACATGCTTAGTAGAGATCCCCCCTGATGATTAATTTTCGATCCGCGCCTGACCTAGTAATAGCATCAATAGTGAAAAAGACTATACTATTTTATACAGAATGTTCCTTGAAAATGGCTCGATATACAAGTTTTTATGCAAAACAGGCCACCATTATTTTTTAAAAACATGGTATTGCACACCACAAGCATCAAACATGGCTATGATTTTATTAAGCAACCCAATGTTTATATTTTCAACAACTCTACACGTGGTTGAACACGAACGATAGCTCTGTTCTGAATATTATCGTTTAGTATAAATAACCGCTAGATGGTGAAATAAGACATGCATCTTAAAAGATTTTTATGTTTTAACATAAATCAAAGTAGGATATGATATGAAAAACGACCAGTTCTTACGTATTTTGAGAGTATTATCCGAGCACTTATACTTCCGCTCGAAATTTCACAGTTACTAAACAAATCTCGGTGAAGTCTCGTGAACTTTCATTCGAGCACCTCTGGATTTATTACATACTTAGCAACGATAAAGAAAACATTCCGAACACATTCACAGGGGTGACGAAGACTGACAAATAATCGCAATAATACAAAGCCATGGATTAACGCACCATGCAGAACTCCACCTGGCTAAGCGTATCCACAACAAATTCAGGATCCATTAGTAAAGAATACAAAGCCACTATGAATGCATGTATTAAGGTGGAATAACACATCATCACAAAATGGCTGACCGCTGATCGAATTAACGACATTTCGTTTTATTGAAGGGATTTTATGGACTGAAATATGTAACTCACTCCATATCCGAGTGTATAAATGTCAGACTTGCGATCCGTACATCCCGAGTTCGAATCCCGCAGGGGCGTTTGTTGTTACTTACTGGAATAATTATTTTAGATATTCATTTTTATCCCCAATTAAACTGCAAATTTTTCGCTTATTTGACATTTGTACAGTTTATTTATCGTTACATCTTTCATTATCAACAAGTTTCCTGTTAATTTAAGTAACTTTTTCCAGGTGTGTTATTCCACCTCAAGAAACATTATGTCTCTGTCAAATCTAAATTCAAAAATGTAAAGAAAGGTAACCCTATAAAGAATACTGGAAAATCTTAATAGTTCGAATAATTTGAATTTGATATAAAAGCAATGTTTGAGGCTCCAAAACACAGATAGTTTAGAGAAAGTCCATTAAAACTTTTTTTTAATTTGTACAGCATATCAAGTCTAGTACCCCAAATTGTATTGTTTATGGGGAAAATGGACGATCTCCATTGATAATCTTTATCAATGTACGAATAATAACTTATTGGGCTAAACCTATAGTGGCGCATGATTGTAAACTTGCGTATGTAATGTTTCGCTATTTTTATAAATGCTTTACTGATGACTAATTTCAATGTAACCATAATTTATGGTTACATTGAAAATAATGTTAAAACGGGCTTGGCCCCTGTGCCTGAGGGTTCGTTTATGCACCCATAAATTGTTGAGATACATGTATGTGACAGATACACATACATGTAACTCATGCGGTCTTTCCTATGTCCGGATTGATCAACGTTTTTCTAGTCTGGACTGGCTAAAATGTGTTGCTGAGCGTTACAAGTTTGGTTCAGAAACGTAGAAAATTCCCCCAAATATTTGAATTACAGAATTTTAAAGAAATTTAGAAACTGTAATCACAAATTACCAATTGAAACTGGAAGATGTAAAGATATTTCTGTTTCAGTAACATATCACGTGTACAATCTATCACACAACGCTAGCGACATCGAATTTGTCGGAGCGCATCAGAGATCTTATTTTAATCCGATTGCATTTCACAAAAATATTTATCAGTAAAGAGCTATGGCTAACATAAATTCACGTTAGACCCCATGGGCCGGAAATTATGATTTGATGCTATTCTTATAAACTAAGACTTGATAGTAGCCCCAAAACGTAGTTCCAATATAGCAGTTTAAAAAAAAAAATACTTCAATAATATAAACGGATTATAATCCGGAAATAGTTTTTCTGTTCCGGTGACATTTCCTCTTTTATTGATCCCTGGCAACTTGATTTACAAATGGCGGAGGTTTAAGCGATATTGACAAACGGTGTTATTACACGGCGTTCAACGTGCTAAACACAATGGATAATTGAACGTTCAATTTGTGTGTAACACGCTATGGCTGTATATGAAGATTTCTAGTTTTCATTGTAGACTGAAAGAGTCTAGAGTCGTAAGAAACCGAGCTTTAACGGGCACCTGTTAATTGCTGTTCTGATATCGCCGCCGAAAGTCTCGAGATGTCAACCACCACCACCACACCAACGGTGGCGACATCCGGGAAACTGGACACCACCAAAACCCCGGACATGTTGAAGTCCTCGCGGAGCAAGACTCCCGAGAAAGAAAAGTAGGTCAATCATGCAGAGATTTAGATTTTCAAGTGGGTCATGTTTGATTTAATCTCTCAAGAATAACAAATAACAATAGGTCTAGTTTTCATCCAAAAACTACATACATTATACAGGGGTGTAGGCCTATATTTGTTTTGAACAGTGCAGTAGACTCTGTCACTCTTCTAAATGAATGTGCTAATAAAGTTTAAAACTTTTAAAAGATGTATCATGCCAAGAGTTTCAAGTGCATGGAAGCTATGACTTAATATAATGAGTAATGTACATGATTACAAAATAATAATGATAAAAGTAAAACATAAGCTTGACAGGGAAATGTTTTATATTAACAGAGAGATTTTGTATCAACTTTTTTTACAATAACATTTCATTGTTTTTATGGGAGTGAGGTGATATAACCGTTATAAAACGCTTGTCAACTTCAATCTTGTTCCTATATACATACAAAACGCTACAGAAATGTAGCTCTACGGAAGTTTTTTATTGACAGACTGCAGAGCTACGGTTCCACCATTGCAAAAAACTATATTTATTGCACACAAAAAATTTGTGCTGGCCATGCAAGGGCTTTGGATTTTACCTAATTTGAGATATATTTAGATTCTTACATGGCAGTTTTTATATCGCATCCTATATTACCGGAGGTTGCTCTATAGCTTAATTCACTTTCCATGGATGGTTATAGTGTTTAGGAGGCAAGTAAAGTAATAAATTAGTGTACGTAGTAAAAGATATCTCAGGAATTTTTATGAATGAAAATTTTACAGAATATTTTCCTAAATAAGTCCATGCAAAACTGTGTGCAAAAAATTGTTAATATACATTTTTTTCTATGGGGATGAAACTGTAACTCTACGGTCTGTCAACCTGAATTTCCCGTGGAGCTACTAATAGTATAATTGATAGATTATGATACAAATTTCTAGATTTAACAATTTTATATGATGTATTACGAAGTACCTTAAAATTTACACTGTTTGGCTCTTCAATTCGTTTCAAGTTTTGATAACTAAGTATAAATTTAGCAAAATAACATCATGTACCTAATCGTTACCATTGATTTTGCATCAAACCAGAACAGGCTTGTCTCGCGGAGTTACCTTTCTTGCTTCGCCTACAAAATTGTCTAGAAATTTAAAACCTGAACGGGAGAAAAGTTTACAACAGATTTTGTAAGTAACGCACAGAATTACCTAGTGGGGGAGGAGTGCAGCCAGCATGTATTACCGGGTACTTATATATTTATATATTAACTGTCAGGGGACACTTATAAGGGTGTGGTATATAGGCCGGTTAAAGGTGATCTGCACAGGTGCCCTACCAGTAAAGTAGCCGATTCTGCTGAATAATGAACAATGATGCTTTTTGCTTTATATTTATTGTTTAGGACTTGATGCATGTGTTTAGTTTTCAGTTAAAATTATAATGACTAATCATGGTGGATTGTTGGCTGAAGCAAAAATTTGTTTTATCTTCACATAGAAAGTTCTGTTAAAGTCTTTTTTTTTTTTTTGCATGTACTGAGTTGTACCCCTTTGTAAAGATTTTTGTCACTAGTCATTGACAGTTATAATCTCTAGGGTGAGCAAGCACTGAAATTATGTGCAATTGGATTACGTATACTTATACAATGAAATTGTGTGCAATTTTTTCCCAAATTTTTTTTTTCCAATTTTTTTTTTTAAAAATAAATAAAATGCATTTGGGTGGGCAATTTTCAGAGGGGCGTGCGGGGATGAGAATCTAAAAATTAGTTTTATGTGGCCTTACGTATACTGTATACAGTGAAATTGTGTACAATTGGTTTACGTCTAAGTATACAGTGAAATTATATCGGAGACCATATTAACAGTTTTAAATTTACATTAAATGGTGATATACATCACTAAATGTATGACACAGAATATACATTCTAAAATAACCCATTAAAGATACAGTAAAGCATATCTGCATGTGTTTATATTTATATAAATAGTCCACTGATAGATTTGCACACAAGCATGAAAGACAGATCGAGTTAGTTGCTGTGTTGGTGAGGGTCTAACAAATATGTAGTCACTGAAGAAGGTCAAATGTCAAGGTCATGCTTGAAATAACCATGTCTTAGTTGCACTTTGGTAAGGATCACATAGACTCAGGTTAACTTAATTGTTATCTGATCCCTATCATTATAGGTCAAATGTCAAGGTCATGATGAGACACAGAATGTTGCATTTATGTAAAAAATGAATTCATGTATCTCGAAGTTGGGAACTTTTTCATTAATACAGATAATAGTCAAACAATTTTTTTAAGAAGTTACTTGGTAATGCACTGATTAATTTTTGTTATTTTTTAGGAAGGCGGTCTCTATTGACAATAAACTGGAGAATCGTCTGACCATGAAGGACCTAGCCAAGCTCCAGAAAGCATTCATGGTATGATGCCCTTTATAATCATATGAACCTCAAATCAGAATTATATGATTCTGACATGATACCCATATGATATTATAAGTTATATGATTCTGACATGATACCCATGTGATATTATAAGTTACATTGTATACTATACTACCTAATGGTCTCAATATATGGTTAGGATACAGTGTATATGTATAGGAGATAAACATTGAATTTATTTAAGGAATAAGGAATCATTCTTTGAGTATTAGGAGGTGATAATTTCGGTCGGGGCGTGGTCAAATCCAATAAAGCCCAAAGGGCTTTATGATAGATATTCAAAGAATGATTCCTTATTACTTATATTTATATTATTTCCGATTTGTACACTTTAAAACAACATTATTTTAAAATCACTATTTTTTTACGTAGCACATGCTATTATTACTACACGGCGCAGCCAATACCATGTTTTGGTTATATGCTATAAGACATGCCCATTTTGTGTCACTTATTATATGTTTTTGAAGTTATTGGGTTTTAGGGTTCAAAATAGATTCATAATGTTATCACAGACAAAGACAGTTGAAAATGTAAATATATAATGATAATAGATAAATGATTAACAGAAAAAGCTCAGAAATCTCTTTGTTTGGTTTATTAGCTGGTAAAAACAGATACTCAGTAATGGCTTGTAGTTCTCTTTAACTTATCCACAACATCTGACAAATTTATATTTAGACTGTTACAGTACTAAAATATGTTTTCATTAAGGAATAAGGAATCATTCTTTTGGTATTATGAGGTGATCAAATATGTTTGGGGATGATCAAATCCAATAAAGCCTGAAGGGCATTCTGATTGATTTGATCATGCACATCCTTATGACTGTCGATTCATAAATAAATGAGAGGAATTAATATCCGCATAAAATTGTGAGAAGCACATCTCGCCAAGTTTAAAATCTCGCTTTTATTTTTTCGACATATGTATGTCACAGGGTCGTTAAATAAATATTAACGAAATCTCTGGATTGGTACTTTGCTTTTATATTATATATGCTTTTATATTATATAAGCCCTTATTCATGTTTTCATTAAGTTGCAATGTATCGTGATATGTATCATATTGCATCTCATGTATCGTGATTTGTACCAAATCTGCTAAGTAAAGTATCGTCCCAGCCCTGAAAAAACTCATGACTGAATTGAAGCTGCAGATTTTTTTTTTCAGTGACTAAAGTATTGTAGCTTTTTGTTTAAATGTTTTTTGAATTAGGTTTTGCTGGAATCTTGGGGGGGGGGGCTAAGAATTAGTGGATTATGTGGTATATTCTCTGACAAAAAACAGGAATTAAAACAGTAGGCTTCATCTGAACACAACATTTTAGAAAGCTTTGGCTAAAATAAATAAAAGAATTGAGTGATAAAGCCTTTCATTTTTGTTGTACACCTGATTTCCACACCTAAAACTCATGATGTTCTGTATACCTTATTGATTTTTTTTTTTGCATGTTTGAATGTGATATTGCTGAGACATAACATACATATATTTGATAAGCATAAATGTTGTGACTGGCTTGTATATTAATATATATTCAATCATTTGAAAACATCTAAAAATTTTGTTAATTGTATTATACAGGCTTATACTGTAATGTACATGTGGAGCATATTAAGAGGAGTTATCTCAATATCAGCAACTATATAATTGTATGGCCTTGGTATGATATTTTGTAAATGCATACTTTCAGATTGCTGTGCATGATGGATACTCCCATGGAATTTCCCTAGGATTGTAGTGAAAAATGAAATCTGATGATGGAAACCAAATATTGAAGTAAAACTTTTTAAAGAATTAATAACTTAGACCACACCAATAAAAATTTTTGTTTGTAGGGTTCGATTTTCCATAGAGCTACATTTCTGTAGGGTACAGACTAATAGATTTTCATACGGATTAACAAAATTTCTGTCTAGTCAGTCCGGTCAAACTAATAAAAAGTTTTGCTTAAAAAATGTGTAAATTAACGATGTGTGATTGTCGACATTTTAATGGAAAGTCCTGACTGTATTTTTATTATCTAGCATATGATACATTGCAGTGATTATAGAGTTACCGAGCGAAAACAACAGAGGTATACAGGATATTATGGGTGACTTGATTATATCTTTGCCGTAAGGGGATGTCCGAGAAAATTAATAGGTTACAAGCGCACGTGTTCACAACAACAGCTTCGAAAGGGACGCTTATGTGTTTTAAAAAAATAAAGGTGAAACGAATCTCCTGTGAGTTGTTTAATTTAAATGAATTGTTTTACGTTAAATAATTTGTGATAAATTGCTTATTATTTTAAACAGATTTTTAAAGAACTTAGACAATGAAAAGAACAAGGTAGCTCATAGCCTGGATCTAATTTGCATAGATCTATTTATAACATCTGTAATGGCGGCATACACCTAGTACACAGAGATAGTGAATACGCAGCCCATTGCTATGTACTGCATAACACAATACAACTAAACATGTGCAACACCTGTAAGAAAAACATTATGGTGTATATTATGCACCCCTTTCTTACAAATGCTATTTGCTAAACTCCATACTATATATAAGGCAAATACGGCAATGCTTTTTAATTTATTTCTGACGGGCACATAAAATTGCCTGCGGACTAGTTAAAATGAACAGGCACTAGTCCGGCTAGACTAATGCATAAAACAGTTAGTGTCGAACCCTGTGTTTGTCAGATCCCGCACTTTTGTATTTAAATAAAACTTTACAAATAATATTATAATTTTGTTGCAATGTTATATTTTAAATGCAATAAACAAATATTTCCTGTCTATGCAAGATAAAGGAAGGAGAGAGTCGATTCTTTCAAGGAAGGAATGGATCTGTATCAAAGGAAACAAGGGTATGCCCAATTATATGCACTGCATGTTTTGAGAGTCTAGGCCATATGTTCAAATGTCCCTGTTTACAACTGCCAAAATCATGAACTTGTATTGAAGTTCTAATTTATGCTTTATTATATACAGTGACTGTTCTATTGATTTAACTTACCTTTTAAGATTAATAAGGAGTTTTGATGTATAAATCGCATTTGCAGATAAGGCAAGAATTAACAGAAATGTAAATACTTGTTATTATGCCCCCTTCAGACAAGGGAGGGAATACTACATTGCTGTTGTTGATCGGCCGGTCGACCAACAATTTCCTTTAACGCAGAGGTTGCTCCTATTGTTGTGAAATTTGACATACAGATTCATCATAATAATATTTTGGTCAAGTTCGATTTAGATTCTAATTGAGCAATTTTTGACAATTTATGCCCCTTGGATATGGGAAAATCCCAATTAATTGCTTTTTCGTTCATTTCTTTGAAGAGGTCTCCAAGGAAGAAGGGGACAATTGTGTTTCACAAATATCTCTTGTTTTTTTAAATATATAGTCACATAACTGCAATAGTGTGTGCAGACAAATTTTCATGATGCACTAACGCCTGTTACTCCTCTTTCCAAAAACAATGATTTAATGCTTAAATGAATTGTCTGAGGAATTTAAAAGAAAAGCCTGAACATTTTACAATGTTGGCTTTTTAAAGACAATATGTGTGTATATATGTGTGTATATATGTTGTAGAAAATGGAAGTTATACTATAGACAGGCTGTCAGGCTGTATTTAAACAAAAGACATCCTGGGATGAGGAGAAAAAGAAACAAGTAGAACCTGTATTTCTTGTCGAGTACTTGATGATGTCATCAGAATATGAAAATGATTGGGAAGATGACACAATATATGAAATCACATCTCTAAAGTGGCGCTCTGACGAATGTTTAATTGGACACCAAAAGTTCTGCTCTGAAATCCAAATGTTTAAAAAGGCAAAGTATAAGGCGTATAAGGACCAACAATGAATCATCTAGAGACAAACCAGAAAATATATCAAATGAATTTTTAAAAGAGTTGCTACTGTCATGTATAATTAGCTCACCTGAGCTGAAAGTTATTATATGGTTTTACTGATATGCAAGCATTTTGACTTATACATTGTTGATTGTACAAAATTGTTAACTCCGTCCCATGGACAATTTTTGTTCCTCGTAAGAGGTTCATATTTTGATGTAGGTTTATTATCCATGTATAAAGAGTTGTTTAACACTTCTTGAGAACTGCAAAGCTCAATATGTGATATGACTGTAAAATCATTGCAAAATAACTTGATGTATTGTTGTAGTATGATGAACCTAAAAATATGCTGGGTATTTTTTTAAATACAGGATCTGATATTACTTGTTCAACTCATACTGTTATATAAAAGAATATTCATTGTGTATTTTTTTATTGTTGAATTTTTTATATGCTGATCAATTACAGATTAAATTTGGCCTTTATGATTTTCAATTTTTGTCATATTGGCATACATGTAACCAAGTCATACTTTTTTTATCTCAATTTATTTACAAATATGTTTAAGTTTATTTCCAGTAATTAGTGCATACATCTTTATAGCATAATAGAACTGAAGACAATAGGGAGTTATTTATTTTTAAAGGGAGCTCTGTTGGCAGTAAGTTGCAGATCTTGATACCCAAGTAAGAGAAAGGTGGCGTCTCTGACCGATCCTTTTGCTCCTGCTTGTGGGCGAGTGAGGCTTCCCTGTCAAAGGCTTGTATAAGTTTAAAATCATAGAGCAACTTATAAACTGAACACATATATGAGTGATATAAAGTGGTTATTTTAATGAATATTTTATCATAATTTGTTTCTTTTGTTCTAAGTAAAGAGTTAAAGACTAGATTTTTGATAATTTATTGAGTAAAGAGTAGTTTTTATGGACATCTAGGCAGTTATACAGGACTTTTTAAAGCGCTAAGCATAGCTCAGCGCTTTATTGTCGTTAGACTTCTACTTCCGGTGCAAGGAATAACCGCCCCCTATGAACAGAAGTTTACATCATTTAAACTGGTTAGGGAACCAGTTTCAGGAGCTGCACGGGCTAGTACGGGCTACTGTGAATTTGATGTACAGGGCTTACATACATCATTGCAGGGGCTGCCACGCAGTGATGAGGAAATATATCGCGTATACAGAAACTAAAATGTTATATACATACATGTATATCTTTTACAAACAGAAGCTGGGTTAGCGCTTTTCAGTACTATGAGTACTTTGATTGTATGTATATCTTGTTCCTGAAACTTGGGTGTAGACTAGAAAATTTACGGAAAAAATACAATTTTTAAATATTTTTAAAGTTATTTTAATCTACATATTTGTACAAGTTTCACTTATATAATTAATTAGCTTAATTAGCTCTATAGTGAACAAAATTTCTTGTTAAAAATATACAGGAGACAATGCAAGAGTATTTTGAAAGGGCTTTGCTGGCAGTAAGTTGCAGATCTTGATACCCAAGTAAGAGAAAGGTGGTGTCTCTGACCGATCCTTTTGCTCTTGCTTGTGGGCGAGTGAGGCTTCCCTGTCAGTTTCTTACAGATGCAAGGAATAAACAAACAAGACTTGATAAGACATTTCTGAGTAAAATAATGGGGAATTGTTTTCTTTTTATGATAAGTAAGCTTGAGTTGAATATTTATAGTGTCATAACTATATTTTACATTCTGTACATGCAAATGCCAGGTCTTTTTTTCAGACCTTAATAGGATAGACTAGAAGAATTTTTATTGAAAGTGAATTTTAAGCAGGAGACAATGAAAAAGTATTTTGAAAGGGCTTTGCTGGCAGTAAGTTGCAGATCTTTATACCCAAGTAAGAGAAAGGTGGTGTCTCAGACCGATCCTTTTGCTCTTGCTTGTGGGCGAGTGAGGCTTCCCTGTCTGTTTCTTAAGTTGCAAGAAATAAACAAGACTTGATAAGACATTTCTGAGCAAAATATTGGGGAAACTGTTTTCTTTTTATGATAAGTAAGATTGAGTTGAAATTTATAGTGTCATAACTTTTTTAAATTTTGTACATGCATATGCTTGATCTTATTCCAGACCTTATTAGGATAGACTAGAAGAATTTTATTGAATTTCCATGATTTAAATTTACCATTTCGCCAAATTTTGATAATCAATTATTGTTTGCATTGGAAGTTTGTGTAAATTAAAATTACTTTATATACGTTCCAAAATGTTAACTGAATAGTCTGGTCATTAGAATATGTATTTTTCTTTTCTGTATAATAAATTTTCAATATTATAATGTAAAACCTAAGGAATTTTTTTTTAAAATCACGTGAAGTGTTTAAAATTAGAGATGCACATGTACATCCTTTTATTGAACAATTTGTTCATTCAATTTAGTATAATTTGGTATTTGTATGCATCATATATATAAATATATAGGGTTTTTTCAACGCTATTACATATAATAAGATTGTTAATATATATCTTCTCTGAAGTGGTTTTCATGGAAACTCTTATCTATTTGCAGTTATGAACTATAGAGTATGTATGTAGTACATGTATGTATGTTTCTATGAAAACATGCTATTTTCAAAATACATGTACATGTACTAGGAAAGAGAATTTGTGTGTGCGTGTGTATTTTAGTGACCAGTAAATAAGTAAAAAAAATTTGATTACTTCAGTATTGTCAACTTTCAACAATTGCTTTTCTTTATCCACATGCATTATATAGAAAAACTGACTTTGTCTTGTAATTTATGTTGTATATGAAAATACGCAAGTTAAACTAGAAATTGTTATTTGCAAACCATGCAGCAATTTTTATGGGTCTGTTTCAGTTGTGTTTTTTTTTCCTACTAGTCCATATAGATTCCATTATTTCCAAATTTGGACATTTTACCTAAGTATTTTTTAAGAACTATATCAGAAATTGTAATGGCATCCATTCCATATGTATCTGATCATGACGTACGTATATATTGTAATTTTCTAAATTGTGACTTTTATGCTTAAAACTGTGAAATGTTTTGCTCTGTAAGAATACATGTATTTTTTTTTTTTACATCTTTGAGACTTTAACATGCATTAAAATAGAATCTTAAGTGGACTTGTGTGTGATTTTAATTTTAAAAAATGATAGCAAAAACAATTTCAAAGAAAACAACTGGATGTTTGAAGTTATATATAAAGATGTATGCGGTGGTATAATTATTTGATTAAACGAAAATAATAATGACGTAAAATATATACAATTCCAGTATATATTGGCAGGTTTAATCAAAGTATTATCGTCGCATAAACAAGAGGTATAATGTAAGTTGATAAAAGCGTTTATTTGAATGTTTTAGGAAGTTTAAGATATCCGTATATAATTTAATTTTTGACAGTTTTATAATGTAAAATGTAAATTAAACGAGAACATATAATGAATTAAAATTCAACATTAAATTTTATTAACCAAACAAATTCAATATATCCATTAAACTTAATTTTTTGAGCATGTTTAATGAAAATTATACGTTTTATATACAAGAGGTATAATGTTAGTTTACGGAACACTTAAATCTGTACGTATGGGTAAGTTTACAATTTTTCCGACATTATTAAATTTGTTCTTTTACGGAATCCAGTAAACTCATATTAAATGCTAATTATTTTTAAACGTTTTCGGGCACACAATATGTAATACTACATACTTAAATTTTAAATAATCGTAACGTTTAAATTGCATTTAAGGTGAAATTAAACGCGACTTTTCGTGCAGTGATAAACATGGAAAAAATGTAACGAAGGCTTAGCAATAGTATGCGCACGTTTACGTTTAAGTTTCATACAAGCACATATATTTTTGCAAAATAAAATTGTACATTCTAAATTATTTTTGTTTTTCTTGAATAAAATGATGAATTTGTCAAAAATTAAAAAAAAACAAAAACAAAACAACAAGGGATATACAATGTTAACATCTGTTAGTATATGTATACTTTCTACTGAAAAGTTAGGTTCCGTTCTTAAAATCAGGAAAGAAGTACATTGTAAAAGTACATGTATTTTAAAATTTTCTACACCACCCTAGGTTAACCCCACTTTATAAAGAGTTTGCTTTTAATCATATTCTAGTGGGTCACACCAAAATATATTAAAAGAAATAGACCATCAGAATTTAGATAAAAAGATTTGACACACTGACCCCCCCCCCCCCCCCCAAAAAAAACAACAACAAAAAAACAAAAACAAAACAACAACAACAACAAAATTCAACTACACAACAACAAAACTAAACTAAAAACAAAACAATAATATAATACACATAACTGAATATAAATTCACACAGAATGATCTACGACTTTCATTTACTTGTAGGTCATCTTGTTTAATTACTAAATAAGCTGACTTTCTATATTGTCTTCATACAAATGTTTATTGTAAATGAAGAAGATGAGTTAATTAGGCGAATAAAATGCCTATAAAAGGACCGGTATGAATAAAAAATATATTTTATCTATTTACCATTCCCCCACCCCAAAAAAAAATCCAGTATGTTGTAAATAGAACAGATTTCAATAAATATTTTAAAATCATGGAGATGTTACATTAAAAGTTTAAAATCAAGGATTTACAAACTTAACTATAACGAAAATTGTTGCAGTTAAGTCTGGAAATCTTTGATTTTAAACTTTTGATGTAACAGAGAGATGACCCACCATAGTAATCTACACCCTCCCTTATAAACAATAAATTCTACAAGCTTCCAATTGCTAGAGACTTATCTCACCAATGTTAAAAGTATTGACGAGGAAAAATGTTCATTGTTCTATGGTCTTAATTCTGGGATCTATTAAAATAGGGCAAAAAGGTCTTTGGATCAGAGCTAGCATTTTCAATGGTTTACTAGTTATCTTTCTTGTCGTACACAAAAATTATGTGCAAAGATCAATTGTCTTCGAGTGCATGTTTAAAAGCAAGGTTACCGCAAGGCTGCTGTTCCTGAACCTCTATTATCTTTTTAAAATGTTAATGATGTTGCTGAAAATAAGTCTTTGTATAAATTACCATATTTGCAGATGTTAACTCAATTTAATACGCATCTAAAAAAAAATCGAATAAACCTTAGGGATTACCCTGATTACACAAACAGTTAATTTTAGAAGTTTTCCTTTTTCTGAGACTAATGTTTGTAAGTTTTGCCCTTGCTATCTTGCAACTTCACAGAATCACTGGTAACTGCTTGGTGATTTCTGGTTCTCCTCCACGTCCCCAAATAGGGCCATCCACCAACAGATTGGCTGGAGGTAGTCTGCAGGACTGTAGTACGTACACTTTTTGGCACTGGTACACGTGGGTTATGCTTTGGCTCACTACTTGACTCTTCATCAATGACCTGTTTCCGATAGTTACAAAGCATAGTTACCGAGGTATTTCTGTAGCTTCGCATTTCTTCAATTTGTCATGATGCATGGTCCGAACCTCTCTGTGGGACTTTACCAAATCGCCAACCCTGAATGGACATGTATGCAGTCTGATGTCATAAGCTCTCTTCATAAATTTATGCGCAGAGTTCAACTTCTGCCTGGCGGCATCGGGCGTTTTTTTAGCACAGTCTGTTCTAACTCCTGCACATACATCTATCTCACCCTCCTCCCCATTTTGAAAAGACTTCGGAGGGGGCCCTACATCAAGGTTGCTGGTACATTAACCTCTCTTCCCAGCACAAGTCTATTCGGTGTATACCCTTTGTGACGGTTTATGGCTGACCGGAATGCCCCTGTGAGTGAACCCAGATACTTGTCCCAAGTTTTAGGTTGACTGTCTATATAACAGTGAACAGCATCCATCAAAGTGCGATAATTGCGCTCTACTTGACCATTACCGGAAGGCCAACAGGGAGCTGTCCTGGATTTCTGTATTCCCAGCATTTCACAAACCTTACAAAAGAGCCCTCTGTCAAAGTTACGGCCTTGATCAGTAAAGATCTCGAAAGGATACCCGAACTAAATGGCGAACCTTGAGAAAAGTCATTGATAGCTGCCCTTGCGATAACCTCTGTGGTCTGTGAAGGATCATCTACACCATATTGAAGAAGTAGATTAGGGATAACAAATCCAAGAAAGTAACAACCTAATACTTTATACAAAAACACTCCGTTTTCTGAAGAACTGAACAAATCTCAGGGAAGTCTCGTGAACTTTCATTCGAGCACCTGGATTTATTACATACTTAGCAACGATAAAGAGAACATTCCGAACACATTCGCAGGGGTAATAGAGATAGAGACTGGTTTGACAGTTAGATTTGGTTCGCATCAAGAAATAATTGTATCGTTCTTGTATATAAAGTATAATATCATATCCTTCTTTTTGTACCAAATGTTACAACACTGTCTTACTTAGAAAAAAAAACCAACTATAAAGAAATGTCACTTTTATTGAGTTTTATCTACAGCTTGATAATACTTCCCAAAAAATTATTTGTATATGAATTATGTAATTAATGTTATGCATAAACATCAAACAAACACTGTAAATGTCTCAAAATATGAATATTAGCACTTGAACATAAGCACAATATTCCTTCAAAACTATTTAAATAAATATGAAATATTAAACAGAAACACAAGTTGTTTATCTATCTATTCAACAAAGCCAAGTTTTTTATATTAGAGAAATGTGCTAAATCCACCATTCTGCTTAAGGTGGTATGGGACATCTGTCGATATTAATGTCAATTAAGGTACATTATAATTGAAATACTTTCACCGGTGTAGAATTTTCAAATTTTACAATATTTAACACCCCCCCCCCAAAAAAAAAAAACATATAAAAATATTTGGAGAGGTAAAAATTGTAAAACCCCGAGCGGGATTCGAACTCATGACTTACAGATCTAACCCACTGCGCTATGCTGTTAGGTGACAATATTGGGAAAGAAACAACTTATATAATTATAATTCATTTTATTGTTTATTTCGATAAACAATACGTCACAACATGGAAGTGTCCCATACCACCTTAAAGTCGGTCAAAATATTCCTCAAAAACTATTTACATAAACATGAATTTTCTATCTACCTGATCATTATAACTCAGTTTTTATGTCGGAGAAATGTGCTAAATCCACCAATAATATACATATAGGTATATTTTTACAAAATGCATCATAAACCCCATACAAACAGTTGTATCAGAGTGTTAACAGCATGTTCTACATAACATTTGCCGTATCCCACTATATAATAATGTAACTTGTCATAACATTGCAGGTATTAAAGGGTTAAGGATATCTAAGACATGGTTCAGCCGTACAATATATAATACACATTAAAGTCAGCTATTTACACGTTGCCATTGTTTTTGTTCAAACTTTATAAAAACAACCTTTGGGTATGGTCCACTTTGAATCCCCCTTCTCCCAAATCCCCAATTACACTTATCATGGCATTTTGTAATAAAACATTGACTGATATTCAATAAACTCTCCTACAAAAATAATGTCAGGGATCAACAACATAAAATACAGATAATTCTAGAAAACATTACTAGAAGGGGGATAACTGCTTTTTCATTTCAAATAAAAGAATACAAATTTGAGTTATTCCCCTTTAAATGTGTTTAATCAATTTCTTGTCTGCAAATCAAAACTGAAAAAATGAATCAGCACACATTAGCCACCATTCTAAGCGACAATATTTCAGGAGCATATCATATAAAACATACACATACTGTAAACTTAGCAAATTAATAACAATTACTGTAAAGT
Organism: Magallana gigas; assembly: GCF_902806645.1. Classification (NCBI taxonomy): domain Eukaryota; kingdom Metazoa; phylum Mollusca; class Bivalvia; order Ostreida; family Ostreidae; genus Magallana; species Magallana gigas. The sequence continues at coordinate 7,098,295 of NC_047560.1, read as the reverse complement.
TCACGTTGGAAAACGCAGAGTCCATTGATGACGCGATTGAACTCTAGAGTTTACGTACACAGAACGCAGAGTCCATTGATGATGCAATATATCTCTAGAGTTTACGTACACAGATCGCAGAGTCCATTGATGACGCGGTATATCTCTAGAGTTTACGTACACAGAACACAGAGTCCATTGATGACTCGGTATATCTCTAGAGTTTACGTGCACAGAACACAGAGTCCATTGATGACGCAATATATCTCTAGAGTTTATGTACACAGAACACGGAGTCCATTGATGACGCGATATATCTCTAGAGTTTACGTACACAGAACGCAAAGTCCATTGATGACGCAATATATCTCTAGAGTTTATGTACACAGAACACAGAGTCCATTGATGACGCGATATATCTCTAGAGTTCATGTACACAGAACGCATAGTCCATTGATGACGCGATATATCTCTAGAGTTCACGTACACAGAACACAGAGTCCATTGATGACGCGATATATCTCTAGAGTTCATGTTCACAGAAAGCAGAGTCCATTGATGACGCAAAATATCTCTAGAGTTCACGTACACAGAACACAGAGTCCATTGATGACGCAATATATCTCTAGAGATCATGTACACAGAACGAGTTCATTGATGACGCTTTCTTTACGTAATGTTCACGTACACAGAAACGGACTCATTATTTATGTACACAGAAACGGAGTCCATTGGTGACGCCTTATTTTTACAACAAACTATTTTTATACAATTTGTGTCGATATCTGTGACAATCAGAATTATGGATTATCTGAGCAGGTTCTGTACCGTCTCCACCTCAAGGAGTTTGAAAAAGCAGCTTGTCTGTAAGAAACAAAATCCATCATTTAATAATTGTATTAATGAATAATACCAAATACTAATGAAAGAAAAAGAGAACAAAGTCATATAACTAATGTTCCCCCCATTACTTGACATTGCTACACATCAAGAATAGCAGAGTATGCATTAAATACACTTAAACAATAAAATGCTCTCTTTGGTGATTCATTCGGAATATGAAGGTAGCGACATTTCCGGAAAAATACATAACCCGCGTTTGCGGGTTATGTAAATTTTCTTCATAACCTTCATAACCCCCATGAATCATCAAAGAAAGCATTTTATTGTTAATATATTAACATCTTTAATTAATTAATAAACTGATAATGTAAAGTTCGTTAAATTCACTAAATTACTGTTAATGTACAAAAGTACGTTAGCTAAAAGAAACAGCCAAATCGTCTCCTGTGAGACTTTGAGTCTGGCATTGTCATGATTATTTTGTGCAGTCTTGGATTTTCTAAGGTCGCTGTAGGTTCAGACCAATCGATAAACAGGGCGTGTCAATTTCAGTCCTGTCACTTTCAGCCGCTGTAGATTTCGACCAATCGATAAATAGGGCGTGTAGATTTTAGTCTGGCTGTTTCTATAGAGCTATGAATTAAATATCAGTTTCCGTAAGAAATAGAGGAAATTACGCTTGGTAGATGTAAATATAAATTAATAATGGGCATTACTTGAACAAAATAATCAGATCATTTTGTTCCTGCAAATATTTTCATCTATCATTTGTCTTCGTTATATGCAAATCTACACATTGAAATTCCATGCAGCTGTTTAAAAGGAGTTATGCTTACAAACAAGAGGCCCAGGGGCCACATTGCTCAACGAGCAACAATTGCCTTAACTTTGATTGAATAAACATTACAGTATTCAAATCAAAATATCTTGAAAATTAAGTAAATCTTGCTCAATCTTTTTTGTAAATCTGCCGATTTTTATCCACATATTTTCATGGTAAATATCAAGCCCCTTTTGTTGTACTGTAAAAAGATTTTTCTCTATTCCTATATAACCCCCTCCCCTCATGGCCCTTTCTCTGAAGAATCATGGTTTGATCAAACTTTAATCCGCACAACCCGTGCTTTCACACAAGTTACTGCTTTTTGGACTGAAAACTTTCCGAGAATATTTTAAAGATTTTCTCTATATATTCCTATGTAAAAATTCGTCCCCCCTCATAGTGGCCCCACCCTACCCCAAGAAACCATGATTTGAACAAATTTGAATTTGTACTGTCTGGGGTTGCTTCTACACACGTTTAAGGTTTTCTGGCCAAATTGTTTTTGAGAAAAAGGTTTTTAAAGAATTTCACTATATATTCCCATGTAAAACTTGATCCCCCACTTGTGGCCCCACCCTACCCCCAGGTACCATGATTTAAAAAAAACTTGCATCTACACTACCTGAGAATGCCTCAACACAAGTTTAAGCTTTTCTGGCCAAATAGTTTTTCAGAAGAAGATTTTTAAAGATTTTCTCTATATATTCCCATGTTAAACTTGATCCCCCCATTGTGGCCCCACCCTACCCCCAGGGACCATGATTATAAAAAAACTTGCATCTACACTACCTGAGGATGCCTCCACACAAGTTTAAGCTTTTCTGATCTAACAGTTTTGCCAAGTTTGGCTGAAATCTGCCCAGTGGTTCTGGAGAATAAGATGAAAATGTGAAAAGTTTACAACAACGACAACGCCATCGACGACAAACAACGGACATATTTTGATCAGAAAAGCTCACTTGAGCTTTCAGCTCAGGTGAGCTAATGACCAGGACTGACTGACGGACGGGTCCAAAACATTTTACCCCTCACAACTTCATTGCATGGAGTAAAGTAATGCCACAATATTAGCAGTGCAAAGATAAATTCTTTTTAAATTGATAAATATCATTTACAATTTTATTTTTACAGTTATTATAGACTTAATGTGGATATCTCTTTTGTAATATTCCACATTCAGAAAATAAAACTTGTATAACATGATGTTTCTCACTTTGCAACAGACAGCCATGTTTGGATGATCACAAAGTGTGAAATAAACAGGAGTCAGTATTACAGTCCATGTGAATTATACACAGCTCAATTTCAGCTGCAGATGTTGGAACAAAGTGACAAACAACATGTGTGGTTTTGAATGCAGACTAAATTTGTACAGAAACATTTACAACCTGTCAATATCCAAGCTATCTCCATTATACGGCTGGTGTTGAGCTGGACATGGCGCCCTCATCAGTACGGGGTCTGTGTTCATCTACAACAAGTTATTAATTAGCTGTTAATTAATTAATTACATACAGTATATGTAATGAGAGAGCTACATCTATAAATTAAAACTTTAAACTGATTACATTGACACATGTTTTAATATTTATCTTGTTAATTAATCATATTCAAATTACTTGTAACAAAATAACTAATCACAAATACATGTGTCACAAAAAATAATTACGATGACCTTATATTCTAATTAACAAAATACATGAAATACAATGTCATGCGACTGTACAGATAAACACTGAATCCCAATGACTGGTAGATACAGCTAACCCTGTAACAATGAGTTGTTTATATTGACAAACAATCACACAGATAAACATGTCATACATGTATCTTATTGACTGATAATTAACACGGACTGTGTGTCTTAATTATCTATATCTAATTAATGGTAATGATAATGACTCAGACTTACCTGTCAGAGCGCCCTGTCTGGTGATATACCTGTAGACACACACCTTGTCAGCCCACCCTGATCCGACCCAGAGACGGTGAGTGTTGTCATCATAACTCAGGCTCCGTGGTCCACGCATCCCTTGTGGTTCTGTCAGTAGATGTGACAGGAACTGACCGCCCTTATTTATCATCTGTACTGTGAGGGTTTTAAGATCACACACCAGGATGTGTGACAGCGCGTCAGTACAGATTCCACCTGGCAGTAGTGTTGATCCTGATGGATGTCCTGTGTAGGAGAAACGATGTCTTCCTCCACGCTCTGTCACCACTACATCACCAGACTTATAGTCATATTCAGACACCACGACATCCCCATTGTTGTTCTCTGTTATATAGTTAGGTCTACTATACAGTCCCCGTCCTGTGTTGTTGTTCTGTATGGTTTGTGTGAGTTGTCCACTCTGGTTGTACCGGGTTACCTTGCCTGTCTCTGTATCATCGTTATACATCCCGACCAGTAGATCCCCAGTGGACGGGGACCAGTACACACACCGTGGTTCCCATGTAGAGTCTGTTCTCTCTATAAATGTGGTGGTTGTTTTCATATCCTTTGACAGTTTGTTGATGTTATAATTCCTATCTATATAAATCAGTTCACTCTCACTGTTCACTGTGTGTGATCCATATAAACCACTCCATGAATCCTCCACACGATGTAGAGGGACACCTGTTGTGTCTTTCAACATGAGATTGTTTCCATCACTGACCCAGACCCGGTCTGATGTCACACAGGAAATGTGATCACAACGACGGACACCTGTCAGTGTGAGAGATTGATGGAACTCAGCACCAGACGTCAGTTTCAGCAGACACTGGTTTCCTACGCGTCGGTTTCCTCTCTCTGTGATTTGGATTGCACTCAGTGACTCCATCACATCCTCCTTGTTGAGTGACTCAGTCATGGAGAGCTGGCTGGTGTGGAGTGTAAGATGTCTCGGGGGAGGGCTGTCTTTATGTTTTTACGGAGGGCTGTCTTTGTGAATGAGAGGAATTGTAGCGCACTGAATGTGAATGCTGGCTGTACATATCTGTGTTCATATCTCCTTAGTCTGACAATATGTCTGCTCATTTTTATCTTCTGTTTTTTACATCTGTGTTTGAAATCAAAGTCACAAAACACATTGTTCAATAGATCATATACCACATAGTCAGTGTGATTCTTCAGTTTCTGGGCCATTGTTAACATCTCTGATTGAAGGGGGGAGAATTCTGTGTGACAGGTTTTGACATCAGCTTTGATTCCTGTCAGGATAACAGGTCTGTAAAAGAGAGCCTCACTTCTGATGGTGTGAATGGTTCCTCTGTGTTGTTGTCGCTTTGTTTTATAGGCTGTTGTAACATCTATCTGAGTGTGTTTTCTATGTGTTTGGCAATTATTACAGGCAGGAACTTGACAAGGTTCACAGTACTTTGTATAAACATGGCTAGGATGTCTCACACAGATCTCTTGTGATGGGATGTAGTTGATTTTATCACAGTGTGACACAACATCATGGTCTATTGTTTGGAGATCTTTTACATGGTTCTCTTTACACTGGGGACACAGATCACATGGACACGATACACAATAGTACGCTGTGTCCCCCGGACACTTAGAACACTGATTTACACGGTATCGGGAGCTTGCTGTGATGTATTGTGAGCTTGCTGTGTCCATGATGTGGGCGGTCTAGGTCATTAAATCACAACCTGTTAAATAAAAATAAAGTGTTTTAGAATTATGTAAACCACATTCTTTCAAAACTATTTAATGATTTGATGGATTTATATCATATCAAATTTTGTGTCTTGGTAGTTTTTAATTTAAAACAGACTTTTCTAAAATTATATATTTTCCATTCATAGATAAATAATGGTCTATTACTATCTGATGATAAAAACACTTGACATGCAGATAAAATTTTTGGCTAAAACTCTAAAAGCTCTGACATTCTCTGCTAAATATTGGTGAATACTTTCTCCCACTCTCCTTTATTCTTTATCTTCTCATTCAGATATTCATGCTCTCTCTCTCTCTCTCTCTCTCTCTCTCTCTCTCTCTCTCTCTCTCTCTCTCTCTCTGTTTACTTTGTAAAACTGTACATCTACAATACACTTGTATGTTTAACTTTATCTCTTGTTCTTTTTATCTCAATCAGTCTTTGATAAACATGCATCCTCTACCTCTCTCTCTCTGCTAAACATGTACTTTTGTTTTCTGTTCCTCTCTCCCTCTCTCTCTCTCTTTATCTACTTATTTATGACTAGTACTCTTGCTCTTACTTTTTCTCTTTCATTTCTTCTTAAATAGCAACATGTACTCTCTCTCTCTCTCTTGTTCTCATACTTATTCTGTTAAATATTAACTTTTTTTTTGCTCTATCTCTTACTCTTTTTTAAACCATCTCTCTCTCTCTCTCTCTCTCTCTCTCTCTCTCATTCACTTTTCTGATCAACATGTACTCTGGCTCGTTTTGTCTCACTATCTCTGACTTTCCCCATCAAACATAATATGTACTCTCACTCTTTCCTCCCTCCATCTTTCTTTCTCTCATCTCAGACACATTTTCAGACTTTCTCTGCTAAAGAAACACAAGTAATCTTTCATCATGTGTTTCCTATATGTATGCCAGCTTTTTATGTCTATTTCTCTTTCTTGCAGAGTTGCATACACACACACTCTCTCTCTCTCTCTCAAACATTATGTATAACATTTATTTTTTTGCTGCTGAAAATGCTCTCTCTCTCTCTCTCTCTCTCTCTCTGTGCTAAACATGAACTCTTGCTGCTCTCTCGGTCTTTTACTTCTTGCTTCACCAGTACTTTTGCTTTCTTTCTTTCTTTCACTTTTTTTAGCAACATGTTATCTCTGAATGCGCTTGCTCTCTTTGTCTCTCTCAAACTTTCTCTGTTAAACATTTACTTTTCCTCTGCTACACATGTACCAACTGTCTTTTTCTCTTTCATACCATCATTCTCTCATGTTTTCTCTCTCCTTCTGCTAAACATGCATTTATTTTTTGTTTCTTTCTCTTTAGCTCGCTCGCTCTTATTCCCTTTCCTTTGCAACATGTACACGAACTCTTGCTCTCTTTGTCTCACTAACATGTACTCTCTCTCTCTCTCTCTCTCTCTCTCTCTCTCTCTCTCTTTTTAAAATTTAAAATGAGAAATATTGAGAATGACCTTATTTTTGTTTAATTCAATTGAATTAAAACAATAGCAAACCATAGCATTCTGAATCAAAATCAAACCAAATCAAATGAACTCCAAATCGTTTCACCCTTAATTAATATCGAACATTTCATACTTTTTTGTTTTTAAACAAAAATTATATTTCAATAATTTTTTGTTTTAAAAATATTTGTTTCATAGTTAAAAGCTAGATGCTCCCAACCAATCTTGATTTAGTTTATTTATCTCACTAAATACAAATGCCACCTGCAATGCAGTGCTAGGTAGTACATGTACTAAGAATAAGAAAATCATTTTATATATTTCTATGCTATTCTATTAAAAAAATCCTCATCTACCCACTTGAATTTTTTTCAGATGTTACTAGAACCACACATATTTTTTTTCACTCTCTCTCTCTCTCTATCACTCATAATTTCTCTGCTAAACATGTAAGTTTTCTTTTAAATTTTCCTTCCTTCTCTTTTCACTTTGTATCTACATTTCTGAAAACTTTCTCTGCTAAACATGTACTCTCTCTCTTTTTTTCTTGCAGACTTTCTCTGCCAAACATGTATACTCTCTCTCTCACACAGACTTTCTCTGCTAAACATGTACTCTTGTTTTCTTTGTTCCTTTCTCTAACATCATCATAACTTAGTTTTAGGTCTGTTTTTAGAAAACAGGGCTTGCCCAGGATTTGCTTTCTGTCTGATCCTATTGTTAGTAACTTATTTTAATGTGACACATATCTTTAGTAAGTTCTTATCTACAATGAATTTATAAAATATATGTAAAATGCAGTTTCGTCTTCACCCCATTTAGAAAACAGACTATAACAAAACATAATTCACACCTATTATCACATATACGTAAAATGGGAACTTTTCAAATTATTTATGAGGTCATTTATATTAACTACTGGTCTATGACATATGATTGGCTATCCACTTATCCTGGCTGATTGTTTGACTGTCCCCGGGGCAGATAATTGGACAATATCCCAGCCCTGACATTACCACAAGGATATGTGTCTCCTCGTCTAACACATCAATAATCAAATGGGAATGTGGGCAATAGCTATATTGTCTGTTCCTGGGTAAGAAATTGATGTTGACCTCGGCCTATGCTCTCGGGCAACAGTTCTTACCCCAGGACTAACACAATGACTACTGCCCTCATACGCATTTAAGAGATGTATACTAAAATGTCTACAAATGACACATGACGACAAACGTGAGATAGCAATGGGTCTCCTGAGTGACTCAGGTGACCTAAAAATACAGAGTATAGCTACATGAACATGGTGATATTACATGAATACTATACCACATAAACTCTATCTTTGCTCCATCAGTCCACTCTTTATTGATACACAAGGAACCTGTAAAGAGACCTCTAACTATTATACTGTAAAGAGACCTCTAACTATTATACTGTAAAGAGACCTCTAACAATCATACTGTAAAGAGACCTCTAACAATTATACTGTAAAGAGGCTCTAACTATTATACTGTAAAGAGACCTCTAACTATTATACTGTAAAGAGGCTCTAACTATTATACTGTAAAGAGACCTCTAACTATTATACTGTAAAGAGATCTCTAACAATCATACTGTAAAGAGTTCTCTAACTATTATACTGTAAAGAGACCTCTAAATATTATACTGTATAGAGATCTCTAACTATTATACTGTAAAGAGACCTCTAAATATTATACTGTATAGAGACCTCTAACTATTATACTGTAAAGAGACCTCTAACTATTATACTGTAAAGAGATCTCTAACAATCATACTGTAAAGAGATCTCTAACTATTATACTGTAAAGAGACCTCTATCTATTATACTGTAAAGAGGCTCTAACTATTATACTATAAAGAGACCTCTATCTATTATACTGTAAAGAGACCTCTAACTATCATACTGTAAAGAGACCTCTAACTATTATACTGTAAAGAGGCTCTAACTATCATACTGTAAAGAGACCTCTAACTATTATACTGTAAAGAGGCTCTAACTATTATACTGTAAAGAGACCTCTAAATATTATACTGTAAAGAGACCTCTAACTATTATACTGTAAAGAGACCTCTAACAATAATAATGTTATTTCTTAATACATTCTCAAGTGGCAAGCCTATGGTCTATTTTTAATTACTTGACCACATTTCTTTTTTTGACATTAGATTGATGAAGAGCAAAATCAAACGCTTTCTTGAAGACGAGCTCATACAGTGAATACGATTCCCAGTCGTCTCTAATTCCCGGTCGTCTCTAATTCCCAGTCGTCTCTAATTCCCGGTCGTCTCTCATTCCTGGTCATCTCTAATTCCCGGTTGTCTCTAATTCCCGGTCACTGCTATAAGTTTCAGGTCACACTGTAATGAAGCAGAGAAAACTTTATAAATACATTGATCACAAACAATGGGCCTTCCTTTATTTGATCCGCAAAAATTATTTGAAGTTAAACATTTACAGAAATTAGGAATCAATCCCTTTCGAGATGGAGATTTTCACTCATTTTCAACATGCTACTTTTATTATCTAGCGGTTGATGTAAAAATTGTGGTCGAGTACTAATAGCTGAAAAATATTGCACAAGCATTCACTTATATGTCAAAATTTTTCATAATGATAAGTGCTCAATTAAATTAACACTAATCTTACTAATTAATCAAACTGAAGGAGCTTCCCAACTTGATGGCCAGTTTACTTAAAAACATATTTTTGTGGTTTAACGATAACAGGTAAGACGGAGATGAAAAATTAAATTGAATAAAATGTTCCATGTCGCTCTGACGTCATTATTATTTCATTTCAGTATGTGCAACCTCTGCGAAAAAAAAGGAACAGAAATTGCAAATTATTGGAATTTTTCTAAATCCAATGGGCATAAATCTGTCAAAAATTGTTCGATCGAACAATGTAAAATCGAACTTTCCTATATATTTTTATGATAAAACTGTATACCAAATTTCATATATATAAGAAAATGAACAGAAGCCATCAGTGGACCGACCAACCAACAGACAGCAGAAATTGCCAATGCAATATGCCCTCCCTTCTTTAAAGAGGGGCATAAATATTGCAAATTATCAAACAGACGGACATGACCCAGAACTAGCGACCTCACTGTATTACAGAATCTGTATCCTTACATAGCACATTACTCAGACTATTTTCAATTACTCAAGAGAAGCTTTCTAAAAGTTGCTTCATTTTTGACTGCGCTGTTTTAAAAATTAAAGAAGAGAAAATTAAGTCATGTAAATTGAAATGCGGTCATAAGGAAACTGCTGGAAGAGTTATCGTTCTTAAATCAATTATTACACCGAAAGTTTACTAGCACTGTACCAGTTATCGGCTATAAGTTAACCTTTTTCTTTTCGTGTTTCCATATAAAACTTGACATACTTTAATTGGTGAACTCCATAATTATCCATCGGTTAGATTAGATCATCCTTTAGAACCCATGACATATTGTTTTTGTGTTTTTAGCACGCTTTGAATTTGCCGAGATTATACGATCAGCTTCATGATAATACCTCATAGTCTGTCCCAAGTTATTGCTTCCATCGCTTTTTGATGATTTTAAATAAAAATTTACATACCTTTACAATTGACATTCAACTGAATGAAATACAGTTGAAATCGATAAAAGGGAATATATCCATTATTTCTTCATTGAACAATTATCATTTTTCACTCATAAAAGGTTACAGGTACGAAAACAAATTTCTTACGGAGATTCATAATAGGAAATGTTTACGTCTTTTCTCCATTCGCAAGTAATCCGGACACCTCGAGCAAAATTTCAACATTGTCATCCGGCTGAAGCAATGCAAAATCCCGTAGACTTTCTATTTTGGGTGTATTGAAACCTGAAGCGAAAGAGGGGGCGTTTCAAAACAGATAATTTGGACATTTTTCTTATTAGTGTTATATATATATATATATATATATATATATATATATATATATATATATATATATATATATATATATATATATATATATATATAAAAGCACTAAAAATAACCAACGACACGAACAATAAAGTAAAATATTGTCAACTTTTCGGGACAATCCGTCCCTTCTTCAGGACAACAAAATAAAGACTACATATAAAAGAAGAAAAACATCTTCAAAACTAGCACTAAAGTAAAAACTAACAAATGCTTAAACACCGGATCGATGTGATCGAGTAGAGGATGCTCACTCCTCTATTGCACCTGATCTATTGCACCTGATCTCTAATTTTTGTCGAGGCCCGTGTTTGCTCTGCTCCAGTTTTAAATTGTTCCTTTGGACTTTAGATTAAGAACATTCTTCGTTATCACCATATCATGAACGAGGACACGTTTGTTTAGGTAAGATAACACGATTTGATAATCATTACTGTTTACAATGCACCAGGTGATAGCGTGGTTCTTTTTGATGACAACTCCTTGGCTTTCCTATAATCAATCGTATGACAGAAATCTCATGAGCTGTACTTTCGCTTTCTGCAGAATTAACGTAATTTACTAATTTTATAATTCTCATTATTTTAACTATCCTTATCTGAACAGGAACGTGATACATCCTGTTTGACTTATTTACTCATAAATAAGAAACCTGATACATTATTTTTTACTTATCAATTCGTACCTTAATTATTTAACCAAAGACGTCTAGTATCTGGCAACACAATACAACGCACAAAGACCATAAAAAAACTGAAGAACTAGAACCCACAAACGTGGATAGTTTTTCTATTCTGAACCACCTTGTTTTTGCAATTTTTAAAAAGATTATTGACAAGAGAATAAGTCCATACTTCACACTTAAATCTAGAGGCAGCCATCAACTACAAGAAAGGCCAAATTTAATAATTCCATAAATTTGCTATCAACTACAAGAAGGGTATTTCCAGAGATAAGGGCGATTGATAAATAGACATCCGAACCATGTACGGACCTTTCCGTGCCAAGTGAAGCTTGAACCCTACTGACCACCGAGAAATTATCTTGTCGTTTTTTCTCAACAATATTTCAAAGACGATTTAAAGTTTATTCTTTTGTGAACTTTTGAATTATTATCTTTGTGAAAGCTATAAGATCACGAGGGTGTTCTCAACAGCGATTGATTTCACTCTTTTCTATTACTTGACTTTCTATCATCTTTATTTGTGTTATCATTAAATTGTGTTAAAACCATAAACTAAATTCTGATTTCCTGTGTTGTATCACATTATTCCATGTTTGGTTCTTGAGTTAAAGATTTGTTTTATTGCACAGTCATGCAGCATTTAACTTTTATATCGTAAGTTTATACTTTAATTCCTAATTGATCCCTATTTTAGGGAATACTCAGGTAAATTATGAATTGTTTGGATTACTGCTTCATTTGTGTGAAACTTTGTTCATCAGATAACTATTCTTATTTTTATAAATTTGAATTTACTCGACAACTGTTTACCTTTACTATAATTTAGAAAAATGTCATTGTTTAGATATTTGTCGTACAGAGTGAGTGTTTTTATATTGTTCAATCACTCCGATAGTCACTACCGTTAGGTAGGCTAGGGCATCCACATTTGTAATGCCTAATGCTGGTAATAACATGATTTTTATTGTGCTTAGCGACTAATACTGTGTTCATTTACATTCTGATCAGAAACCTGCGTCAGTTAAACATCACTCATTTTTAAGGCCTCCCAACTTCTTTTTTAGTAAGGCACAAGTCCAAAACCTATTGTAATGGACTTAGTGTCAAAAAAGTCCTTACATGTCATGTCACTGTCAGCGGGTAGTATTATTTCCCACATAACGTCACAAAAGTTACCACGACGCGACACTAGACATACTCATAGTGGCATAGTTCTGAAACTAATTGTCAGATAATCATGTCGACTTGTCAGATCTTTATATTGACTTGTCAGATAATTATGTTAACTTGTCACATCTTTAAGTCGATTTTGTCAGATATTATGATGAGAAGTAGATGACAGTCAGTGGCAATAACAAACTTTTAAAACAAAATAGTTTCTTGTCAATATGAATATTTAAAGTCAGATTTTTTCAAACATATAATCTAGAGGATCAACTGCTTAAGTTCAAAATAGCGAAGATCCACAGTATTTAAAATAAGCAATATTTATACCTAGTAACTGCATATGCTTTAAGTTAAATTTGGCCCCAATAATTCACCATTTTTTAAAAGTGTTTCGGGTACATTAAATTGTTTTAATTTTTTTTTTTTAGATGTAATGATATAAAATATAATTTTTACCTGATTAAAGTAAATCTATTTTCTTTTTACGTAATTATTCAATATAGTTGCAAGTACATATTATAATACAAACTCCTACTGACTTGGATCCACCAAAGTCTGTCTACCGCTTTACTCGAATTTTGGAATTTTGGACTGGTTTATCGAAAAAAAAAGTAGGTTTACAAATCATTGTACAAAAAGTACTTCTTTTTTTTCTTTTTTTTTTAATTGAGTTTTTCACTTTCACAACATATATACATACATACATGACTTATCTTGTACATGTATTTATATAATTATCTTGAAAAGCTTCTAAGTATATGATTATTCTATATTGTACTGTTCTTATGCAGTGAAAGTAAATTTTGAGAGAGAGAGAGAGAGAGAGAGAGAGAGAGAGAGTAAATGAATGGGAGAGAGCAAGGGAACGGTTTGGGGCATTGTTCACATATGGGTATAAAACTTAAACCATAATCATGTGATAGATCCCTGTTCTACAGGGATACTTAAGGGAGGAAAAAAGGATAAAACACGAAAAAAGGACATCACAGTTCAAAACAAGATTGAGATGAGACACAATAAAGAGACAATTTAACTATATATAATACAGTGCTATAGCTTATCACATATTTTTTGCCAATGGCTTTCATACTGCTTATATCTACAATTTTTCATTAGCATATATTTTTCAGTCAAGAGCCTTTCTATTACAACATTTTTTAATCCATGTATATTTGGATTTGTATTACTTTTGTATTTACAAGAAAAAATATATTGCTTCACAATAAGAACCAACAAGTTAAAAAAATCTATAAATATCTCTATTTTTATATTTTCCAAAGAGAACTGATTGTTTATCAAATGTCATTAACAGCTCAAACTGTCGCAGAATCCAGTCTTCAACAGCAGACCATAATTCTTTTACAATGGTACATTCATAGAATAAATGTCCAATACTCTCTTCATCTCTTTTACAGAAAATACATACAGGAGACTCTGCTTTTTTTTTTATTTTGAAAAGATATTTATTTGTCGAAACAATCCTATGAAGAATTTGGAACTGTAACCAATGTAGTTTTTGATTCTTGTGTAGATTTAAAGGGGAGTTCAAAAAATGTTGTGCCAGGTTTCTTGTGCATAGTTATGACCCTTTTCTCTCCATTTTGGTATAGATGTATATGTTTCTCTTTTTTTATCTAATAATAAGTTGTACATAAGTTTGCAGCCTTTACGATTATTATTAAATATTAGGATATGATTAGGGATAACAGGTCCATATTCTTTTATTATTTGTAAGTTTGGTATGTTTAAATCTTGTGTATGCAGTCTGGTCCATACAGCAGTTCTTAAACTTGCATATTCAATAAAGTTTGTCATTGGATTGATATTTGTTTCAATTTCAAAGCTTATAAATGTTCCAATAATATTAAGTAAATCACTAACAAAAATAAATCTTGTATTGGCAAAGCTTTTTAAAAATACTGATTTATTGTCTACTGTGATTTTCGGATTGTACCATATATCATCATTTATAACCTGAGGTTTACTTATTAATACATTTTGCTCCTGTATTTTTAACCAGCTAATGAACACCTCTTTCCAGAATGAATTTCCCAAAGTTTTACATAAACTATTTGGATAATCTGTGCCCTTCCTCCATATTTCTGGGATTTTAATTTTCAGAATGGATTCTAGAAGCTTTACCCATTTTGTATCAGCCCTAATAAGTCTTTTTATCCAAGTGGATTTGAGTGCGGTAATAAAATCCCTATAATCAATCATTTTGAGACCTCCATGGCAGTAATCTTGTACAATAATACTCTTCTTTACTCTATGCACTTTACCACCCCTTAAAAATTGAAAAATGTCATTTTCGAAGTTTTTCAAGTAATCAGTACTTGGGTTGGGTAATGCTAGTATTAAATGATTTCATTTTGGTATTAATAATGTCTTTATGACTGTGATTCGCCCAATAGGGGTTAATTTTCTTGATTTCCATAGATTTATTAATTTTCTTATTTCTGAGAGTTTTGGTAACTAGTTTAAGTCTTCCATTTCATCTAGTGTTACTGAGAATTTAATACCTAGGAGCTCAAAAGTTAAATTGTCCCACCTCAGTTTCCATCGTGAGTGATGAAATACATCTCTTGAAATTTTTTTACTACCGATCCAAACCATTTTGGTTTTTGTGAAATTTATTTTTAAGCCTGAAACCTGTGCGAAAGAGTCTAAAACCCTGAGGATGCCATCATATGATTGAGGTGTACCATCCATTATTATTGAGGTGTCGTCTGCGTATTCAGTTATTATGTATTCTTCCCCGTCTATGATTCTGTGTTTTCAATAAGTTTTTGAATAGAAGGAAAAAAATTTGGAACAGCGGGAAACCTAATCTCGGTGAGGGGTCTGGGGACCGCCCCAGGCCGAAAACGAAAATAATCATTTTTGAAGGTACTTTTCCTGCTTCTAAGGCCATCTAAAAGTATAAGTTTTATGAAATGTCTACTGCTAGCAAATGCTTAATTTTACCTTAAATAGTGCCATTTTAAAGACTCTTTTTTTTCTCTATTCACCAATATGTAAAACAAAGTCTTGAACATTTTTTATCCAAATTACAGCTAATAAAAATATTTATGTGCTAAACTTTTATGATGAATATACTGTATATTTACTCCATTTCACATGAATCTACCTTTCAATAAAAACATCAATCAAAATTCTATTTTTTAATTTCATGTTGATGCATTACACAACTTAATTCTTAAAAGTCATCATCTGAATTCCAATCAGATTCACTTTCAAAATTGACAGTTTTGCTGTATTGCTGTGCTTCCCTGAGAATTTTTGCTATTTTTTATTGAAGTAGAGTATTTTCTAAAAGTCTGTCTTTTTCATGGTCATCATCATAGGTTGATCCAACATCATCAGCTTCATCTTCATCACCAACTTCAGTGTCATATGATATGAGGGATTCAGACTCAGTCTGGACTTCTGCCTCCATATATGTTTTCATGCTGTCCTCTCCTGTAACGATAACATTTAATGAGTTTAAATCATAGTTAGGTCTTAGAATGAGATTATATCTCAAGATTATCTTTTATCAATCCTACTGGAAAAAATTTACCTGAAGTCCTACTGGTAGGAAGTTTCCTCTTTTTCTTGTCAGTGATCCACTTCTCAGCTGCTGTAGTAACTAAACAATCACACTCCTCTGTGCACTACTCTGGGCCATTTACAGCAATATGAAGCAATCCATTTAACAAATCATTTTTGAGTCTGTTTCTAAGATCAGTTTTAATGATCTTTACTTTTGAGGCACCTCTTTCTGGCCAGGTATTGGAAAGTTGCATTGTAGGTACCAATTCTACAACTTTTGTTAAAAAGGGGCACATGTTGTGCTTCATTATGTCACTAAAACACCATTCCAAGGGAGTAAGACCATCTGATGGATTGACAGGTATTTTACTCTTCTTTTGAGCAATATGAAATTTCATCAAGTTCCATTCAGCGTTTATTTCTGCAAGGGTACAACATTTTGAGAGAAACTGCTGGTGAATAATTTGAACAGAATCATCACCATATGAATTGAAGCTTCCATTGTCCTTATCAGGACTGTGGCAAGGATTGAAAATATTGAGAGCAGCTAAAATTGGAACATCAGGAAAGCGTCTTTCAACATTTTCCACTAATGCAGAAACATAGTTGTTAAGTGTCTGTCCAAGCTGCTATTCAGTATTTTGGTTTATTGTAATATCTAGTAGCTCAAGCTTTCCACCTTCACTTAATTCACATTAAGCCGACTCAATTGGACTTTTTATCTGTTTCAGTTCTTGAACTGCACTATCTAAAGTAGGCTGAATTGAACTAAAATTCAGATAACTCTTCTGAAAAATCCTACTAATTTTTCCAAGAATTGGTAAAATTGCACGAAGAATAAAGAGCAAACCTACAAAATGGGCAGAGTGCATTTTTTTAGTAATCCATATGCTGCAGCATCGCTTTCAGAAAGATCACTTAGAGTTTAAACTAAAGGAATCAGATCTTTCATTGCAGCAGCAACTGATGCTTCAAAACTCAACCATTTGGTTTTACATGCCCGTTTCAGAATTGTTATACACTTCTTTTTTTCTGATGAGTTGAGTACAAGGCTTCTGTAACCCTCAAGGTGTTTCAAAGAACAAGCCATCCTCTTTGGAGAATAATGAAATAATTTCCAAAGCTGTAGCATGTATGTCTCAACATTACCAACACACCTGAGATTAGAATTGGTGTTAGTACATGCTAATGCCAACCGATGACATACACAATGAGTTGCAATCAGACCTTTGATCAGCTGTTTCAGTTTAGCACTTAAGCCATCTTGTTTACCAATCATCACACTTGCGCATCTGTGCACAAACCAGTAATCTTCGACTTATCTAGATTCATGGCTTAAAAATTTTCGGAAAGTACCTTGAAAAGATTTTCAGAGTTTGCTGAGTCCGACTTTTCCAATAAATTTGCAATGAAAAGAAAATCAGTTTGAACACTCCCATGCTCATGGTCAAAGTATTGAATGTACACAATCATCTGTTCCAGTGATGACACATCAGATAAATCATCAATCATTAATCCATAGCAGTTTGAAGATTGTAACGTTTTAATTAAATCATTTTTCAAAGTATCTGATAAAGTTAGTAAAATTTCCCTTTGCGACCCTATTGATCTGTGACTGAAATATTTTAAATCTTTCAATCCAATATGTTGTATGAACTTCATTAGTTTTTTAATCTTAAAGTTTGCAATAATCTGATCCGTAACAAATAAATGAGAATAGAAGGCTTGGAATAAAATTTCATTTTTGACTTCTAATTTTCTATCAATATCTTTTTGAAAAACTGAGACTCTGCTTAAAGATTCACCATATTTTGCTGCTTCATGGCATTTTGTTTTCATGTGTTCCTGCAAAGATAACTTCCTAAACCTTTTACGTGGTCATCTGCAAATACAGCTGATCTGTTTCTCGGATTTTTAATATTATGTTTCCTACAAAGTAGACAGTTGACTCCTTGTCCCTCGACAAAAACGAAATGCCATAATCTTGTAATCCTACAGAAAGACAAGTCTTTTGAGTTCAGCCAAGCATGTTCAAATTTTTCGTTTGATGTTATAGAGCAACAGTCACTCTTGCTGCAAAGCATGTAGTGATAAATCTTTTTAGAAATATCATTTTTTTCAATGTCAGGAAAAAATGACTCAATTAATTTTACATGTTCATTTTCTGAAAGACTTGTACATGTCAGAACAGTGTAAATATCACAGTTACTCTGGCTCAGACTGGGATTACTGACATTTGTTGATGATCTTTTTGTCTGCATCAACTCTATTGAATGCAAATATTTTGATTTATGTCAAGATTTTCAGAGTTATAACCTACAATTAAAAAAATAAAATAAAAAATCAGAAACGTATGAAGATCGATTTATGCAGTAAAACAATCACTGAAAAATGTCTCTGCAAATTCAAGCTAAAACACAGAGTCTAGAAAAATATTTTCATAAATATATTCAATATACTTACTTTGGGAACAAAAAAGTTAAGTTCTGAAGGAGAAAAAAATTGTACTTCGTGGTAGTCTGTTTGTTAAATGCAGCAACATAAACTTACTTTCCTTCGAGTTACGAAATAACAATCGCGAGAAATTTCAGGTGAAGAGGAAATTCTGGTTGATCTCTACCTTGAAAGAATGTAGATTCGTGAAGTTAAAAGTTACGTTATGTCAAAAAAAGATACACCAGTCTCTAGAATTAATATATTTAAAACTATTGTTTTACCTCGTTTGGAGACGGGTAGAAAAAATCGTTGAATTTCCTCTTCGACATGGGAGATTCGATCGTTGTTGACTCGATCGTTTGACATATGGTGGGAACCAGTTCACGTTGATCTGGGTCATTGACGTGTTACTATTTTGATGCCATATTTTCAAACGCAATAACGATAAGGATTTTGATATTAACTAAAACAAGCTTCTATAGGAGAATATCGGCAGAATCTTTTAAAGACGGAAATCTTAGCCGGAAAATTTTATTCTACAGGCGGTTAATTTTGCCGGTTGCCGGCTCTGAATGAAAACACTGTAAATAAATAAGACTGAGTGATTATGCCTTTAATATCTTTATCGTTTCTTATTAGTATTCCTAAAATTTCAGCACAAAGTAAAAATAGGTATGGCGATATTGGGTCGCCTTGTCTACAGCCTCTTTCCGGGTAAAAATATTCTGAAATTACACCATTTTGAATTACACAAGCTTTTATTCCATTATAAAAGGTTTTACTTATCAGGTAATCTTCAATTATAGTTTACGGACATTAATTCAATCGTTTTGAAATAACAAAGAGCGTGTAAGCAGTTATTCTGGTGCAGGTGTTTTGTAGTGTATAGATACGTGAGACAACATGGAAAAAAATAGAAAAAATAGTTATAGTAATAGTAATATATTCTATCATTTTTCATTTATTGTATTACTTGTTTTGTAAAATGATTGCTTGTGAGTAAAAATGTAACTTACCTTAACCACATAATGCAAGTTAAAAGTTTGTTATCTTTTTCTGTCCATATCACGTGGTCATGTCATGTGATTAGCTTTATCCGTTCTCCATCGAGCTAAGATTTCTTGCATAGGATAAGCAATACAAGAGACAAAAAGTGATTTCGATTACATTTTGATTAAAAGTTTTCTCAATCTTAGCCCACAGTTCATCGTATAAAATAGGAAATATAAAAAGAATATCATATAAACGCACACATTGTACATGTTACTGTAACATGGTCTTTTAAATTGACCTGTAAGCAGAGGATGCTCACTCCTCTATTGCACCTGATCTAACCTCTAATTTTTGTCGAGGCCCGTGTTTTGCTCTGCTCCAGTTTAGATTTTTTCCTTTGGACTTTTGATTTAGAACATTCTTCGTTATCACCATATCATGAACGAATGTTTAAGTAAGATAACACATTTTGATAATCATTACTGATGACATTGCACCAGCTGATAGCCTGGTACTTTTTGATGAATGAATAATTGATGAATAGTTAAAACAACTGTAAAGTTTGATCTAAAATACGGTCTCCGATAATTTGTCAAACTAATAGTTTTCTATTCCATTTTGCAAGTACTAAATATTTTTAATTATCTGGAAATAATACCATTTTCCACCCAATATAAAACGAAAACATCAAGGATATACACCTTTATGAATGATAGAGGTAAAGTGTTTAAATATAACCCCTGCAGATAATCAGCTCAAATATAAATTAATGATAGAGAGATATTAGGAAAATTTTACTCCCACTTCTTCTTTCCACCACTGGCTCCGAAAACCAATATTCGTATGAAACCCCTGTAACAACCGTTAATGATACAACGCCGCTTAATGATATAAATAGCATTAAGCGTTGCAATTGCAACGCTTAATGCCATAAATTCTTGCATTAACAGTTGACATCTTCAACTGTTAATGATAAATCGCCGCTTAATGATATAATTGTATCATTAAGCGTCACAAATGCACAGCAGCCCTAACGCTTAATGAAACAAGCAAATATCGACATCCTCAACCGCTAATGATACAAACTTTATATCATTAAGCGTTGCAGTCGCACCCTTTAATGATACAAAATTGTAAAAATGATTGAATTATTATTGTGTTCATAAAGCAATGGGATGAATATTTGCTTAAACAAGGCAGATCTAATATTTCAAGGTGAATTATTAATTTTTTTATCACCCCCCCCCCCCACTTTTAAAAACGGTGCTACATGCCTGTAACATCAGTTTTAGCTGAAATACACTTTGCTCACAATTCATAGCGTGAAATTAATCTTTTAACAGCTTTTTTTTACAATATTTTTACAAATTGTTAGATCATATTCATACGATGTACATTGAAAAAAATCAGATGCTATATTGTGTCAAATATAAAAAGCGAGAATATATTTACAATTTCACATGATTGCCTATATACACAGGTAAATTAGCGAATACAAAAAACATTGATAATGAACTTATTTAAAACAACTGCGTGATTTTTGCGTGATTGCCCATGGGAGGCCCGCTGCTTAAAGGGAGCCGAATGGAAAGCTTTTCTTGTAATATAACTAATGGACTTATCTATTATCTCTAATCTTACGAACTAATTTATAGATCATGTGTTATAAAGAAGGGGTATTGAATGGTATCTCTTAGTCTTATTAGGGTCTTCCGTTTCCAACGGAAGACCCTTTTGTTTTTCTTCGGATTCTTTTTAGGGTCTTCCGTTTCCAACGGAAGACCCTCTTGTTATTCTACGGTTTCTTTTTCTTTATTAGGGTTTTCCGTTTTTCAACGGAAAACCCTTCTGTTATTCTACTGTTTCTTATTATTAAGGTCTTCCGTTTCCAACGGAAGACCTTATTGTTTTCGTACTGTTTCTTATTATTATTAGGGTTTTCCGTTTTTCAACGGAAAACCCTTCTGTTATTCTACTGTTTCTTCTTATTATTTTTTTTTTCCCGCAAATTTTGTGCACGAGATTTCTCGAATATTTTTTGTCTGATTGCTATGAAACTTTCAGGGTATGTAGATGATATTTATATCTCTAGACGTTTTTTTCAAATTTTTAAAATTCACTTCCGGTTATGAGTTATTGCCCTTTAATTGAAAATTGGGGGGTCTTTTGTCCAGAGTTGATCTCGGGAACTACAGATGATAGATGCATGAAATTTGACGAAATTGTCGGTAACATTTTATAGTTTTGCTGGCATGAAAATTTTGGTAATTTCTTTGTTAGTTTTTGAGCTATTTGTCGCCAAAGTTTAAGATTTTTTCGGGGCTGAAATTTGGTTGCTTTTTGTAATATAACCTTTAAAATAAAAATATTTTGTTAATACATATAGAACAAAAATTGTTTAGAATAACGAGAGCTTTCATTTAAAATTAAGAAAAAAGGGCTGGCCCCTATAATTAGGGGTCAGCAGCTCATACACGTATTTTTCTGATAGCAAAAATCGTTATCATTTTATGAAAAAAAATGAATTCAGTTATTGTTAATATATTAAATAATGTCATTTGGTATCAAATTAAACAAGTTCTGTGCTATATTTTTTTTCAAATTTCATAAAACAAATATGTGAGAATCGTACATGAACGAGTTAATATGTCTACATAGACACACAAGCGAACAAATGCCACATTAAGGCCCATGCATTTACTGCATTACGTTGTGTTGCGTCTTAGATAAACTGCTGTGATTCAATTTCATTGTTTTCATCTATATCATTTATGAATTCAATGAACACATATTATTTAAACGTTCTATGTGCAACTATTTGTCGGGGCGCCCCTGTTTGTAACCCCCGCGCGCGCGCCGAATGTAAACAGTAACGAACGGCATTGTACAGCTGTTGTTGAAAAGAGAGAGCCGTAATGCAGAAGAGAAGTTGTGTATTCTTTCGGTGTACACATGCATTTTCAATTTACTGTGAAACATATGAACATGCACACGGAACAATACTACATATTTGTTTAAGGAGGATATTTTTCTCGTGTGAATCGTTTACGAGGAAATTCTGACAGCCACACTTCTGTCGACGATCAGCCGTTGATAAGCTACGAGTAATAAAGGAAAAGAGATGGACATTAAAGTGTGTGATTTATGTGGATGTTACTGAAGAAGGTGAGGCTTTTACTCCTTTTAAAGTTTCTTGTTAACTGTTTAAAATTTAGTATATAGTATAGATGTACATGTAAGTACGTGCACACTGTTAGATGTTTTTGTAATGGTGTGGGTGTTTGTTTACTAACGTGTAATTTTTACATGTTTCATGGATGTTTAGACTCGCTCGAGGTTCATGGGGGACTGGAAAGGGTAACTGAATTTATCTATTTAAAAAAATAACAGATTGTGAATTTTCAACTCAAAATTCAAAGCAGGGTCTAATTAGAAACATATCATATATTCTTGTGCAGAAGACTCCAAATGTAGTCATGAATACCCTGTAGACATAACTTCAAGTAAATAAAATTGTATACTTCAGACTTCAGAGTTAAAACATGATTTAAATATCTTTATGATGCCGATCATTGTATCATTAAAGAGGTTTAGCAGACCAACGGGTACCCGGTACATGTACTTGTACATGTAGGTTACAAGTTAGAACTATGCCTACCATTCTACCAGTTCACATAATTTTTCTTGTTTAGCAGTTATGATGTGTACTTAAATTGTCCTTGTTAATGTTTTGAATGTAATTTTTTATTCTCTTTTTTTAATCTGACTACTGGCAGTACTGGCGTGCGAGCAGTTCTCGCCGAGGACCATTTCTCGCTGGTGCACTGTTACATCATATTTTCGTATATAATTTTATGTGTTGATAAAATGACGTAACAATGCACTGGTGAGAAATGGTACTCGGCGAGAACTGATCGCACGCCAATATTGATTAATTACAGACAAAAACTGAAGGTTGCAAGTGTTATTTTTTATTGAACAACATTGTTTTTAAAATAATTATTTATATATGTGACGATCAGACCGGTTTGAATACCAGTGCCAGATAGCTCAGTTGGTAGAGCACCTGATTAGAGATTCAGGGGGCCCAGGTTCAAATCCTGGTTTGGTCCTTCATTATTTCTCCCATCCTGTTACAATATTGGTGTTGTGACCAACCCCTGGAACTAACAGGTTAACTCGATCCTGCCAGGGATGATCTTCGAGGGTGAAGATCATTTAAGGGGGAGGAATGTGACGGTCAGACTGGTTTGAATACCGGTGCCAGATACATGTAGCTCAGGTGGTAGAGCACTTGACTAGAGATTCAGAGGGCCAGGTTCGAATCCCACTTTGTTCCGTCGTTATTTCTCCCATCTTTTACATATATACATGTATATCAGATATATGACAGATGTTTAAGGTCATCACATGTTTTGCAAGATGCAATAAGTGTTAAAAACCTTTACTTTACAACAGAATACATTTAAGTGAATATTAATGTTTCTTGTTATTATTTTGTGTGGTTTTCTTGACAGTGTCGCATATAAAACAATTTACCCGCTCCTAAAACACAAACTTTCTTTTTGTGGATTCAGCGTACCGCTGATTGGCTGCTGTTGCAGCAGACAAATAAGATATGCACGCACAAAACACAATGAACTTATCAGAGAATGAGTTGAGTTTATTTAAACTGTTGGAATTTGGGTATTTTTTTTTAAAATGTATACTTGTGACAAAACATATATGTGGTACATACAGCTGTAGCTTTATGAAGAAAATTTTGGTTAGACCATATATGTGAAAAATAATCTATTAAAAATTCTTCATTAAGTTTACTCATACATGTTTTATGCTTATTACATGTAGTATTGTTTTTAAAACATGTAATTTATAAGAAAATAAACAAAAACCCTCGCTAAATTTATTTGCAAAAAAAAAAACACAGTAGAATTGATAAAAAATGGTATACCAGAAGCTAATACCAGTACATGTACTTTGACGCTGTTCGGTGGGTAATATTCGTTTGTAATTTAATACGAATTGAAATATTGACTGTTGCACTACAAGTACGGTAATAAACTCTCTCTCTCTCTCTCAAACTCTCTCTTTCTCAATTTGATAAGTGTTTATACCTATGAAAATTTTTTAATATTATATTATGACTTGATATGCAAATTTTTGATCTTGTACTGCCTAAATGTTATGTCATGTATTGGGATATGTCATACTTAATAGACTGCATGGTCAGTGTATTTTTTACAGAAATACTATGCATTTGTTAATGTAAACACAGCTATTACTAGTACATGTATGTAAACACAGCTAATTATTTTTTTTATTTATTTCAGCTCAAAACAGACTCTTGTTACCACATGGCTTTTACCGGTACCTGTTGATTCTTGTGGGTCAGCTCCTGAGATTAACCTGTCACCTCTATCCACATGCATATTCCTTGTGTTCTACAGACTATTTACCGGTAATTCAAATTAAATCCGATAATGCATGAACAATAATGGAACTTGAAGAAAGCATCATGCCATGTTGTGGTTTGTGTTTGATAAGAAATTATGAAAACAAAATTAAGGCTGTTTAAAGAAATTCATAATTGCTGTGAAAATTTGTTTTTCAATAAAAGTATGCAATTATGTTTCCTTTATTTTTTATTTCATAAAGATATTTAGATGTGTTTACATAATTGAACCCCCCCCCCCCCTCTATTTAATTGTCTGCATTAAGATTACATGTAGGATATGTAAATGTACATTTGACTTTGAAATAACATCTGCTATGATAATTACTTTTGAAATGAACAAGAAACAACCTATTTCTACCTTTCTAAGGTATATATGCATAAAAAAGTAGAAAAACATGTCAAATTTGAACATTTTTCATTGAAATCAACTCTGTCTCCAGCTACCTGGGTGTGTTTGAATTTAATTCTAATTTAAGGCAGATGTCTAACTTGTAGGTTGTAACTTACTGTTTTAGCATGGTTAGAAGGAGACAAGAAATCAGAATAGATTAGATATTCACTAAATATGATTGTTAGCTTACTTTTTTCATGAAAACAAGAAATCACAAGCAGGACAGCTGTCTATTTGTTAATTAAAATGGTACAAATCATACAATAAACAAATAAAGATCAAATTTTAGAATCATTGATGATTGTTTTCAAATATGTGTGAGAAATGACTCAAGGAAATTGCCACACGTTTCATAAAATTAGGTAAAACATTTCAAACCATGACTTTTTATGAAAATCAAAAGATTGGGGGGTGGGGGGTATACATGTAAGGGTATTTCTAAGTGATGTGAAGCTTTTATCATGATTATATCATGTAGGCATATGTTGTATTGAATAAGGTTTCTTTTTAAAGGTGGTTGAACAAAAGTTGACCTATAAAAGGTCAGTTAAAGATGTTTTACTATGGAGAACCCTGTAAATCTGTGTTTACTAAAGGAAATTGGAAATGGTGGGTTCACTTAAATGGCCATATTTTTATTAAACCTCAATGGAATTGGCAATATGTGGTATTCTTTTTCTCAGAATTGCATTAGCTTTCTTATTCTAAGACAAACTGTCTTTTCATAAAAATGTTAGTGTACTAAGTTAAAGGTACAAGGAACAGTTTCGGATAAAGTACCGTCAATATTTTTGTAAAATTGAGAGTGACTGTACTTGAAGGTTTATCATTGTTGCGTAGATTCATGATATGAATTTTAATGATTATCAATAGTTAGAGGGATGTCTCTTGTTGGAATTGGTAAGCAATATTAAGGCCCCTAATTTTAAGTACATGAGAAGCAGAAATAAATTGTGAAACTTGCGGCTATGACAGATATGTTGACTTTACAGTGAAATTGAAGGTTACAAACGGGAGGTTATATAACATGAAATGTAGGTGGATGGGATATTATATGCCTATTTAGTATTTACTGGGTATGAGGACAATAGCAAGTTTATTGTCCCCCAAGACAGCAACTATTTAATGAGGCAAAGCCAAGGGAAATAGTTGCTGTGGAATGGGACAATAAACTTGCTATTGTCCGAATAGTCAGTTAATTGGTATTTCATTATACAGAAGAAAACTTTATTTGTCAGCGATGCAGAATTTCTTGATGATAAACAAATTAGAGTTAAATCAAACTTTGTATTTAATGCGGCGATCTTATTAGGTCAGAGGTGTTCCGAGTTTAAGGTGATATGGGACACTTCCATGTTGTGACGTATTGTTTATCGAAATAAACAATGAAATAAAGTGTAATTATATAAGTACATGTAGTTTCTTTTCAAAAAAGGTCACCTAACTCCTTAGCACAGTGGGTAAGAGGGTTTACTAGGAACCTGTAAGTCATGAGTTCGAATCCCGCTGGGGTTTTTACAATTTTTACCTTTCTAACATTTTTAAAAGCTATTTTTTGGTTAAATATTGTAAAATTTGAAAATTCTAAACCGGTGAAAAGTTTTCAATTATATACATGTAGTACTTTAATCCACATTAATATCGACAGATGTCCCATACAACCTTAAAAAGGAGGGAAATCAAATTCTGCTGATGAATGGTTTTGATGACTATTCACCATGGGCAGATAGCATGGATACTATTTTGAATTTAATAGATAAAAAGGCATGTTTATGCGGGCGCCTTCTAGTGATCAATTTGTCCGTCTGTCCATCCGAGATGGCTTGACAGGAGCATAGCTTCTCTCCCCTTGGCCCAATCTGGCTCATACCTCATCCACAGGGTTCCTTTGGTTGAAGGATGTGCAGTGACCTTGAACCATGTTTTTAGGTATAAGGTTAAGGTCATAGCAGAATTATATATATAAAATCCTTGTCTGGGGCATATCTTTTTTCCCTTTGGTCCAATCTGGCTAATACTCACAGAGTGTCTCTATGGTTAAACGATGTGCAGTGACCTTGCATGAAATTTCTAGGTAACGGGTGAAGATGATATCGGATCATGCAAAAATCCTTTTTTGAGAGCATATATAATTTCTACTAACCCCTATTTGGCTCAGACTTCACATAAGCAGAGCTTTTGAGTAAAGGGTGAAAGGGTGTGTAGTGACCTTGAACCTATTTTCAGTGAAAAGAAACTGTGAAGGTCATACCAGAATTATATTTTTAAAAATCCTTGTCCGGAGTATATCTTCTCTCCCTTTGCTCCATTCAGCCTCATACTTCACCCACATGATGCCTTTGTTCAAAATATATGCAATGACCTCGAATGATATTTGTAGATGAAGAGTCAAGGTCATATCAGATCACACAAAAATCCATATTTTAAGAGCATAGCTATACTCTCCTTTTAGCCCCTATTTGGCTAATATTTTACCTTTACAGAGTTTTTTGGTTAATGGCGTGCAGTGACCTTGAACCAAGTCTGTCAATGTGAAGGTCATAGCAGATCTTTTTAAAATTAGTTTTAGATAGTAGATTATTTTCCAAATATGCTTAATCTTGGTCAGATTGAAAAAAAATGTATGTATGTTAGGGGGAATGAAATTGAATTAAAAGTTCTATGCCAGCTGGAAAAATTTCAAGTTATAGGTCAAGGTCAAAGCAGAATTCTCTGAAATAACATATACGGGGCCCTTTGAAATGTTCACCATTTCAATGTTGTCTGGTTCATAGTAATTTTACATAGAAAATATTCACAGAAGTACAGTAAAGTAAACTTTACATCGATAAGTTTCTGACAATTAATGACGCAACGAGCACACAGTACGAAAGGTCAACCTTTTGAAAAGCAGTGAAGAGGAAGAATGCTCAGAATTATGTTTTAAACAAAATTGATTTTTTACATAAATTTTAATTTTGCATTCTGGGTTAAGAAAAAAGATGTTAGTTCGAGGTAAAGAAAACTTGTACCTAAAATGAAGTCAAATTTGTTAAGTCGTACTTAAACACATTGTGTTTTTTTTGTTAAGTCGTTCTTGAAATGGTTATGGGTTTTTGGTTAAGTCGTACTTAAAAACATTCGGATCATGTTAAGTTGTACCAAGAATCATTCGATTTTTTTTTATCTTTTTGTACTTAGGTTTCTTTGTTACTAGATTAAGAACTCTGCTTCTTAGACGTACTTCTAGCGTTGCTTTCGACATTAGCGGAAAACCCACTCGTTGCTTTGCAACGAGCTTTGCTCTAGTTATTATTATTATTATTTTTTTCCACAAATTTTGTGCACGCGATATCTCGAAAACTATTGGATCGATTTCGACCATTTTTTCACAGATGATTGCCAGTGGTCATAATTCTAGAAGTTTTTTGAAATTTTGAAATCGTCACTTCCGGTTCCGATTTACGGCCGATTTTGTAATTTTTTTCGACCCATTTTGTGCAGACATAAACTCAGGGACTATTAGAAATATAATTATGAACTTTTCAGGATAGGTAGATCATAGTTTGAAGTTGTGCACAAAGCAGTTTTTTACGCCAGTGGCGCCATTTCTTTGAGCTCGCCTAGGCTCGAAAATTAAGTACGAATATTGCATCAAAATTTTCATACATTTTTATCTGTATCTTTTTATCAGTTAATATTTTGATAAAACATATATAACAAAAGTAGAAGATAATCTAAAGTTCTTTCCAACAAATTCCAGAAAAAAGGGGCTGGCCCCTTAAATTAGGGGCCAAGAGACTCGTAAACTCTATTACAAATAACTTAAAAATGATAAAGATTTATTAATGCGTTATAGAAGCAAAGTTGTTGATCGTAACGATATCTATCAGGAAAAATCATTGCCACGCCCATTTGTTACGTAATTAAGGATTTTTAGGGGCCAGAGTACTTAAACTTTGACGCAATATATCTAGAGAAGGAGACATATTTTGTTAAGCATCGTAGAAGAGAAAATGCTTGCATTGATGATTCTCATCGATTCCATCAATCAAAATACCAATGTCTGTCCCCATTAAGGATCTAGAGGGCTGGCCCCTTAAATATATAAACATTTGTATCTCAAAAATGATAAACAATTTTAAATATGTGCAAGAACAAAAAATGTTAGAATTCGTGAGACCTTTCGATTGAAATCAAGAAAAAGGGGCTGGTCCCTTAAATTAGGGGCCAAGAGACTCGTAAACTCTATTACAGATAGCTTAAAAATGATAAAGATTTTGTAATGCATTATAGAAGCAAAGTTGTTGATTGTAACAATATCTATCAGGAGAAATCATTGTCACGCCCATTTGTTACGCAATTAAGGATTTTTAGGGGCCGAAGTACTTAAACTTTGACGCAATATATCTAGAGAAGGAGACATATTTTGTTAAGAATCGTAGAAGAGAAAATGTTTGCATTGATGATTCTCATCGATTCCATCAATCAAAATACCAATGTCTGTCCCCATTAAGGATCTAGAGGGCTGGCCCCTAAAATATTCAAACATTTGTATCTCAAAAATGATAAACAATTTTAAATATGTGCAAGAACAAAAAATGTTAGAATTCGTCAGACCTTTCGATTGAAATCAAGAAAAAGGGGCCGGTCCCTTTAATGAGGGGCCAAGAGACTCGTAAACTCTATTACAGATAGCTTAAAAATGATAAAGATTTTGTAATGCATTATAGAAGCAAAGTTGTTAATCGTAACAATATCTATCAGGAGAAATCATTGCCACGCCCATTTGTTACGCAATTAAGGATTTTTAGGGGCCAGAGTACTTAAACTTTGACACAATATATCTAGAGAAGGAGACATATTTTGTTAATCATCGTAGAAGAGAAAATTCTTGCATTGATGATTCTCATCGATTCCATCAATCAAAATATCAATGTCTGTCCCCAATAAGGATCTAGAGGGCTGGCCCCTAAAATATTCAATCATTTGTATCTAAGAAATGAACAACAATTCTAGATAAGTGTAAGAACAAAAAATGTTAGTAGTTGTGGGACCTTTTTAATGAACTCAAGGAAAAAGGGCTGGCCCCTTAAATTAGGGGCCAAGACACTCGTAAAGTCTATTACATATCTTAAAAACTCATACGTTAAAAATGATCAAGATTGTTTAATGCATTATAGAAACAAAGTTGTTGGTCGTAACAATATCAGTTTGTAAAACTCATTTCCAAACCAATTGATGATGTAATTAGAGATTTAAGGGGACTAAAATCTTAAACCTAAAATATGCTGTATGTGAAAAAGCAAAACTCTTTGTTAAGCATTTCAAGGGATATTGACAATGGTATGCATTTTCTGAGAGGGAGTGGTTAGGAGGGGAATTCTAAATTTTCATTGATATTTTAATCTTATCGTTTAAAAATTGAACGGAAGACCTACTCGTTACTCGTAACGAGATCGTATCTAGTTATTTTTTTTTTTTCCCGCAAATTTTGTGCACGAGATTTCTCGAACATTTTTTGTCTGATTGCTATGAAACATTCAGGGTACGTAGATGATATTAATATCTCTAGACGTTTTTTTCAAATTTTTAAAATTCACTTCCGGTTATGAGTTATTGCCCTTTAATTGAAAATTGGGGGGTCTTTTGTCCAGAGTTGATCTCGGGAACTACAGATGATAGATGCATGAAATTTGGCGAAATTGTCGGTAACATTTTATAATTTTGCTGGCATGAAAATTTTGGTAATTTCTTTTTTAGTTTTTGAGCTATTTGTCGCCAAAGTTTAAGATTTTTTCGGGGCTGAAATTTTGTTGCTTTTTGTATTATAACCTTTAAACTAAAAATATTTTGTTAATACATATAGAACAAAAGTTGTTTAGAATAACGAGAGCTTTCATTAAAAATTAAGAAAAAAGGGCTGGCCCCTATAATTAGGGGTCAGCAGCTCATACACGTATTTTTTTGATAGCAAAAATCGTTATCATTTTATGAAAAAAAATTAATTTAGTTATTGTTAATATATTAAATAATGTCATTTGGTATCAAATTAAACAAGTTCTGTGCCCTATTTTTTTTCAAATTTCATAAAACAAATATGTGAGAATCGTACATGAACGAGTTAATATGTCTACATAGACACACAAGCGAACAAATGCCACATTAAGGCCCAGGCTTTACTGCATTACGTTGTGTTGCGTCTTAGATAAATTGTTGTGATTCAATTTCATTTATTCATCTATATCATTTATGAATTGAATGAACACACATTATTTAAACGTTCTATGTGCAACTATTTGTCGGGGCGCCCCTGTTTGTGACCCCCGCGCGCGCGCGCCGAATGTAAACAGTAACGAACGGCATTGTAGAAAAGAGAGAGCCGTAATGCAGAAGAGAAGTTGTGTATTCTTTCGGTGTACACATGCATTTTCAATTTGCTGTGAAACATATGAACATGCACAGGGAACAATACTACATATTTGTTTAAGGAGGATATTTTTCTCGTGTGAATCGTTTACGAGGAAATTCTGACAGCCACACTTCTGTCGACGATCAGCCATTGATAATCTACGAGTAATAAAGGAGAAAAGATGGACATTAAAGTGTGTGATTTATGTGGATGTTACTGAAGAAGGTGAGGCTTTTACTCCTTTTAAAGTTTCTTGTTAACTGGTTAAAATTTAGTATATAGTATAGATGTACATGTAAATACGTGCACACTGTTAAATGTTTTTGTTATGGTGTGGGTGTTTGTTTACTAACGTGTAATTTTTACATGTTTCATGGGTGTTTAGACTCGCTCGAGGTTCATGGGGGACTGGAAAGGGTAACTGAATTTATCTATTTAAAAAAATAACAGATTGTGAATTTTCAACTCAAAATTCAAAGCAGGGTCTATTTAGAAACATATCATATATTCTTGTGCAGAGGACTCCAAATGTAGTCATGAATACCCTGTAGACATAACTTCAAGTAAATAAAATTGTATACTTCAGACTTCAGAGTTAAAACATGACTTTAATATCTTTATGATGCCGATCATTGTATCATTAAAGAGGTATAGGAGACCAACGGGTACCTGGTACATGTACTTGTACATGTAGGTTACAAGTTAGAACTATGCCTACCGTTCTACCAGTTCACATAATTTTTCTTGTTTAGCAGTTATGATGTGTACTTAAATTGTCCTTGTTAATGTTTTAAATGTAATATTTTATTCTCTTTTTTTAATCTGACTACTGGCAGTACTGGCGTGCGAGCAGTTCTCGCCGAGGACCATTTCTCGCTGGTGCACTGTTACATCATATTTTCGTATATAATTTTATGTGTTGATAAAATGACGTAACAATGCACTGGTGAGAAATGGTACTCGGCGAGAACTGATCGCACGCCAATATTGATTAATTACAGACAAAAACTGAAGGTTGCGAGTGTTATTTTTAATTGAACAACATTGTTTAAAATAATTCTTTATATATGTGACGATCAGACCGGTTTGAATACCAGTGCCAGATAGCTCAGTTGGTAGAGCACCTGACTAGAGATTCAGGGGGCCCAGGTTCAAATCCCTTCATTATTTCTCCCATCCTGTTACAATATTGGTGTTGTGACCAACCCCTGGAACTAACAGGTTAACTCGATCCTGCCAGGGATGATCTTCGAGGGTGAAGATCATTTAGGGGTGAGGAATGTGACGGTCAGACTGGTTTGAATACCGGTGCCAGATACATGTAGCTCAGTTGGTAGAGCACTTGACTAGAGATTCAGAGGGCCAGGTTCGAATCCCACTTTGTTCCGTCGTTATTTCTCCCATCTTTTACATATACATGTATATCAGATATATGACAGATGATTAAGGTCATCACATGTTTTGCAAGATGCAATAAGTGTTAAAAACCTTTACTTTACAACAGAATACATTTAAGTGAATATTTATGTTTCTTGTTATTATTTGGTGTGGTTTACTTGACAGTGTCGCATAAACAATTTACCCGCTCCTAAAACACAAACTTTCTTTTTGTGGATTCAGCTTACCGCTGATTGGCTGCTGTTGCAGCAGACAAATAAGATATGCACGCACAAAACACAATGAACTTATCAGAGAATGAGTTGAGTTTATTTAAACTGTTGGAATTTGGGTATTTTTTTTTAAAATGTATACTTGTGACAAAACATATATGTGGTACATACAGCTGTAGCTTTATGAAGAAAATTTTGGTTAGACCATATATACCTATCATGCAAGTAAATGATATTTACAAAAAACTTGCAATTTATGGCGCACGAAATATACGCTAGTTTTATAAAGATTGACATACATGTAATGTACCACATTCTTTGAAAAATAATCTATTAAAAATTCTTCATTAAGTTTACTCATACATGTTTTATGCTTATTACACGTAGTATTGTTTTTAAAACATGTAATTTATAAGAAAATAAACAAAAACCCTCGCTAAATTTATTTGCAAACAAAAAATACACAGTAGAATTGATAAAAAATGGTATACCAGAAGCTAATACCAGTACATGTACTTTGACGCTGTTCGGTGGGTAATATTCGTTTGTAATTTACGAATTGAAATATTGACTGTTGCACTACAAGTATGGTAATAAACTCTCTCTCTCTCAAACTCTCTCTCTTTCTCAATTTGATAAGTGTTTATACCTATGAAAATTTTACCAGTTTTATTATGACTTGATATGCAAATTTTTGATCTTGTACTGCCTAAATGTAATGTCATGTATTGGGATATGTCATACTTATTACACTGCATGGTCAGTGTATTTTTTACAGAAATTCTATGCATATGTTAATGTAAACACAGCTATTACTAGTACATGTATGTAAACACAGCTAATTATTTTTTTTATTTATTTCAGCTCAAAACAGACTCTTGTTACCACATGGCTTTTAACGGTACCTGTTGATTCTTGTGGGTCAGCTCCTGAGATTAACCTGTCACCTCTATCCACATGCATATTCCTTGTGTTCTACAGACTATTTACCGGTAATTCAAATTAAATCCGATAATGCATGAACAATAATGGAACTTGAAGAAAGCATCATGCCATGTTGTGGTTTGTGTTTGATAAGAAATTATGAAAACAAAATTAAGGCTGTTTAAAGAAATTCATAATTGCTGTGAAAATTTGTTTTTCAATAAAAGTATACAATTATGTTTCCTTTATTTTTTATTTCATAAAGATATTTAGATGTGTTTACATAATTGAAACCCCCCCCCCCTCTATTTAATTGTCTGCATTAAGATTACATGTAGGATATGTAAATGTACATTTGACTTTGAAATAACATCTGCTATGATAATTACTTTTGAAATGAACAAGAAACAACCTATTTCTACCTTTCTAAGGTATATATGCATTAAAAAGGAGAAAAACATGTCAAATTTGAACATTTTTCATTGAAATCAACTCTGTCTCCAGCTACCTGGGTGTGTTTGAATTTAATTCTAATTTAAGGCAGATGTCTAACTTGTAGGTTGTAACTTACTGTTTTAGCATGGTTAGAAGAAGACTAGAAATCAGAATAGATTAGATATTCACTAAATATGATTGTTAGCTTACTTTTTTCATGAAAACAAGAAATCACAAGCAGGACAGCTGTCTATTTGTTAATTAAAATGGTACAAATCATACAATAAACAAATAAAGATCAAATTTTAGAATCATTGATGATTGTTTTCAAATATGTGTGAGAAATGACTCAAGGAAATTGCCACATGTTTCATAAAATTAGGTAAAACATTTTAAACCATGACTTTTTATGAAAATCAAAAGATTGGGGGGTGGGGGGTATACATGTAAGGGTATTTCTAAGTGATGTGAAGCTTTTATCATGATGATATCATGTAGGCTTATGTTGTATTGAATAAGGTTTCTTTTTAAAGGTGGTTGAACAAAAGTTGACCTCTAAAAGGTCAGATAAAGATGTTTTACTATGGAGAACCCTGTAAATCTGTATTTACTAAAGGAAATTGGAAATGGTGGGTTCACTTAAATGGCCATATTTTTATTAAACCTCAATGGAATTGGCAATATGTGGTATTCTTTTTCTCAGAATTGCATTAGCTTTCTTATTCTAAGACAAACCGTCTTTTCATAAAAATGTTAGTGTACTAAGTTAAAGATACAAGGAACAGTTTCGGATAAAGTACCGTCAATATTTTTGTAAAATTGAGAGTGACTGTACTTGAAGGTTTATCATTGTTGCGTAGATTCATGAAATGAATTTTAATGATTACCAATAGTTAGAGGGATGTCTCTTGTTGGAATTGGTAAGCAATATTAAGGCCCCTAATTTTAAGTACATGAGAAGCAGAAATAAATTGTGAAACTTGCGGCTATGACAGATATGTTGACTTTACAGTGAAATTGAAGGTTACAAACGGGAGGTTATATAACATGAAATGTAGGTGGATAGGATATTATATGCCTATTTAGTATTTACTGGGTATGAGGACAATAGCAAGTTTATTGTCCCCCAAGACAGCAAATATTTAATGAGGCAAAGCCAAGGGAAATAGTAGCTGTTGAATGGGACAATAAACTTGCTATTGTCCGAATAGTCAGTTAATTGGTATTTCATTATACAGAAGAAAACTTTATTTGTCAGCGATGCAGAATTTCTTGATGATAAACAAATTAGAGTTAAATCAAACTTTGTATTTAATGCGGCGATCTTATTAGGTCAGAGGTGTTCCGAGTTTAAGGTGATATGGGACACTTCCATGTTGTGACGTATTGTTTATCGAAATAAACAATAAAATAAAGTGTAATTATATAAGTACATGTAGTTTCTTCTCAAAAATGGTCACCTAACTCCTTAGCACAGTGGGTTAGAGGGTTTACTAGGAACCTATAAGTCATGAGTTCGAATCCCGCTGGGGTTTTTACAATTTTTACCTTTTCAAATATTTTTAAAAGCTATTTTTTGGTTAAATATTGTAAAATTTGAAAATTCTAAACCGGTGAAAAGTTTTCAATTATATAGTACTTTAATCCACATTAATATCGACAGATGTCCCATACCACCTTAAAAAGGAGGGAAATCAAATTCTGCTAATGAATGGTTTTGATGACTATTCACCATGGGCAGATAGCATGGATACTATTTTAGATAAAAAGGCATGTTTATGCGGGCGCCTTCTAGTGATCAATTTTCGGTCTGTCCATCCGAGATGGCTTGACAGGAGCATAGCTTCTCTCCCCTTGGCCCAATCTGGCTCATACCTCATCCACAGGGTTCCTTTGGTTGAAGGATGTGCAGTGACCTTGAACCATGTTTTTAGGTATAAGGTTATGGTCATAGCAGAATTATATATATAAAATCCTTGTCTGGGGCATATCTTTTTTCCCTTTGGTCCAATCTGGCTAATACTCACAGAGTGTCTCTATGGTTAAACGATGTGCAGTGACCTTGCATGAAATTTCTAGGTAACGGGTGAAGATGATATCGGATCATGCAAAAATCCTTTTTTGAGAGCATATATAATTTCTACTAACCCCTATTTGGCTCAGACTTCACATAAGCAGAGCTTTTGAGTAAAGGGTGAAAGGGTGTGTAGTGACCTTGAACCTATTTTCAGTGAAAAGAAACTGTGAAGGTCATATCAGAATTATATTTTTAAAAATCCTTGTCCGGAGTATATCTTCTCTCCCTTTGCTCCATTCAGCCTCATACTTTACCCACATGATGCCTTTGTTCAAAATATATGCAATGACCTCGAATGATATTTGTAGATGAAGAGTCAAGGTCATATCAGATCACACAAAAATCCATATTTTAAGAGCATAGATATACTCTCCTTTTAGCCCCTATTTGGCTAATATTTTACCTTTACAGAGTTTATTGGTTAATGGCGTGCAGTTACCTTGAACCAAGTCTGTCAATGTGAAGGTCATAGCAGATCTTTTTAAAATTAGTTTTAAATAGTAGATTATTTTCCAAATATGTTTAATCTTGGTAAGATTGAACAAAAATGCATTTATGTTAGGGGGAATGAAATTGAATTAAAAGTTCTATGCCAGCTGGAAAAATTTCAAGTTATAGGTCAAGGTCAAAGCAGAATTCTCTGAAATAACATAAGCGGGGCCCTTTGAAATGTTCACCATTTCAATGTTGTCTGGTTCATAGTAATTTTACATAGAAAATATTCACAGAAGTACAGTAAAGTAAACTTAACATCGATAAGTTTCTGACAATTAATGACGCAACGAGCACACAGTACGAAAGGTCAACCTTTTGAAAAGCAGTGAAGAGGAAAAGTTGCTCAGAATTATGTTTTAAACAAAATTGATTTTTTACATAAATTTTAATTTTGCATTCTGGGTTAAGAAAAAAGATGTTAGTTCAAGGTAAAATCTTTACATTCTACTGTGTTTTTCCATTAAATTCCGTGATGTTTAAATGCCTCTAAATGCAACAAGTAGTCAAAGGTCAAATTGACGAGTTTTATTATGACGTCACAAACGTTGAACGCTGTAAACTGCAACGTCACAAGCGAAAATCAAAGTTCACGCTTGTGGCTGTTACTGTGGCTCTTCCATTAATGTTAACTTACCCTTAGGATAAGATCGGAATTTTAAGGTATAATTCACATTTGCAGACAAGGCAAGAAGTTAAAAAATGTAAATATAAGCATTAAATCATGATTTTTTGAAGTATACACTCTCATAACTGCCGCGGTGTGTGCATACAAATTTTCATAACGCGCTAACGCGCGTTACTCAATTTGTATGCACACACCGCGGCAGTTATGAGAGTGTATACTTCAAAAAATCATGATTCAATGCTATAGTAAACTTGTACCTAAAATGAAGTCAAATTTGTTAAGTCGTACTTAAACACATTGGTTTTTTTGTTAAGTCGTTCTTGAAATGGTTAAGGGTTTTTGGTTAAGTCGTACTTAAAAACATTCGGATCATGTTAAGTTGTACCAAGAATCATTCGATTTTTTTTATGTTTTTGTACTTAGGTTTCTTTGTTACTAGATTAAGAACTCTGCTTCTTAGACGTACTTCTAGCGTTGCTTTCGACATTAGCGGAAAACCCACTCGTTGCTTTGCAACGAGCTTTGCTCTAGTTATTCTTTTTTTTCTTTTTCTGACTTTTTTGGAGCGCTATTTCTCAAAAACTATCCAACCGATTCGCACAAAATTTTTAGGACGGATAAAGCATGATCGGCGCTACATATTATAAAATTTTTAAAGGATGACGTCACTTCCGGTTTCAGATATTGACGATTTTGTAAATTTTTAAGGGTCATTTTGTCCACGCATCTCCTCCGAAACTAATCAAGATAGAAGATTGAAATTTTCAGGGATTGTAGATGAATGTATGTAGATGTACCCCCATGCTTCCAATGATAAAAATTGCTCAAGGCCTCAAAGCTCGTCTGAACCTGAAAATTAGCACCAAATTTTTTCACGAAATTTTTGCTCATTTTTGTGATATCTTTTGATGTATGAATATTTTGTTAAAACATGTAATGCAAAAGTTGTTTCAAATTACACGGCCTTCGTTTAATATCAAGAAAAAGGGGCTGTCCCCTCAAATTAGGGGCCAAGAGGGCTGTAAAGTCTTCTTACAATAACTCTTTACTTAACAATAATTTGTTATTAATTATAGAAGCAAAAATGTTCATTGTTGGGCTGTTTATCTATACAACACCATACTTAAGTCATATGTTACGTAATTAGGGGTTTCAAGGGGCCAGAAATTCAAAAATTTGATCATTAATATCTGAAAAAGGAGAAATATTTTTAAAAGCAATGTAGAACAAAAGTTGCTCAAAATAATGTTTTGAACAGTATGCTACCTTAAATGTTTTTGTTTATGACCCCATTTAGGAGTTAAAGGGTCGGCCCCTAAAACACATTTGTACATATATCTCAAGAATGGTTAACATTTCTTGAACACTTGTAGAACAAAATATGTTTGTATTTGCAAGACCTTTCATTTGATATCAAGAAAAAGGGGCTGGCCCCTCAAATTAGGGGCCAAGAGGGCTCTAATGTCTTCTTACAATAACTCTTTACTGAACAATAATTTGTTATTAAATATAGAAGCAAAAATGTTGTTTGTACATCTGTTCATCTATACAGTACCATACCTAAGTCATAAATTATGTAATTAGGGGTTTCAAGGGGCTATAATTCAATATTTTGAGCATTAATATCTGAAAAAGGAGAAATATTTTGAAAAGCAATGTAGTACAAAAGTGGTTAGAAATAATGTTTTTTACAATATGATACCAAATATTTTGTTGTTAGTGGCCCCGGTAAGGGGTTAAAGGGTCGGCCCCTAAAAGACAGTTGTTTAGATATCTCGAGAACGGTTGACAATTCATGAACACTTCTAGAACAAAATATGTTTATATTAGCAAGACCTTTTTTTTTATATCAAGAAAAAGGGGCTGACCCTTCAAATTAAGGGCCTGAAGGGCTACTAAGTCTTTTTATAATAACTCTTCTCTGATCAATAATTTGATATAAATCATAAAGCAACAAAGGGGCTTTTATAAAGCTTAATTTAAACTGATATCCGTTTTAAAATTGGACGATGCATTACAGAGATATTGGGATTTAAAAATTAAGCTTTCCGGAAATTTTGATTCCACGTTCTTGGTTAAGGCAATAGTGTTGTGTTCAAAGATAAATTAACTCGTACCTAAAATAATTCGGAAATTGTTAATTCGTACTTAAACATAATCGGATTTTTTTTGTTAAGTCGTTCTTGAAATCAGAAAGGTTTTTGTTAAGTCGTACTTAAAATAATTCGTATATTGTTAAGTCGTACCAGGACTAATTCGATTTTTTTCATCTTTTTATTTTAGTTTTTCTTACTATTGGTATAAGAGCTCTGCTTCTTACAGGAACTTACAGCTTTACTTCCAACATTAACGGAAGACCCACTCGTTGCTTTGCAACGAGCTTTGCTCTAGTTCATTATTATTATTCTTCCTCTGACTTTTTTGGTGGCTTATATCTCAAAAACTATTCAACCGATTTTCACGAAATTTTTAGAACTTGTTTGGTATCGTAAATACTCGAAGTTATCAAACTTTGAACTTATGACGTCACTTCCGGTTTCAGAAACTGACGATTTTGTTAATTTTTAAGGGTCATTTTGTCCACGCATCTCCTCCGAAACTAATCAAGATAGAAGCTTGAAATTTTCAGGGATTGTAGATGTATGTATGTAGATGTACCCCATTGCCTTCACTAATGGTAATTGTGCAAGGCTTTGAAGCTCGCCTGAACCTGAAAATTGGCACCAAATTTTTCCACTAAATTTTCGCACATTTTCTGTAATATCTTTTGATGTATAAATATTTTGTTAAGACATGTAATGCAAAAGATGGTTATATTTTCAAGGCCTTTCATGTGATATCAAGAAAAAGGGGCTGGCCCCTCATATTAGGGGCCAAGAGGGCTCTTATGTCTTCTTACAATAACTCTTTACTTAACAATAATTTGTTATTAATTATAGAAGCAAAAATGTGCATTGTACAACTGTTTATCTATACAGTACCATACTTAAGTCATATGTTACGTAATTAGGGGTTTTAAGGGGCCATAATTTCTAAACTTTGATCATTAATATTGGAAAAAAAAGAAATATTTTAAAAAGCAATGTAGAACATAAGTTGTTCAAAATAATGTTCTCAACAATATGATAACTAAAATTTTTTTGTTGGTGACCCCAGTAAGGAGTAAAAGGGTCGGCCCCTAAAACACATTTATACAGATGTCTCGAGAACAGTTAACATTTCGTGAACACTTGTAGAACAAAATATGTTTATATTTGCAAGACCTTTAAATTGATATCAAGAAAAAGGGGCTGGCTTCTCATATTAGGGGCGAAGAGGGCTCTAAAGTCTTTTTATAATAACTCTTTACTGAAAAATATTTTGTTATTTATTATAGAAGAACAAATGTTTATTGTACAACTGTTTATCTATACAGTACCATACTTAAGTCATATGTTACGTAATTAGGGGTTTCGAAGGGCCAGAAGTTCAAAAAATTGATCATTAATATCAGAAAAAGGAGAAATATATTGAATAGCACTATAGAACAAAAGTTGTTCAAAATAATGTTCTCAACAATATGACAACTAAAATTTTGTTGTTGGTGGCCCCAGTAAAGAGTTAAAGGGTCAGCCTCTAAAACACTTTTATACCGATGTCTCGAGAACAGTTAACAATTCGTGAACACTTGTAAAACAAAATATGTTTATATTTGCAAGACCTTTAAATTGATATCAAGAAAAAGGGGCTGGTCCCTCATATTAGGGGCCAAGAGGGCTCTAAAGTCTTTTTATAATAACTCTGTACTGAACAATATTTTGTTATTAATTATAGAAGCAAAAATGTTCACTGTACAGCTGTTTATCTATAAAGTACCATACCTAAGTCATATGTTACGTAATTATGGGTTTCAAGAGGCCAGAAGTTTTAAAATGTGATCATTAATATCAGAAAAAGGAGAAATATTTTGAATAGCATTGTAGAGCAAAAGTTGTTCAAAATAATGTTCTCAACAATACGAAAACTAAAACTTTGTTGTTGGTAGCCCCGGTAAGGAGTTTAAGGGTCGGCCCCTAATACACAGTTGTTTAGATATCTCGAGAGAGGTTAACAATTCCAGAACACTTGTAGAACAAAATATGTTTATATTTGCAAGACCTTTTGATTGATACCAAATAAAAGGGACTTGCCCCTCAAATTCTTGGTTAAGAAAATAGTGTTAAGTTCTTAAGCATTTACGTCACTTCCGTTCATATTTGGCGGCCATTTTTAAATTTAAAAAAGTGATTTTGTCCGGAAGAAATCTCCGTAATCTTTAAAGATATCGCTTTGAAATTTTTACTGATGATAGATGTATCAATTCTATAATGTACTGGGGGGTTTAACATTTTGTTCATCCATTTTGCTCAAAACCGGAAGCAGTTCCAATTTTTGGAAATTTTCATTTTTTTTTTGGAACAAAATAAGACAATACTACAGTCTTATAGAACTTGCCATGGTGAATTGAAATCTGTTTGAAAATCGGACGATGCATTACAGAGATATCGGGGTTTAAAAATTGATTTTTCCGGAAATTTTGATTCCGCGCGCTTGGTTTAAAAAATAGCGTAATGTTCAAGGTAAAATTAATTCGTACCAAAAATAATTGTTAGGTCGTACTTGAACACATTCGGATTTTTTTTGTCAAGTCGTTCTTGAAATCAGAAAGGTTTTTGTTATTTCGTACTTAATATCATTCGGATTTTGTTAAGTCGTACCAGGAATAATTCGATTTTTTCATCTTTTTATTTTAGTTACTCTTGTTGTTGGTTTAAGAGCTCTGCTTCTTACAGTAACTTCCGGCTTTACATCCGACATTAACGGAAGACCCACTCGTTGCTTTGCAACGAGCTTTGCTCTAGTTTATTTATCTATTTATTTTTGTGAGAGGGGAGGGGGGGGGGGCTACATCAACGCAGGCTAACTATTTTTTTTTCATTATAAAAATGTGATTTATCCTTCAAACTTTAAAAACGAAATAAAATAAAAAGAATTTTTTTTATGATATCCATGCATTTTATGAAGTTATTAAAATTTTTGCTACAATGGATATAATGGAACAAATATACAAGTTGAGACAAATAAGAAAAAAACCCGGTTTTACAGGTGCATCGGTTGCTCGGACCCCTTTACCATTATGTACTAGGTTTCCGTGGAGTCACCAAGCCAAGCAGATCGTTCAATAGATGTGGTTAATATTAAATCTGCAAGTCTAATTAAATTTGTACATATAAATGGCAGATTTAAGGTACGAATAAAAAAGAAATCTGGACAATTTAGAGTTATAGAAAATTGCTGAGGATCGGAGTTCGTTAAGGTGGTTTTGATGGAGGGAGGGTGGGCGTCTATCTCTTTTGCTACATGGAATCATTATGAATTTCTTCACTATTAAAATAACCTTATATTTTTGTTTCAGTTTGTTTATTTCGAAATTACTATTGGTGAGTTAAACTTCAAAACTTACAATATGACAACTGGATACAAATTGAATTCAATCAATGAGTAAGATATGTGTGTGCTTGGGAGGGGGGGGGGGGGGTAGGAACGCGGCTTCAGTGAGGATTCAAACGGATAGTGACTTTCTTTGAAGTATGGAATGTCCGTTTCACTATTTGTTTTTAGTAAAACACAAATAGAAACAAAAAGAAATGATGCTGGAAACAGGAAAAAACATAGAATATTTCGAGTTAATTTATCTACAAGTGAAACAAGCAATTTTTATGGAGCGTTCGATTGTACCTTCTGGTCAGACTGTGAATGCGGTAAATCACTCTCGGGTAAACCCAGGACTACGACTTTTTAAGGACGTCGTTATAACTCAACATGCAGACTGTATAGGCAATGTATATAAAATGATAACTCCAATACAAAAATGTACATTGCTCTGATTTTCATACATATACATTAATATACTCTTTATCATAATAGTATAATGCTTTCCTGATAATAGTGCCGTTATTTTGAATAAAATTACATGTGCCCTCGATTTTGTTTGGACAATCCTCGTATATGTAAATGTAAGCAGTGTAGATTATGTTTTGAAATTTTCGTAAGAATTGTTCTTCACACATGCCGTCAAAAGATTAAAAACAAAATTGACCCCCTCCCCGTAATATTTAATTCGGATTTCTGTCATGCATATTAGACATTATACGTTACAACGATAAAAAAAGCAACTTTAATTTAATTAGGTAATTTTAGTTTAGTACAATGTTTATACTATACAAAGCAAAACATATCAAATCTTTTTTAATTTTAGAAATATTGAAACAATCAAATCATTGAGCATGTGTCACCCCCCTCCCTCCCGCACGCACACACGCACATACACCGCAATGATGAATCGATCGTATTACGCTGTTCAAAATCGCAAAACAAAATCGAACTAATTTTTCTTTTTACAACTAAAAATGTATGACT
Organism: Magallana gigas; assembly: GCF_902806645.1. Taxonomy (NCBI): domain Eukaryota; kingdom Metazoa; phylum Mollusca; class Bivalvia; order Ostreida; family Ostreidae; genus Magallana; species Magallana gigas. The sequence continues at coordinate 7,053,919 of NC_047560.1, read as the reverse complement.
TATATATAGAACTGTGTTCTAAACAATGACCCCCTTTTTTTGACATCGAATAATGACCGGAACAAATTGACTATGCAGTGCGCAACACCAACACTTCCAAACGCCAGAGAACGCCATTTACACTTTCAAAGATACCTTCTAGTACAAGATTTGGACATCGTATAAAACCTGCAGGTAACAATATATTTATTTATTTATTGTTCTTTAAAGACAAGTATAAATAAACAAATGTATAGAAACAGATAAACCGCATATATATTCATGAAAGCGGGATGGTATTCGCAAGGCATATTCCATCGTAAAACTTGTTTTCTTCACTATTAGTAATTTCATTAGATTATGTAGAGAACCGTAAACGTGTTAACAGTAATGAGCTTTTATTATATTGATTGATGAATCAATTTGATTCTCTCTCTTTCTCTCTCTCTCTCTCTCTCTCTCTCTCTCTCCACACACACAAACACACAGAACTCGCTTAAAAAACCCACTGGAATCAAGATTGATATTTTATGAAGAAATAAATGCTCTTACGATTGTATTTTTAAGCATTGAATGCTTATTTTTGGATGTCGTCGGTCCTATGACACACCAATGCGGTGCAGACAAATTGAATACCGCGCGCTAGCGCGGTATGATAATTTGTCTGCACCGCATTGGTGTGTCATAGGACCGACGACATCCAAAAATAAGCATCCAATGCTTATATTTATATTCATACTGGTTTTTTTTGTATGAAATATATGTTTATCGTCGCTGTAAAGCCATTATATACGCTCTCAGTCAGGGATACGAAACATACATGAAATAGCCATATTAGCATGTTATTAAGTACGCTTCCGCGGCTATAATATAGTGCCAGAAACTTTGTAGAGAAAACTCTTTTTAATTTAGGAGTAGATATAATTCGATGTTGATAATTTTTCAAAAGTACATATCCAATTGGTTATATAAGGTTGAACTTTTCATTAAATGTTATTCTTACCGAAATAAATATACTCAAAACACGTGGTGACGTTTGTGCTCATGGCGCATGAATTAGCAAAGTGCATTCATAGGAAATTGAACGTCTCAGAATATTGCGTCTCATTTCCTATGTGAACTTTCTATCAAAACCGCAGGTAGATAGGAAGCTGGATAATAACATTGATATATATGTTTCGTATTTTATACTTGCTTTAGAATAATTGATCATTGCAACAAGTATTCCAATAAATAATCCACTAATGCGGGTCGTTACCATCCATTTATTTAAGGTAGTCCTATCCTTGGCACTTAATGGGATCAATCATTAAAAGATTAGTTTTAAATGATAGACATACATTCTAGCAATACATATATATAGGACAATATGTATGTTTACATGCTAGTTTGTTTTCTATCACCTCTCCCCTTGCAACAATTATTGACAATAATGAAATTTGCCAGACGTCCGTTTTTAAATAATTACAAATTTTAGGAAAATTAGAACTGGACATACAAAATAGAGTATAAACATTTATGTAATCCATATCTCATCAATAATTTTGCGAAAATTGTTGTAAGTAAATTTAAGTATGCCTTATGGACCTGATGTATCAAAAAAAAAAAATTAAAAAATGAGATGCATGCATCGTGTTTGGTCATTTTTTTTACTATTTTATGGACTTAAACTTAAATTTTTGTCTATAGATTGACATCTTAGAAACAAGATTTGCTAGAATAAATCATATGTTGACAGATTACTTTTCACGCTATACATGTAAGCTCTAAACCAAGTAGACCCTGACGAAAAAAAAATCCGTAAAAATCACATTTTTATACAGTTTTCTGCTTAGATCTGTCAACAATGTTAGATTTCATTTAAACATTAATTAATTGACGATGGATTAAATTCGAAATAGCTTCTGTCTCTAAATTTAAACCGGTTTTAGTAAAAGAAAAAAAAATTCGGGGGGGGGGGGGGGCATCATAACAAAGTTCTAAGATATAAGCATAACTGAGACCCTGGTTAATCAGAAACTTCGTTTTTCATTTTACTTTAACAGAATCGAGTTTCTCAACATGAATCATTTCTATCTCTCATAGAATATATATATTACCGTTCTAATTGCTTATTATTGCCTTTGTTTACAAGAGCGATGTAAAGCAAAATCAATACCGGGAATCTAAAACGCTATGTAAATGTCGAAACAATATTATGACGTAGTGCGATACTCGGGCTACTTTAAGGTTTCTAACATAGATGATACATTCCATGCCTTAGTAACCACAAATGTTAGTTGGAACAAAGCGTCTAGCGTATTCGCTTACGGCTTAAAAAGCGAAAGATTTATATTTCCGGTTTTGCATATGCTGTTAACCAACATTTATTTGCGTGCGAGAAATTTTCGCGAAGTAATAAGAGCCTCGTCGTCGCGAATATTTCTCGCTAAAAACCAGTTGTTGTTGTATGGTTGTTACAGGTATAACAACGGGTTCTTGATAAGGCTTGGTAGCGAACATTAGTCGTCGCAAACCAGTTTATCTAAAGTTAATCGCGAAATAAAGCAGACACGAATAAAATTTGGTTTACAGTATATATGATCATAACTTGATCTAATGGTTCGGATCATGTGGAATAGCAAGGGGTGAATCAGCAGATCAAACAAGAAGCGAAGCGAAGTTACATGTATTACATTATACCACCGCTCTGAAGCTAATGACGTGGTACCCAATAAATCAATTTTGCTTGTTAGACCGTTTTCAATATATACTTTGAATTAAATTGTTTTCAATAAGTATGATGGTTTGTTTTGTTTTGTATTTTACCTTGCGGAAAGGTATCTAATGAATTTATTATCATAGGGGATCATGTTCCAAAGAATCAGATCACGTCTCGTTGCAAGGCGCGAATCATTAAATCAAACTCGACGCTACGGGTTACTTCTTATCTGATGATCCGCGTCTGGCAACTCCATGTAATCTGACTCTTTGATCAAGTTACTGTAGTAAAAATATAGCTAACACTCACATTCATGTACGTTATTTCATTTGATATGTCAATCACAAAGTAATTTATTTCTTCATGTTAAAAAAAAATTGCATATAGACAATAAGTCCTTTTGTTAGACTAAAATACACATAACTGTTACTAGAAATAAAAAAAAAATTGGTCATTAAAATGTGTTTGGCAGGAAAAAACAAGGAATTGCCTTTGTCATAATATTAGTTCTTTAATGTTTTTGTCTATAACATTACTATCAAGCATTAGTGGTTGTGTAATAATCTTTGATTTTTTTTTATTTGACAGAACTCTTACAGAGTATGCCATGGACAAGAAAACTCGATCTATACGTCCGTTTTCAAGAGAAAGATATAATACCATTCTATCACTTATAAACAAATCATTTAATGTGGCAGTCAAAGAACGATCCTTAGAACAGAAAAGAGCTGTCCTTCAGTTCTATCGTGCTAAATCTGACTTTTCTGTTAGGAGGGACGTTTTTACATTTCCGAGGCAAGAGAGTCTTATTAAAAGATGATTTGCAAAATATTGTTAAAACAAATTCAATGATGCTCAAGGCAGTGGCGCTAGAGCGCTCAACCATCGGATTCAAAAAGAGTTCACTGGAATAAGTGAACATCGTATCCAAAGTGAATTAGCGAAAAGCAAAATATATGCACGACAGTATGCTAAGTTCACCAACAAGCCCCCACTTAAATCAATCATTTCAAAAAATATCGGTGACCGATGGCAAATCGATCTCATAAATATGAGATCAGAACCAGTCCAATGCCATGGGCAGACATACCAGTACATTCTATCTGTCATTGATGTATTTTCCCGGTTTTTGATTTGTCGACCTTTGCAAAACAAATCAAGCAAACTCGTATGCAAAACAATGAATGATGTCTTTTTAGAATATGGAACTCCAAAAGTTCTTCAATGTGACAATGGGACTGAATTTAAAGGATCCTTTGACTCACTGTTATTAAAAAGGGAGTTAAGAAAATTACTAGTCGCCCTTATCACCCAGAATCACAAGGAAAGTGCGAAAGGTCTCATAGAACGTTAAGAAGAAAACTTGGATTTCTCAAAATCTCGACAAAAGGTTCAAATTGGGTAACAGATCTGCCAACAGTCGTGCATTCTATGAACACAACAGCAATGGAAGTTCTCAATTATCAGACGCCGTTTGAAATATACTTTGGCCGACAGCACAAAAAACACAAAGCTACTCCAAACATTTCATTATTGAAACAACGGGTGAGAAACTCGACGGCAAGATGCGCAAACAGAATGCAACGATATAGAATGAAAGCGTCACTACCATCAATGTATGAGATTGGAGAAAAGGTTCTGATTCGCTTCCCCACAGGCAAATCAAGGATTCCAAGACGCAGATATATTTTGTCCGGAAGGATAGTAGAAAGGAGGCTAAGATCTCATAAATACCTTGTTAAGTTTCAAGATCCAAGGTCGAGTTCTTCTAGAACAGAATGGGTAGGGGTTGAAAATATCACAAGTGAGACAATACAGAAAGAGAAGTTCAGAAAAATGCATACGATGAACAATGAACACAGAAAGAAATATCTTATTCCTTTCTCTCATACAGACAGATTGGAAGGCCTAGATTTAATAGAAAACGATTCAGTCACACTTTTGTTTGATCCTAATGGAGATGGTAACTGCCAATTTGAGGCAGTAGTTCATCAACTATCAATGATTGGCATTTTTAAAACAGCTTCTAGTCTCCGCACAAGTGCTGTGGATCATTTAAAGAAGCATGGCGAGTTCTATAGATCGTTCGTCTGTCAAGATTTTGCAGAATATATTCAAAAAATGTCACAAAACGTAGAGTATGGTGATAATTTTACTTTGCAGGCATTAGCTCGAGAGCTAAATCTGCAATTTTTGATTATATCTGCAAATGGCTTAATGCATTGCAAAATTATTTCTAATGATGGAAAATTTGATGAAGGGTTAAACGTGCTTTGTCTTGGATATTTCCCAGAGGGTCAGGGTGAACACTATGTCAGCATTGACATACATCCTCAAACAAAAGAGTACATCATAGAAAATATTGAAACACACAATGAAAACGAACTACAGAATGGTCGTGTAGACGAGTTGATGAGCGAAAACAGTTTTCAGCAGAAGGAAAATGACACGTTTTCAGCCTGTAACATTTCTGTTAACGAGGATAGGTCTTTTCCTATAGAGTTAGATGAGAGCTGTGACAATGATGTTGGTCACATAGAAGAAGAAACACCTTTAACCAGTAATTGTATCCCCTCTTCCGTTGACGAATGCAGTAAAGAATTTCTACTTGACCCCAACAGTCCACCGCCTGTTTTGGATGAATACAAAAGTCCTTTTCCAAGAGAGTCAGATGAGAGTTGTGACAATGATGTTGGTGACATAGAAGAAGAAACACCTTTAACCAGTAATTGTATCCCCTCTTCCGTTGACGAATGCAGTAAAGAATTTCTACTTGACCCCAACAGTCCACCGCCTGTTTTGGATGAATACAAAAGTCCTTTTCCAAGAGAGTCAGATGAGAGCTGTGACAATGATGTTGGTGATATAGAAGAAGAAAAAAATTTAACCAGTAATTGTATCCCCTCTACTGTTGACGAATGCAGTAAAGATTTTCTACTTGACCCCAACAGTCCACCAAATGTTTCGGATGAATACAATAGTCCCCATCCTAGAGAGTCAGATGAAAGCTGTGACAATGCTGTTGACGGACTGGAAAAAGAAACACCCTCAACATGTAAAAGGCCACCCACTACTGTTGTCAAATGCAACGAGAACATGCTCCCTGGTGTAAACAATCAGCGCCATGTTTCAGACAATGAAACGTGTCCAAGTACTTCTTCCAAGAAATCAAACAAGGAAACCAATAACAGCCATATCCACGGCGCGTCTATCGAATTGCCGAAAGAAATATGGTGGAAAATACTTCACATTGTTTTGGATAGGGAACCTAGTTATAGGTTTCGTCTTAGGAATGTTAACACATTATTCCGTACCATCATTGACGACACACCATGTCCAATGGTGTACATTTCTCCAAATGTTTTGCATTCTGTCCCTTCACCTGTAAGTGTGCGTCGAATAATAAGACTTGTAGGTTCTGGAAGCGGACTTGTTTTAGAGTTAAAAAGAGTTATTGCTTCCCCATTTTGGCACCATGCGTGGCTTAACCTTCGAGAGGTTGACAATCGATGGTTTGAGGTTCAAGACATTAAATACAGAAACAGAGCATGTTGACACTACCAGTAGTAAAGTAAAAACCAAAATATGAAAAAAAGAAATAAGTTTACATGTACCCAGCTTCCAGACAGTAGCTGTAGACATTTCCAATTTTGTAACGAATATTTTAAACAAGATATTCAAAGAACAAACTTGGGGGTCATATATAATAAAACTTTTCATCAATATCATGCTAGTTCATGAGTCTTAATAAACACTGATGCTCATTAATGCCCTGCGTGTGCTATTTTTTTAGGCCATATCAAAGCAATGATAAGATGTTTAAACATTATTTAAAAGCCAGTTTATCAAATAACTTGAACAACATTTAATCTTTTAAGTTTTTGTTTCAGAATATATTTCACATTTTGTCTGTTTTTAATTTCTCTTGATTAAAATGAGTTTGATTCAGTTTATTTTCTGTTGTTTTATACTTATTGATGTTTTTTTATCTATCTAAATATCTATCTATCTATCTATCTATCTATCTATCTATCTATCTGTACACCCGTCCATTCATCATTTTATCTATCCGTTCATCAATCCATCTACCATTGCATCGATCCATTTATCTATCTATTTGTGTCTGATATATCGATTCTCTCTCTCCATCTCACCTCTCTCTCTCTATATATATACAGTATATATATATATATGTATATATATATATATATATATATATATATATATATATATATATATATATATATATATATATATATATATATATATATATATATATATATATATATATATTCTATCTACCACTTAATGTACTTAATGTACAATTGTTGAGCCAATTGAGGAAAAGATAAAGATGTTTTTACATTCTTTATTACAATTTTGTATCATTAAAGGGTGCGACTGCAACGCTTAATGATATAAAGTTTGTATCATTAGCGGTTGAGGATGTCGATATTTGCTTGTTTCATTAAGCGTTAGGGCTGCTGTGCAATTGTGACGCTTAATGATACAATTATATCATTAAGCGGCGATTTATCATTAACAGTTGAAGATGTCAACTGTTAATGCAAGAATTTATGGCATTAAGCGTTGCAATTGCAACGCTTAATGCTATTTATAGCATTAAGCGGCGTTGTATCATTAACGGTTGTTACAAACCCCTGTCTTCCCTTTTAACCCCCTGTGTACCTCCTGCAATTCCCTGTTTTCTATTTTCTCGCCCTTTGTTTTCCCTGTACCATTTGTACATCTCCTGTATACTGTAAATTCCTTGTTTTACTTAATACTGCGATTTCGATGTTTTCTATAAAATCGCGAAAATAAGAAAAAATCGCCAGCATCAATTTTTTGTTTTGTTTTTCCATGGTCAGAAAATGTGTGAAAAATGAAGGTGATATTTTAAAATCCAAAAAAGAGAGTTGCTTCTCGCGATTTTATGCAGATATTAATATATCGCGCAAAGTTAAGAATCTACAGTATCTCATGTTATCGCAAATAAATTTTGACCTTTTTTTTTACAAATTTGTTATCTAAGTGTACATCATCAGAAGTCACTATAAATAAAAAGAAATAAAATTTGAATTAGATCTATCAAATTATTCACTAACAAAATATATAAAAATTTTCATTATCACTGAATATCCAGAAAAGTACACCCTGTCCGGATCCATAATTTATTTTCTCCGGCTATCAAATCCGAGGCCAATGTTCAACAACTTTTTTATTGGGGTATAATAAGTTTGTTATTTTTTTTTGGGGGGGGGGGGGTAGTTCACAACTCCCGACATCATCTATAACAAGACAAAAACACACAGTTGTTCATATAAATTATGATAAATAACATTTTTGTTAAAAACTTCTTTCTAAATATTTGCCCACAGTTCACGGTATAAAGTAGGAAATATAAATAGAATGGCACATGAACGCACACGATGTACATGTTACTGTTACATGGTCTTGTTAGGTGACCTGTTAGCAGAGAATGCTTACTTCTCCATTGCACCTTATCCTACCTCTAGCTTTTGTGGAGGTCTGCGTTTAGTTTGCTCCCGTTTTGAGTTTTTCTTTTCGACTTTAGATTTAGAACATTGTTCGTTATCACCATATCATGAACGAGGACACGCTTGTTTCAGTAAGATAGCACAAATCTGAATTTTGATTAGCTGAAATAGACCAGGGAAGCCCAGGTATCTGATTAAGGTAGCGTACCCTACCTCAGTCATTCTGATTAGAGATTTGCATCAAAAAAGTTATAATTTATTTACTCTGAAGAGCTTGATATCTTTTAAAGACAACGCTGAAAGATCATTTACCAGAAAATTGGTCCGTTTTTCTCAACTACAATGGGGACCAAAGTCAATGGTTCCATACATTTCCAAGATTTGCGTGATTGATAAACGGATGCTCCGAACTGTAAAGTGATCTCTCCCGGCCAGAACTCCAGTGACCACCAAGGAGTTATCCTGTTTCTATTTCTCAAAAGAAATCAAGGACGATTTTAAGTTTCTTTTATTTTGGACTTTTAAAGTACTATCTTTGTGAAAAAAATTACAACTTTTAATAATGACAATGTCTTTTAATGTCAAAAGACATTGTAAATGTGCTGTACATCAAGGGACACCCATGTAGTCTTATTAAATATACACAATTGCCCAAATGTAAATATTCTTCGGGGAAACTGATATATATATATATATATATATATAAAATCAAGTATAACTATGTAGATATCATAAATTGTTAAATCAACCAACATTCTATCTACATATATTTAGCGTCATTGGTAGTCCAGACAAGTACATTGTGCGCAAAAATACATTTTTTCCGGCCCGGGGGGAGGGGGTGTGAAAGAATGGTTCCGTGGGAAATTTTTGTTCTCCAGGGGTGTCAATTGTTCGGGAGCGAGGTTGGAGTTGCACCAGACCGAGCTAAAACTTGTATCGTATATCATGAGGAAACCCAGAGGAAAGAAATACGTTTTGTTTGCCACCACGTGCATGATAATAGTAAAATCGTAAGTATTCTGTTTAATGAATTCTTACATAATGGCTTCAACGTTTTCTGCCCGTAAAGTTGTGGCTTTCTCTAACAAATCGAAAAAATTAGGGCGTGGACCCGAACGTTTTTGTAAACCTGGCGATGTAAAGATTGAACTGCTTATGTAGTAGAGAAACTAATGGTATCCCTCTAGATTTGGAACGACATCAACGTGCTAAAAATCTAATCTTGTCTCATCACTTTCTTCTGAACAGTTTTCAATTAACATACTTTTTTACAATTTACTTTTGTAGCTCCATACTTTTTGATTTCATTGGCGAATGTCTGATCCGCCCTATTCATGTAGTAATTTTAAGTTCGCAAGTAATTCAACTTTCTCAGGGATTGAGACTTTTGTGCAAAATCTTATTGCAGATGGAATCAGTTCATCTAGATGTATGTTATATAAATGAAACATTATTGACAAGATTTCTCTACAATATTATCTGGTGAAACCCGTCCCTTGTATATACATTTGTCCACGCTATCAGCAATTACGAGTCAATTAAAAAAAATTATTGGAAAAAACCATCAATGAATAAATTTATACAGCTATTATGTGTAAACCGTGATAAAGAACGCTGAAACTTAAGGACGTCATTGCACCATGCTTTTAAACCACGTAATGATTGATATACTATCCAATAACTGTTGTAATTAAATCGATGTGTTGTACATTCTCCAATGATATTATTACTGTACTACATATTCATTACTGCTATCATAAGATTGTCATTAAATCCGTGCACTGTGCTGTACATATATTGTTAAAAACATTACATATACAATAAGAAGTATGTATTGCGACAGAAATACATATACTCTTATAAAAATCTACGCTACTTTCATAAAACCAGTCTTAGAATACGCCTCTGTTGTATGACTACTCTCAACGACCCAGGTGGTGTGCATAATTTAGGTTTGGTCAATTTTTTACTGATCAGCAAAACAAGGGGTCCATAGACTCAGGTGAAGGGTCAATCGATGAATAGATTCTCCAGACGAGATATATGATCCACAAAAAAGTGGAAACTGAGATTTTGAAAGGTCGTTTCAAAAATGGGCGTAGAGAAGTATAGATTGAGAGTAAAGATGGATCCAAGACATGGAACCAGATCATTGTTTTGATAATGAAGTCTTAGAAATGATCAACCATAAATTTACCAAACTTGGCACAATCAGGAAATCTTATTTTAAAAGTAATTGTTAAGTTCTTTATTATTATTTGAAGTGTGTGTATATCGTTGTTTTTATGCTGCTCAATGCTATTTAACCATGTTAACACATATGCATTGCATTCTAGTATTGAGGTGAAACTATGTCAAATATGTTGTTCTACCTAGCAGTTGATGTATTTCTAATGAATGTAGGTCAATGTCCAAATAATATGTATAATTTGATAATTAAGGAAAGTGTTGAGTTTTTTAGCAGTTGGTAGATATTATAGGGCTTATCATTTTGGTCAAATTGAGTGAATTTTATTTGCAGTAACCTAAGTGCTAGAAAATTTGAATAACAATCGGTTCATCTTTCCATGACATAAACATATTACATCATTAAAGTTCATCTTCCTTTATTCATAACTTTGCAGGAAATTTTGCAAATCAACATCACATGTGGAGTATTACGAGGCTCAATCAAATAAAGTGGATCCGTCTGCTAACAACGTGGTACAGCGAATCAACTATGGTGTCATTTTTCAAGAACAGTCGATTATCATGTTACCTCAAGAGTTTGTTTTTAATCTTGCCTTTCTGGAATATAAACCTTTTTTGTAAAAGTAAATTTCAGATAACTGTCAACTTGAAATTTTGGATTTGAGGGCCAAGAGTACTCTTCAACTATACCGAATTGCGGGCAAAATTCTGACAAAGCTATCTTTCTCAAAAAAAGGAGGAACTCGTGTCTTGACCATTTAAATCTACGCCAGTCTTTGAGTGGGCACAACTTCCTAATTTAGTATATGTAACAGTGGAAAATGAATGTTTTATATAGAAGGCAAAATACAAAGCAACATCATCATATATTTCTATATTTGGTTAAACTAGTAACTACTGTATACAGGGTTATTTTCGCCCGATGTAATTTTTTCCCTTTTACAATGGCAAACGGTTTCGCCCTGTCATGAATTCGCCACGGTGCAATTGTATAAACAGAGATAATATTTGTGATGTAGAGTTCTCCAAGTCTTAAATTCGCCCTCTGACAATAAGGGTAAAAGGGGTGAAAATAAAACGGGTCGAATATTTCCCTGAATACACTATTTGACCCTCTTTCTGAATTATTGTACGTAGAAGAATTCATTTTTGAAATTAAAAAATAAAATAATTCATTGTGGAAAACAAGAAACTGCTTAATTAAAAAAAAAAAACAATTTCAAACACTTCCGCCACATTTTGCACCATCCGGGCTTTATTATGGAAGGGAAATCTTGGTATTTTTTTATCGTCTGAATCAAGAGATATTTATAAATTTCAAATAATTTAAGAAAATGTATGGCAAAAATATCTTGGGACAGACTATAAAATGATTTTTTTTTAAATCCATAGATACATACATCGCATGCAATGTGTTACGGGATTCAACCTTCTATACTATTACGCATGCGTATTTAGTATAAACAAACACAACATTCTCTTGGACAGATTTGTTGATAAACTTCTACATGACACAGCAATGCATCATCTAAATTTACAATAAAATGTGTTTAAAAAAAATAAAGGAAACTACAACCAAGAAAGAAATGAAAGAGGGTTTATTCTTTTGAAAGAATTCCCAAGGTGTCCGTATTATCTTGCACATATAGATATTGTGGTGCTCTATTTTGCATGCACATCAAACACGTGCATGTAATTCAAACAGAGTGCATATCGTCTACACATATATATATTGTGCTGCTCTATTTTGCATGCACATAGAACACGTGCATGTCGATCATAGAGAGTGCATATAATTGTATTCACATATAGATATTGTGCTGCTTTACTTAGCGTGCACATCAAACACATGCATGTCGTTCATAGAGAGTGCATAACGTCTACACCATATTGAAGACCCAGGTCGCACTACATCAAACTTAGTATGGGATGGATAATGAATCCAACACAGAAACAACGTATAATTGTTTCCTCAAGTCCACAATGTCACTGTACGATCTGCAACAGTGAGTGGTATGCGCATGTGCGATGGTTTAATAATACGACACGGGAAAACCTTTTACACTGATCAAGGATTTTTTGAAATATGTTTGCCTGGATTTCGGTATGTTTTATTTCATCTTTTGTTGGATATTGCTTAGTGTGTGTCATATTATGTTTGTTCAAAACGTGTTTCTAAAAATCATTCTTTCCAATGTAACGTGTTCGAGTGAATAAAATACCTGATTTGGTGAAGCAGGAATAGAGCTCTAGGCTTTTTTTAAGCATTGTTTGCTTATTTTTGGATGATGTTGATCCTATAACACATCAAGGCTGTGCAGAGAAATTAAATGCTGAGCGTTAATGCAGTATGAAAATTTGGGGATACATACTTTAACCGTGCATCGGTTAAAGTCAGCGATTGCCGGGAAAAAGTATCATTGTTTTTATTGCTTTTATAGCAAGGTTTATATAGTAGAAATTATGACACAGTCATGTGACATTTTTTTTCCAATCTAAGTTTTAGACAATCGGGATATCAAAATATCAGTTTCTATTATGATTGAATTGAAACTATCAGCAATAATGAAATTGTTCAAACAACTTTAAGTACTTGGATGGGAAACTTATGTAGTAATTCATTGCTGACTACTCATTATTGATATCAAACTACCGTGTTTGGTGAATAGAGATGGAGACTGGTTTGTCAGTTAGATTTGGTTCGCCTCAAGAAAAAAATGTATTGTTCTTGTACATAAAGTTACATTATCATATTCTTCTGTTTGTACCAAATGGTACAGCAATGTCTTACTTAGAAGAAAAAAAAACGACTACAAAGAAATATCACATTTATTGAGTTTTATCTACAGTTTGCTACAACTCCTCAAAAATCATTATGTAATTTATGGTATGCATAAACATCAAACAAACACTGTAAATGTCTCAAAATATGAACATAAGCACAATATTCCTTTAAAGCTATTTCAATAAATGTTAAACAGAAATATGAGTTGTTTATCTATCTATTCAACAAAACCAAGTTTTCTATGCGAGAGAAATGTGCTATATCCACCATTGTGCTTAAATTTGGTCACAATATTCCTTCAAAACTATTCACATAAGCATGACTTTTCTATCTACCTGATCAATATAGCTCAGTTTTTTTATGAGGGAGAAATGTGCTAAATCCACCATTAGTGTACATAATAGGTATATTTTTACAAAATGCATCATGAACCCAATACAAAGAGTAGCATCAGAATATTAACAGCATGGCCTACATAACATTTGCCTTACACCACTTTATCATGATGTAACTTGTCATAACATTTTAAGTATTACAGGTTTAGGGGATCTAAGACATGGCTCAGCCGTACAATATATAACACACATTAACGTCAACTATTTACACGTTGCCATTGTTGTCATTCAAACTTTGAAAAAAAACCCAACCTTTTGGTATGGTCCACTTTGAACCCCCCTTCTCCCAAATCCCCAATTACACTTATCATGGCATTTTGTAATGAAACATTTACTGATACTCTATAAACTTTCCTATGAAAAAATTTCAGGGATCAACAACATCCAATACCGATATCTCTAAGGGGGATAACTGCTTTTTCATTTTAAATTAAAGAATCAGATTTGAGTTATTTCCCTTTGAATGTATTGTAATCAATTCTTGTGTGCAAATCAAAACTGAAAAAAAGAATCATCACACATTAATGAGCCACCATTCTAAATGACAATATTTATAACTCAAAGAACACAGAGTTCATTGATGACGCACTATATCTCTAGAGTTCACGTACACAAAACACAGAGTCCATTGATGACGCGATATATCTCTAGAGATCATGTACACAGAACACAGAGTCCATTGATGACACAATAAATCTCTGTAGTTCACGTACACAGAACACAGAGTCCATTGATGACGTGATATATCTCTAGAGTTCATGTACATAGAATACATAGTCCATTGATGTCGCAATATATCTCTATAGTTCATGTACACAGAACACAGAGTCTATTAATGATGCATTCTATGTAAAGTTCACGTACACAGAAACAAAACAATGATGATGTGTAATGTATGTAGAGTTCATGTTCACAGGAACAGAGCCCATTGAAGACACATTATTTATGTACCCAGAAACAGGGTCAATTGATGACGCCTTATTTTTACGACAAACTATTTCTAAACAATTGTTTTTAATTTCTGTGACAATCAGAATTATGGATTATCTGAGCAGGTTCTGTACTGTGTCCACCTCAAGGCGTTTGAAAAAGCAGCTTGTCTGTAAGAAACAAAATTCATCATTTAATAAATGTATAAATGAACTAGAGACGAGCTCGTTGCAAGCAACGATTAGGTTTTCCGTCGTAGCTGCGTCATACTTGTGACGTATTACAAAGAATTGATAGCTGACCATAGTACAATATTAGATGTGTAAACACTGAGAGACAAAGTATTATATTTCTGTGACCGCGTAGATTTTACGGTGATAGAGAATACGTCTGGATCTGCATCGGTCGTGTGCAGTACGAACCGGGTGAGGGAATGTTGGCGTAAAGTGTATAAGGTAAAAGGTTGGGGCGCGCTGTGGGCCGTAAGCAAAAACGAAGGGTAGGTTTGCCGTATTCCCGAAGGTCCACCAGTATACAGTTCCAGAGAAATAAACAGGCAATTGATGCAGGATTCCACATTATTGGACGAGACTCAACGATGGCAGCACTATAACAATTTAACAGACAGACATGTTACAAACAAGTCGGATATGGCCAGAATTGGCCTCCGGACTCAAGACTCTGGGAGAGTCGGACGTGGCCGGGGCTGGCCGCCGTATTCCAGACTGCGCATTGACAATTGTACATAACTATTTATAAGAATCTTAACAATGAGTATAAATTGACAGGTAATGATATAAGTAAGCTGAGTGAAAGGTTCACAGATATAAAATGATTAAATAAACTCAATGAGTCTTTGGTGTTTAAGAAACGAAAATCTGATAATTGCACAATGTTGTTTTAAGAGATTAACAGTCTTTGATACATGACACTCTGTCTCTTTGAAATCAAATACAAACTCTGAAAAGTGTCATTCACTAGATAAAAAGGTAACTATGTAAGAAATAAACTGTGAGTAAAATTACGATACAGTTGTTGAATTTTACAAGTAAAGTAAAAAAAAATATAATTGAACAGTGCATTTTGCACGATGATACTACATGTTTATAAGCAAATACAGATCTTAACACGTTGTCTCTAGTTTGATTCGCCGCATTTTATTCACATCGCATTTTTTAAATTACAAAAGGACATTCGAAATGAACTTGGATTAACCGCTTACAAACAGGCATAAAGAGAGACTAAGAACCAATTTCTTCTCTTTTTTTTTTACATCAAAAAAATTCAAAAATAAATCAAAATATATTTTTTCTTTGTATGCGTTAATGAAAATGTAGATCAGCAAGGGGTTCTTTTTCGTGCAAGCACCTACTTAACAGATTGTTACACGGACAATATTGTGGGTGAAGGATGGATGTGTAGTTTGTTTTTTTAAGTTTATTTTTGATACATGTAATTATATTTATCTGGATCGGTTATGGTTGTTAGTTTGTTTTGTTTATTAAAGAGGGGAATAAAGAAATGAGAAATTTTCCAAAATTTTCAAAATTTCACTCATTATTTCATGATTTTCATACCATTTTTTACATGGTACCGAAATTGGGGGGGGGGGCCCAACTCCATGATAATTCAATTTTTTTTATGTAAATTTTATAAAAATAGTTGCTTCGAAAAAAAGTGGGGAGAGGACATCTTTATGTCAAATAACATGTGAAACTGATTTCATTCCACCCACAAGCTTGAAATAATGAAATAATTTTAATGAAAACAATATAAATAAACGTCATAAATCCCATATCAAACGACATATTACCACTTGATTCTGCGCGTCTTTTTAATGAATTTATAAACAGCGGCAAATTCTAAAATGTATTTTAAAGGTAATGTTAGCTGCAAGTCTGTAGACCTTGTATGATAATTTTCGGATAGTAGTAAATTTTTCCGGGATACAGACCGAGCGGTACATATATGCAGCTAAAGTAACTAAGAATGATTCCAATTAAATACTTTGTTGAGTAATGCAAGCTTTTAAGAAATACTTATATTTGTTTAAAATAAAACACCCAATTACTTCATCTTACATTCGCTTTTTGTAGAACAAGCAGAACCAGTATCAGTCTGACCGGCCTCACCTTATACATTGTTGGAATTTTATTGTCCTAGCATTGCATTGCTCTGCATGTACACAATTTATATGGCTACACAATTTATATGGCCACACATAACGTACACACATGATTCAAAATAACCCAGACGGAAAACGGTAAAGAATTCAGTCATTGAGTCCACATTTTATAGAACTGTCATGTACAAATTTTGATTATCAATAATCTAAATTTTTGTAAAGGACAGGTTATCGTGTCAAAGATTTTACTTCTGTTTATTTTGGTTTTCTTCTAAATTTTAGCGCGATTTTAATCAAAATACTTTCTCAGGGTTTGAATATGGCTATTGTTTTGAAAAAGCTTTTGTTAGGTTCAAATGTTGGTTAATCTCATTTACTCGTTTATATACGTTTATGATAGTAAAAACGTCAAATGTCTTAGAGTTTTAGATAATTGAATTTTCTCACCTGTCATCTTTATTTTGCTAAAAGCATTCACAGGCATTATATACTTCAAAGGGAATTAATTGGCTAGGTAATTTACTTAGGGATTAACTCAGGTGTCATGGTCTGAGCTATTATTCATTTATCGATTTACACATGTTACATAATTTTTGTTTTATATACTGTTGAAATTCTTTTGTACATTAGTCGGAATCGGACAGCCGTCCCGATATCACCGATCTGTATCAAAATTACTGTCAGATCCTGAATAAATGTTGAAACGCTGATTGGACTTTGCTCGGTTACTTTTACCAAATTGAGGGCTACCACCCGAGTATTGATCGGGTTATAGTACAGCCGAGTGTCGATCGAGTTATTGGTGGTGCTACTTTTATTGTCGGTAATCGTCCCAAACCTTTCTGGACTGGATATTGCCGGTAAAATCCTTACGGACATTCCGGGAAGAAGGATAAAATTTTGATTATCAATAATTTAAATTTATTTAAAGGACAGAACTTGTAAAAAAACACACTGCGGGTCTGAATGTTTGTTGATATGTCAATCTATCATATACAGTTTGTTAATTATTTTCGATTGCTAAGGCTACAGCGTATTTGATGAACATTGAACAACATTTTTCCCTTGCCACTTTTTTCCATGAAAGATAGCGAATACAAGTATAAAGCATTTATAAAATTTATTTAATTACCTCTTTAGAATTGTGTATGGAATAAATAATTTATAAGTTGCTGCTGATGGTTGTTTGGTATTCTCGTTTGTAGACGTTTTGCAAGTAAAAAACCTGAAACGCGGGGCAAGTCATAATTGATATCCCTAATAACCGTAACTTAAAACTAGCGGCTTTGGATTCAAATATTATCGTATACGAATATTAAGTTCACTTTTTAAAATCATCTCCACGATGATAATTATATATCGATCGCAAATCAGTATTATTATTTTTTTTGCTTTAAAAGAATTTAAATTTCGTTTAAATTGCCAGCGTACATTTGTCATGTCAGTAATACACATTGTGCTTAATATGACGGCCGTGTATACGTATTGTAGAAAAGTTAAGTTTAATTACCATGCATTGGAACCATTTTATTAACACATCTCCCAGTACTGAAACAATTCAAAATGTCTCTGTTACAGTAACACAACGTTAATCGTGTACGTCCACCTCTACAAGCACATGCACTGTCGTCTAGGCGACGGCCTGAATACAGCTAGCGGCTCTCCTATTGATCGGTTACCTGAGTCTCGTAATGCATCTAAATATAGACCGGGGCACAGTTATGAAACAAACAACAAAAATAAGGTCAAAGAGGTTTATCTATATGAAATGAAAATGTACATATGTATAAAAACATTTGGGAATTCTATGTGGAATTATTTTTGCGCGCTACATGCATCAGTTAGTGCATTACAAGAAGTCCTTTCATAACCTCATAAACGTGCGCACCCCCACAAAAAATGGACCGAACTGACAACAATTGTTTCTGCAAATACTGACTATAAATTACGAAAACATTCAATTGAATACTATAGAAGGATTCAAAATTAATTTCTTGACAACTTTGCTTCAATAATGCATTAGAAATGTTTATTCCTTTTTAAGTTATTGACAAGAAACGTTGGAGGCCTCTAACTCCCTAATTATATGGGCCAGCCACTTTTTCGGTATACCGAATGAAAGGTCTGGGTAAGACCAAGAACTTTTAAAGTACATGTTATAACAAATTTTTATCAGGTAAAAAACTAACACGGAAAATACGCGAATTTTTGTGATTTTTTTTCTTACCTTTGTTTCAACACCTATACCACCCCTTTTATTTGCATTTAAATAATAAAGAAAATATATCTCGCACAAATTCAATGTATTAGCTTTCAAACCAGCCCATCTTTGAGACTCTGCCAGTCATCGTTAAAGCTAAACCCCCTGGACAAAAGTCGTTAAATTTTACTTAAAGGGAAATAACTCAAAACCGGATGTGTATTTTCCTCAACTAAAATATGCAACGACAATATCACGCAGCATGTTATCAGTCCTGAAAATTTCAAAACAATCGGTGAACAAACGAGCGAGATATTAAGGATCAAAGTTGGCGTCTAGAAGAAAAAAAAAATAAGAAGAAATTTGAATTTTTTTCAGAACAATAGTAAGGTTTTCCGCTCTCAGCGGAAATACTTATGAAAGAAAAAGTTAACAAAGTAAAATAACCAATGTTACGCCATTACTTGACATTGCTACACATCTAGAATAGCAGAGTATGTATTAAATACATAAGGTGGCAGGGGACAGTTTTTTTGATACAATTCATTGTAGCCAAGGGATGCATGTCTTCGGAACTCTGTAACTAGAATTTCCTCAGTTCCCATTCAGCACAAATACCTTTAATTCACTCTTTATAAGGCCAATCACCAATTTCTGAAGAAAATTACTAATCAAAACCTGTAAAATTCTCTACATACTGGTTTTTATGAGATTTTGACCCTTTCATATTTTGCTAATTTTTCATGATTTTTCAGCTTTTTCGACCTCCCCGAGCTAATTCCCTGCAGAGGGTTGACCTTCCGTACCGCGTGCATGTTGCACTATCACATGTCACAAACTTACCGGTGAATAGTTTTCAATGTCCCATCCACCTACTTTTCGTGTTATTTTACCTCCCGTCTGTAACTTGCAATTTCACTGTGTAAAGTCAGCACAACAGCCATAGCCGCAGGTTTCGCATTTTACTTCTGATTCTCATGTACCTAACATAAGGGGCCTACATATTGCATATCAATTTCAACAAGAGACACTCCTCTAACTAATGATAATCATTAAAAATCATTTCACGAATTTTAGCAACACTCATAAGCCTTCAAGTACAGCAACTCTCAATTTTACAAAAATATTGACGGGTACTTTATTCGAAACTGTCCCTTGCTACCTAAATCAATAATGGGCATTATTTGCACAAAAAACATCTGATCATTTTGTTCCTGCAAATTTTCTCATCTATTCATTTGTCGTTGTGATATGCAAATCTACACATTTAAATTCCATGCAGCTGTTTAAAAGGAGTAATACTTACAAACAAGAGGTTCAGTGGCCACATTGCACATCTGAGCAACAATTCCTTAACTTTGATCGAATAAACAATACAGTTTTCAAATCAAAATATCTTGACAATTACAAAGAAAGAAGATCTTACTCAAAATATTTTATAAATCAGCAAATTTTTATCCATATATAATTATGGTAAATATTAAGCCCCTTTTGTTGTACCAGTAAAAGGATATTTTTTTCTATTTCTATATAACCCCCCCCCCTTTATGGCCCCACTTTTCTCAAGGGAATCATGGTTTTTTAATCTGCACAACCCGTGCTTTCACACAAGTTATTGCCTTTTAAACTGAAAACTTTTCCAGAATATTCTTAAATATTTTCTCCATAAATCCCCCATTGTGGCCCCTCCCTACCCAAAGAAACTATGATTTGAACAAATGTGAATCTATACTGTCTGAAGATGCTTCTACACAAGTTTAAGCTTTTCTGACCAAATAGTTTTTGAGAAGAAGATTTTTAGAGTTTTTCTCTATATATCCCCATGTATAACTTAATCCCCTCATTGTGGCCCCACCCTACCCCCAGGGACCATGATTTAAAAAAAATTGAATCTACACTTCCTGAGGATGGGTCCACACATGTTTAAGTTTTCTGGACAAACAGCTTTGAGAAGAAGAGTTTTAATGATTTTATCTATATACATTGTATTCTTATGTAAAACTTGACCCCCCCCCCCCCCTTGTGGCCCCATCCTTGTCTCAGGGACCATGATTTGAACAAGCTTGAATCTACACTACCTGAGGATTTTTTCATACAAGTTACAGCTTTTCTGGCCTGATAGGTTTTGAGAAGATGATTTTTTAAAAATACCAATCTATTTTCAGTAATATTAGATTATCTCCCCTTTAAAGAGGATGTGACTCTTCATTTGAACAAACTTGAATCTCCTTCACCAAGTGATGCTTTGTGCAAAGTTTGGTTTGAAATCTGCACAGTGGTTCTGGAGAAGAAGATGAAATTGTGAACAACGACAACGCCAACGCCGACAGACAAGGGACAACTTTTGATCAGAAAAGCTCACTTGAGCTTTCAGCTCAGGTGAGCTAGAAACCAGGACTGAATGACGGACGGGTCCAAAACATTATACCTCTCACAATTGCATTGCATGGAGTATAATAATGCCACAATTAGCAGTGCAAAGATATATTCTTTTCAAACTGATGAATATCATTTACAGTTTTATCTATTATAGACTTCATGTGAATATCTCCTTTTTAATAGGCCACATTCAGAAAATAAATTTTGTATAACATTATTTTTTACACTCAGCAACAGACAACCATGTTTGGATGATCACAAAGTGTGAAATAATCAGGAGTCAGTATTACAGTCCATCTGAATTATACACAGGTCAATTACAGCTGCAGATGTTGAACAAAGTGACAAAAAACATGTGTGGTTTTGAGAACAGACTACATTTGTACAGAAACATTTACAACCTGTCAATATCCAAGCTATCTCCATTATTCGGCTGGTGTTGCGCTGGTCATGGCGTCCTCATCAAGACGGTGTTTGTGTTCATCTACAACAAGGCATACTTAGCTGTTAATTAATACATACAGTATATGTAATGATAGAGGTACATTTATAAAATAAGTTTAAACTGATTACATTGACACATGCATTAATATTTATCTAATTAATTATTCATATTCAAATTACTTGTCACAAAATAACTAATTACAAATACATGTGTCACAAAAAATAATTACGATGACCTTTTATTCTCATTAACTACATTCATGAAATACAATGTCATGTGACTGTCAATCTAAAATGTAACTAATGTCTTATTAAGATAAACAATGAATCCCAATGACTGGTAGATACAGCTAACCCTGTAACAATGAGCTGTTTATATTGACAAACAATCACACAGATAAACATGTCTTACATGTATCTTATTGACTGATAATTAACACGGACTGTGTGTCTTAGTTATCTATATCTAATCATGAATGATAATGACCCAGACTTACCTGTCAGAGTGTCCTGTCTGGTGATATACCTGTAGACACACACCTTGTTGTCCCATGATACGACCCAGAGACGGTGAGTGTTGACATCATAACTCAGGCCGCATGGTTGACCCATCTCTTGTGAGTTTGTCAGTAGATGAGACAGGAACTGACCGTCCTTATTTATCATCTGTACTGTGTCAGTTGTCCAATCACACACCAGGATGTGTGACAGCGCGTCAGTACAAATTCCTAGTGGCTCTAGTCCTGATTCTGATGGATGTCCTGTGTAGGAGAAACGATGTCTTCCTCCACGCTCTGTCACCACTACAGCACCAGACAAAGAGTCAGACACCACGATATCCCCATTGTTGTTCTCTGTGATATAGTGAGGTTGACTATACAGTCCCCGTCCTGTGTTGTCGTCCTGTATGGTTTGTGTCAGATGCCCACGCTGGTTGTACCGGGTTACCTTGCCTGTTTCTGTCGTTGTAAACACTACATTATATAAATCATCTGAATCATCACTTTGTTCCTCTCTAATCATCCCGACCAGGAGATCCCCAGTGGACGGGGACCAGTACACACACCGTGGTTCCCATGTAGAGTCTATTCTCTCTATAAATGTGGTGGTTGTTTTCATATCATTTGAAAGTTTGTTGATGTTATCTTTCCTATCTATATAAATCAGTTCACTCTCACTGTTCACTGTGTGTAATCCGTTACCAGTAAATATATCACGACTCCATGAATCCTTCACATGATGTAGAGCGGCGACACCTGTTTTGTCTGTCAAGATGAGATTGTTCCAATCACTTACCCATACCCGGTCTGATGTCATACAGGAAATGTGTAAACAACAACGAACACCTGTCACTGTGAGAGATTGATGGAACTCAGCACCAGACGTCAGTTTCAGCAGACACTGGTTTCCTACGCGTCGGTTTCCTCTCTCTGTGATTTGGATTGCACTCAGTGACTCCATCACATCCGCCCTGTTGAGTGACTCAGTCATGGAGAGCTGGCTAATTTGGAGTGTAAGATGTATCTGGGGAAGGGTTGTCTTTATGAATGAGAGGAATTGTAGCGCACTGAATGTGAATGCTGGCTGTATATATCTGTGTTCATATCTCCTTAGGTTACAAATATGTCTGTTCATTTTTATCTTTTGTTTTTTACACCTGTTTTTGAAATAAAAGTGACTAAACACATTGTTCAATAGATCATAAATCACAATGTCAATGAGATCCTTCAGTTTCTGGGCCTTTGTTAACATCTCTGTTTGATGGAGGGATAATTCTGTGTGACAGGTTTTGACATCAGCTTTGATTCCTGTCATGAGAACAGGTCTGTAAAAGAGCGCCTCACTTCTGATGGTGTGAATTGTTCCTCTGTGTTGTTGTCGCTTCGTTTTATAGGCTGTTTCAACATCTATCTGCATGTGTTTTCTATGTTTTTGGCAATTATTACAAGCAGGAACTTGACAGGGTTCACAGTACTTTGTATAAGCATGACTAGGATGTCTCACACAGATCTCTTGTGTTGGGATGTTGTTGGATTTATCACGGTGGGACACAACATCATGGTCTATTGTTTGGAGATCTTTTACATGGTTCTCTTTACACTGGGGACACAGATCACATGGACACGATACACAATAGTAAGCTGTGTCCCCCGAACACTCAGAACACTGATTTACTCGGTATGGGGAGCTTGCTATGATAAAATGGGAGCTTGTTGTGTCCATGATGTGGGGGTCTATGTCATTAAATCACAACCTGTTAAATAAAAATAGTGTTTTAGAATTATGTCAACCATATTCTTTTCAACCTATGTAATGATTTAATGGATTTATATCATATCAAATTTTGTGTGTAAGGAATGTTTTAATTTAAAAAGACTCCTTTCTAAAATAATATATTTTCCAGTCATAGATAAATGATGGTCTAATATTATCTAATGATAAAAACACTTGACATGTAGATAATTGTTTTGGTTGAAACTCTAAAAACTCTGACATTCTCTGCTAAACATTGGTGAATACTTTCTCACTCTCTCTTTGTTTCTTTATCTCTATCATACATTCCCTGCTAAAAATGCTCTCTCTCTCTCTCTCTCTCTCTCTCTCAAACTCACTAAGAATGCGAATGATATCTCTCTCTCTTACTTTCTGTTTAATCAACATGTATTCTTTCTCTCTTTCTTTCTCTCTATAATCTTCTCTGCTAACATGTGTTTTTTCTCACTTTCTCTGCCAAACATGTATTCTTGCTTTTTCTTTCTCTCTTTGTCCTCTCTCTCCCCCTCTCCCTCTCTCTCTTTTTCTCTCTCTCTCGTGGTTATACTTATATGTTGAACTTTATCTCTTGTTTTTTTTCTTTCTCAATCAGTCTTTGCTTAACATGCTCTCTCTCTCTCTCTCTCTCTCTCTCTCTCTCTCTCTCTTAAACATGTAATGTAATTTTGCTCTTTGTTTCTTTCTTGTCCTCTCATTTTCTATTCTTAGCAAATCTTAGCTCTCTTTGACTCACCATCTCTGAGCTTTTTTCTTATACATGTTACTCTCTCTCTCTCTCTCTCTCTCTCTCTCTCTTTCTCTCTCTATCTCTCTGCTAAACATATACTCTCTCTCTGTTAAACATGTACTTTTGTTTTTTGTTTCTTTTTCTCTCTCCCATTCCCTTTTTAGCAACATGTACTTGAACTCTTGCTCGCTTTGTCTCTCTCTGCTAAACTTGTTCTCCTCCTTGTCTTTTGAACACTCTTGCTCTTTTCTTTTCTCATTTTTCTTTAATAGCAACATGTACTCACTCTCATTTCCTCTCTATTATATTAAGCTTTTTCTTTACTCTTGCTCTAAATTTTACTCTCTTTTTTACCTTTCCTTTCTCCCTTTTTTACATTTGGACTCGTTGTTTCTCTCATAATACTCAAAGAATGATTCCTTATTACTTATATTTATATAATTTTAAGCCATCGTACTATTAAATATTTAAATATAAATAAGCAAACCGCGCTGGCGCCTCAATTTGGCGTCATTTGTATTACGGGTTATATAGTACAAAATTGATACGTAGTGTTATCACAGGCAAAGACACTGGAAAATGTAAATATATATGTTTTGTTGCTCTTGCTTTATCTCTCTCTTTTTCTCTCTCTTTGATTTTCTGTACTTTTGCTATCTCAAGTTTTTCACCGTCTCTCCCTATCACCCATAATTTATCTGCTAAACATGTTAGTTTTCTTTTAAAATTTCTTTCCTTCTCTTTTCACTTTGTATCGACATTTCTCTTTATCTTTCTCTCCTAAATTCTCTCTCTCCTCTCTCTCTTCAAGACTTTCTCTGCTAAACATTTAGGTCTGTTTTTAGAAAAGAAGGCTTACCCAAGATTTGCCTTCTGTCTGATCCTACTGTAACTTTTTTTAATGTTTCACATACCCTTAGTAAGTTCTTATCTACAATGGATTTATAAAATATATGGGAAATGCAGTTTCGTCTTCACCCCATGTAAAAAACAGAGTATAACAAAACACAATTCACACTATATTATCAAATATACGTAAAACGTTCCAAATTATATATTAGGTCATTTATATTAACTACTGGCCTATGACGTATGATTGGCTATCCCAATTGTCCTGGCTGATTGTTTGACTGTCCCCAAGGAAGATAATCGGACAATATCCCAGCCCTGACATTACCACAAGGTTAAGTTTCTCCTCATTTAACAAATCAATCATCAAATGGGAATGTGGGCAATAGTTATATTGTCAGTTCCTTAGTAAGAAATTAATGTTGACCTCGGCCTAAGCTCTCGGGCAACAGTTCTTACCCTTGGACTAACACAATGACCACTGTCCTCATACCCATTTAAGAGATGTAAAATGTCTATGAATGACAAACGACGACAAACTTGTGATAGCAATGGGTCTCCTGAGTGACTCAGGTGACCTATAATTACAAAGTACAGCAACACAAACATAGTAATATTACATAAATACTATACTAACTCTTTTTTTGCTCCATCAGTCCACTCTTTATTGATACACAAGGAACCTGTAAAGAGAACTCTAACTATTATACTGTTATTTTCCAAATACATGCTCAAGTTGCAAGTATATGGTCTATTGTTAATAACTTGACCACATTTCATATTTTGACAAGATTGACGTTACTCAAAATCAAACGCTTTGCTGAAGACGAGTTCGTACAGTGAAGTCGCCGATTCCCGGTCGTTTCCGACTCCCAGTCACTTCTATTAGTCTCATGTCACACTGTAATGAAGCAGAAAATACTTTATAAATACATTGATCACAAACAATGGGCCTTTTTGTATTTGAGCAGCGAAAAATATTTCAAGTTAAACATTTACAGAACTTGGGAATTTTACAGAAATTAGGAATCAAGTCCTTTGGAGATGGAGATTTTCATTCATTTTCAACATGCTACTTTCATTATTAAGTGGTTGTTGTCAAAGTTGTTGTCGAGTACTAATTGCTGAAAAATATTGCACATGCACTCACTTAAATGTCAAAATGTGTTCATAATGATAAGTGCTCAATTAAACTAATACTAATCTTACTAGTTACTACTTAATCAATCTGAAGGAGTTTCCCAACTTGAAGGCCAGTTTACCTAAAAACACATTTTTTTGGTTTTTGTGGTTTTACGATATCAAGTAATAGGGAGATGTTTAAAATGTTTCAATTAAATTGAATAAAATATTTCATGTCGCTCTGTCATCATTAATTTTTCATATCATTATGTGCAATCTCTGCTAAGAAAATGAACAGAAACTGCAAATTATTAGATTTTTTTCTAAGTCCAATGGGATGACATAAATCTGTCAAAAATTGTTCGATCGTACCCTAAATCAAACTTGACCTAGATATTATTGTGATAAAACTGAATAATAAATTTAATATCAGTATGTGCACTCTCTGCAAAGAAAATGAACGGAAATTAAAAATAATTGGAATTTTTCAAGTCAAAGGGGAATAAATCTGTCAAAAACGGTTTGATCGTACCCAAAATCGAACTTGTCCTAGATATTCTTATAATAAAACTGTATACAAAATTTCATATGTAAGAAATGGACAGAAACCATTGTTGGACCGACCAATCAACAGACAGCAGCAAAGCAATGATATGCCTTCTCTTCTGTGAAGAGGGGCATTCAATTCAATTCATTCAATTCATTCTCTCAAACCATCATCATACATTATTATGCCTCCTGTCAGTTTTTCGTTATCTATTCAATACTTATCTATTTTCGCATAGTATACAGTGGGTTTATATAGCGTAAGTAGCAATGGGCGTCGTCGCTAAGTGGCGCTGGCGGTAAGTTTTCCCGCAATCACAAAAAGTTGACTTCGCTGCGCTCGGGATTTTTCCCGGTCTTATATGATAAAACCTGAGGTTAAAGTACGAAAGTAATGGTGTGAAACTAAATCCAGGAGTTAAAATATGACGTATATGATATTTTTAGAAAGCACATGGTAAGAAAATGACAACTTATCGATATTTTAAGTGAGAAAAGAGGTGGCAAGACCTGAAATCGGCAATATACGCAGATTTTACGTTCATTTTTGAAAAATTTGATCTTTTCTAAGCTTAAACAGTATTTAGGTAATAAGTATTTGCTCGGATAATTATGTTAATTGATTTTAAATCCGGTAGGGTCAAACGAACAAGAACGATAACTGTAACGTTTTGAAATCCGAGGGAAATTGTGTGTGCTTTAGAATAAGGCATTAGATCGCCGATTTTCCGGTTCGGTAAGTTTTCCTGTTGTTAACTTCTAGAAAAAAATTCCAAAATATATTATATTTGATTTATAAAGATATGGAAACATTTCATTCTGTCGTTTAATGGCATTATCTTGCAAGTTTTAATTGGAGACCGACACCAAAACTCTTGCACTTGCAGAACGATATGACATTGACGAATTATCTTGAAACTGAAACTAGTGAAAGTTGATTATGTCCGAATCAAAGCCACAGGAAGAACTTCAAGAAGACTCTGAAGAGACCCGAGTCAGTTATGTGTAGCTTACATTTTTATCATAATAAATTGATATGTTACTCTGCAGATTTAAAATAAAATAATTTAATTAATTTAAATGCTAAAATTAAAGATATGAATAAATCTTATGCATATGTAAAATGTTAAATCGAAATGTCTTTGTCAAGTAAACTTTAATTGCAGACCACTTAAATTTTTTTTAAGGAATTTATTGAGGAAAATCAGCTAACACCTGAAAGTCCTTTACTCTTTGGTGAGTCGGATGCTGTTTACAGTGATTCAGAAGAAGGTGAACTTTCTCAGTCAGTTTTGAAAGGTTATAGAAAAAATTGTCAACTTTTCATGTCAAAATGACTCAACTGAGACAAGTGAATTCCAACCATTATATCAAACAGGTATTTACTTTGAAAATGATGAGAGAGAAATGAGTATGTCACACACACCAAATGAAAAACAAACAAACAATCATATCTTCCCTATTAAAACAGCATATCAAGTCAAACAGTAATGGGAGGACCATTCAAATTAACAACCTACCACATATATACAGAAAATTACCTTGTCCAAACTTTCCAAATGAACAACAAATCTTGTCAAACAATAGCTACAACAAGCAAACGTCATTGATATAAAAAAAAAAACCGGAGGCATGCAGAGAAATGGAATTACCTATAGATTGTCTTATAGATAGCCCAGAAAGCATTCCCTTTATTACAAATACTTTACCCATTGGTGTAATCTTAGATCTTTATAATTATATGAAAGTGAAGACATTGGAAGTTAAATATATGCTTCTTTGGATATCAAAGTTGACAAACAATCCCAGAGAATCCATAAATCAACCTGCTTTTCTGTCAAAAATTCACAGACACTTAAAGAGTAGTGCAAGTGAGCGTCGAAATGATAAAAAACAATTTTTAAACTTACCTATTACTTTACCTGTGGGTACAATCACCCAAACATTACAAAGTACAGAATATCTGTTTTACAAGAGAAAAAGTCTCCAAATATTAATGCACCAAAACTTTTAAATGAGAGAAAAAAAAAGTGAAAGACTTGAATGAAAAATGTAAACAGTTTGTAAGAAAACTGATAAGAAAAATAGACAAAAAAAAGTTCTAAAACTAAAATCCAAAAACCTGAGGAGGATGCCAAGAAAAAAGATAAAGTTATGAGAGAAGGACAATCAGTAAAGCGACTAAAAGACAATAGATTAAAATCAGAAAAAGCAAAGAGTAGTAAGTAATAAAAATCCCAGACAAGAAAATTCATTACTTAAAGACCAATGAACATCAGCACAAATTCAACTTGTCTGAGATTTTGTACATTAGACACATTCAAGGAGATACTTAGTGACATTTCAAATAGCTGCCATGAAAAAGAATTGACAGATCATATGAATGTTAGTTATCAAATATTGGCCAACATTCGAGATACTATGTCGGACAGAGCTTCGACAGAAAAAGCTTTTAATAGGATACCTGAGGAATACCGACTTAAGATTTTGCCTCAAGTAATTGACGGATGGGCAGACATGGAGAAGGGGGAGAAAAAATCCTGTTCAAAGATGAATAATTTTTTTTGTGGCCTCCATCTTTTACTAGGAATGGCAGATGTGTGTGAGTTATGTGTGAAATGTTTTGAACTTTTCCATTCAAATGGAAAAAAAATTAAGGATCTGCTGTACATGCTGAGCTAAAGATATACCACAAATCTGAGAGTGGTACACTGCGGTTGCTCAGAACTTCCTCAAAGGCTTTTGCTGTGTGTGAAGATGAAAAGAGTGGAGCAAGTCTGGAATGGAACACATATCTTAAGGAAAAAAAAGAAAAAAAATTTAGTGACAAGGTTTAAACATAATAGATTTAACTTAGTTTTTGTCTTGGGTAAAGGCATATATTATAATGCCAAAAATATGAGTTATTTCCTTGACACTGTTCATGACACAACAAATAGTCTTCTGAAAGCAGTGTGTTTGGACATTAAAGAAGTTCTATTTCTGTCTGGTGTTAAATCATTTGGATTAATCTCCGAATTCATATCTGCACCACTATGGAGAAAACTGGAGGAGCCAGGACACATTCTTGAAATGAATGAAACATTTAAAACATTGACAGATTTCCTTAAAGAAGCGTCTAATGAAGTGGGATTATGTTGTAAATTTATCAGGAGTCAGGTAACTCCATTTAATACCACAATAAACGAAGATGACAGGGTAACCGTACATCTCGCAAGTGAAGACACTGAAGTGGATAAAATTCTTCTCCCTCTTTTGCAAAGTCTCTTCAATGCAATTCAAGAACTGTTAGAAAGAATGGTAGAGGATCATCTTCCTGGAGGACAGTTTTGGAATCCAACCGAGGAGCTGAAACAACAAACACGATCTGTTATGAAGTATAATAAGTTACCAGAATTTACCTTTGGCCAATTAGATCAACTGCTGAGAAGAAGACCAAATTATGCAACAACATTAACCAATGACAGCTTTTTAATGTATAGTTTTAAAAAGACAAGATACTGGCTTTGTGGACTTAACGGAAGAGAAGGACAGATTACTCAGTGAATCAAGAAAAGAAGGAAACAAGATACGCTGTTTGTTCAAAGAAAGGAGAGAAATCATAGAGAAGAAAAGATTTGAGCATCAAAAAGAAAAAACAAAAAGAATTGGAGAGGAAAGAAGCAGATAGAATTAAGAAAGCAGAGGCATTTACAAGTGACATGTGCTATTATGGATTATTTCAAAGTTTAAATCAGCTCAATGAAGGACTAGAGAGACTGGATAAAGAAAGTGAGAAGAGAAAAGCTTTGGAGTCTCAAATAAAATTTCGTAAAAATGTTCTTCATCAGAAGCATGCGGATAAAAAGGTTTTAAATTTAAGTAGTAGGGCAGAATCAGGTAAATACACACAGCTGCCATTAGATACCCTTAAAAAGGTATTAACACTGATTCAGGCGACTCTTAATGTTCAAAGTCATGAAAAAGAGCATGAAGGACTGCCTCTCCTAGTAGGCAAACGAATTGAGCATAAATGTACGGACGGGGTATACAAAGGTTATGTAATTTCTCTTGTTCCAGGATTTCCACAATGGTATAATGTTAAATATGAGGGTGATCCAGCAGTGTATGCATACAATCTTTTTGATGATAATAAGAAGGGAGATCTAAAGATTGTTGTTTCAGCAGAATAAAGAGGACTTGGTTTTATTAGATAAGATATTTGCAGTTGTAAATATTTTTATATAATTTGTTAATAAGTATCTCTTTGAGTTTTTAGACAAGGTGCTAATGCTAGGACAACACAAATTTCAGTGTGAGCAGCTGACAATTTTGTTCAGAAGTTTGGTATTTGTTGTTTCAGATGCATGATTATGTCAAGAAGTAGTGAGGCATCACTTTTTATCAAGTTTATACACAGTTGAAGTACATTAAAACAGAATAGCTACAAACAAAACAAAACAGAACAAAGCTACAAAAGAAAATATATAAGAAATCCATAGAGTTTTAAATGTGTTTTTCTACTTTGACATAGTATTACACACATTAGGAATTAGATTTTGTTGTTAATTTCTTTGCATGAAGTTTCATATTGTTCATTGTGATTTTTTTACTTTAATTATTTTAAATTTAATACAAAGTTCATACAGTTCAGTCGAAACGCCCCTGTTAGCCCTTCAGGTTTCAATACAATGCTAAAATATGTGATGTCTACGGAGATTTTGTATTGCAGCAAGCCCGGATAATAACGTTGTAAAATTGCGCGATGCATTCCGAGTGTATTCCGAATGGAAAGAAGATGTAAACATTCCCCATTATAATTCTCCGTAAGGAATCTGTTTTCGTTCCTGTGAATTTTTTCCGAGTGAGAGATGATAATGTGATAATGAAATTATCTTGAAAATGATCCTTTTCAACTATTTCAATTGCACTTCTTTCACAGGTATGTGTATTTTTATTGAAAATCGTCCAAATGAGCTGCATAAATATCTTGGGGCAGACTATAGTATTAAATTTGATAATTACACAATTTTATAAATCTTTTTTTATCAATGTCAGGGATTGTGAACATAAATCTAATGAAACAATGCTATCTGTGTAGACTTTAATACAAGAATAATGAAATTTTCCATGTGCGGTAGTTAAGGTGACAGAGGGATGGTGTGTTTATTAGTATTTTAAGGCTATACAATCCTTTCTTTTTTTAAAATAAATTAAGGTATCCCACTCCTCAATGTTGTCGTATCAAGATTTTCTTGAGAAGTATATCATTGAAATCTGTGGACAAAACAAACTTTAAAAATACAAATAAAATGGGGGATCAGTATCCATCCCTCTGAGTTATGGCCCATTTAATTTGACCCTTTTGCACCTAAAATGCAATTTCATCCTGATTAGCATTTGTTGTCAGTATTTTTGATTAAGCAAACTTATTTCTTCAGATATTGTTTTTAATTATGCACAATGGTCACACTGAATAGAGGGGTTACGAAAAAAATTTGTACAAAGCTGCATAAATTTTTGTGTGACCTTTTTGCACTTAAAATAGACAATTTCTATAATAGTTACAATTTGATTTGAAATAAAAAACTTTTTGAATATCAAGAATTTTATAAGATTAATCCTGTTTGCCCCAATATGTATTCAGTATGATTTTGACATAATATAACATGGGGGTCAGTGATGTCAAATTTTAGATATAGGGCTTCAAAGGTAAAATTCTCGCAAAATTTGGCTTAAAAAAATTCAGACATGTTCTATATATATGCATGATTTTATGCTAAACGGCTATCACATTCTCAAGATTTGATTTTGTACATGTCACACAGAACCTATAAAATATGTTACAAACCTATCAAATGTTAAAAATGTGAATAATGAATAAAGTATTATAAAAAAAAGTATATTGAAAATTCATAAAATTGCTTGTTTCTGTCATTTTCGTCTAAAAAGCCTTCCGCACGAAAAAGTAGTTCCCCAAAAAACTTGTTTGTTTCTTGAATTCAAATGGATTTTCTTTATGAATGTTGTGTAATTATGAAATTATAATCTATCTGTGATGATTAAATAAATAAAATCATATTCATTTTAAATATAATGATCATCTGCGCAATGAAATCAAAACATGAGGAGTGAGATACCTTAAGTTCATATTTCGATTGAGCACACCCAAAAAAAAAGGTTTAAAAGACATTGAGTTTATTTGATAATTTTCTTCAGTATAATGTGAGGTCAGAAAATTAGCCTATTGAAATTGCGTGAGGGCACCCATGTTTGCCTCTTAATTGTGATGCAATAGAAAGAGTTATAATGAAATGGTTGTTAAATTTGAAATTAGCATGCTCAAATTGAGGATAATGTCAGAAAAATTACTGTTTTTAAAAATCACCCCCTGATGCTAGCGTAAGCATATTATGCCAAAATTGAGCACGGCAAATGCTTACAACAAAAACTTTGCCGACAGCGGGTTTCTTGCCACTAAAAGCATTATGTATTTAAGCCGTACGCGTTACCGTTAGGCTACAGCAGCCGATGATGGAACGGACGGTATTTATACAATTAAAATTATTAATCGTTCCAAAAACACCTCATTATTGACGATAATTTTATAAGTTAAAGTTTTGATAAACTTTTGAACAAATGGATTAAACAATTTCGAAAGAAATTTAACATGAGAATAAGAAAAAAGCTTTTTTAAAATGACGCTTGATAAAGAATGTACAAGAACAAAATTCAATGAGATTTCGTCTGCTAAACATTTCGAGTTTTCTCGGTAAGGTGAAACGTCTCTCGTTTCTTGAAAAGAACATAAACCGTTGTTGATTTTCAATCGTACAACAACTTGTTGAATAAATAATCAATCAATTTGAAATGAATTGATTAATTTAAAAGAACAAACGCTAGCTATTCCGCTTATTATTTTTTGGGACAAGACAACACTCAAACGTCACAGCTACTTATAGCAAAGCACGTCAGTATATACAACACTTGGCATAATAATAACAATAGTGTTGTGTTATGTTGAGCTTAAATAGTAGTCAGGGTTTGATACATACTTCACTCATCTCCAGCTCGTACACCATGTATCAAACCCTGACTACTATTTAGGCATAGTACATGCATAACACAACACTATTATATGAATGGTACATGTACGTTATGAGGTAAAATATAACATATTTGCATGAATTATCTATAAATTATAATACAACGCAGTAATACATGAATAAAATAAATTTGAATATAAATAATATATAATTGATAATAATATAATATAAATATTGGAAAACTTTGCAAATTATCAAACAGTCTAACATGACCCAGAACTAGCGACCTCACTGTATTACAGAATCTGTATCCTTACATAGCACATTACTCAGACTATTTTAAATTACTCAAAAGAAGCTTTCTAAAAGTTGCTACATTCTTGACTACGCTGTTTTAAAAATAAAAGAAGAGAAAAATTAAGTCATGTAGTCATAGGAAAACTGTTAGAAGAGTTATCGTTCTTTAATCAGTAGTTAAACCGAAAGTTTAAGGATCTTATTCTTAAATATTCTGTTATGTAAAGCAAATTTATATAAACATAAAGGGCAATGCCTGTAGATTCTCACGCCATTCTAGTATTTTCAAATGTCATATCTGTAAATCCTGTTGTTTCGAAATTTCGGGATAGGCCTAATTTTACCCGTACCCGCTTTGTTGTAGAGACAACTGTTCTACCGGAAAATCCACAAAAAGTGCCTCCTTGGGCGAAACATCGCGAGACATTCACTGAAACAGAGGTATAATTTAAGTCTTACTGAAACAGGGGTGTAATAATAGATATATAGGTAAAACAATAACCAAAGACAGAAACTTACAACAATAACATTCTAATCATAACAACGACACTGCTTCATCACGTGACTTCACAAGAATGCGGGTATGGCTAATGACACGAAATATTAGAAACCCCAAAAACCACTGCTCTTGTAGTTTTGTACACTGATTGCAGTTGCAGATGTAAACATACACTGTTGCAATTTTTACAGCATGCAAAAATTAAATTACTGAAAGCCAGGCACTCGTTCTTTTAAAAGGCAGGTACGCAGCATCTAATTTAATTTCTTTTTTGAGGAGGGGGCGTGGGGTTATGCAAAAAATTCTAGATAGGAATCAGAGTACTGAAACCGGACCCTGTCATCTGCACTTATATTTACCAGTTTTTTTTATTGTATATATTTACCACAACACAGTGTCATTTCAACAGGTACAGGTAATCCTCACGAACATTAAATAGATGCGTCCTTATCTATCTCCTATATCTCAAATATTCCCTGAGTACTGGCGTACCGTTCAACTCTCACACCTCAGCTAGACTCTCCCATAAATAAACCAAATACTCACTGTCTATCTATCATTCACACACAGTAAACAGAGAGTAATAAAACAAGAACAACCATACTTTCTTGTTTTCACTTTCCCAACTAGCTAAATCGACATTGTTTGGGAAGCATGGCTACAGAGACTGTGCCCCGCACCTGCATCTTTATAAAATCTTAAATGCCGGTATTTAAACAACATTTTGCACTATTGTACAGCATTATTGAGCATTCAGACCTGAGGACGTGTGTGTATATACAAATACACGTGTGTCTGTCACCTCATTGTTCCCAGTCTTCCACTACAAATTGTTAAGAAGATGTGAAGTAAGGCAGCACTATCTATTCAAAATAATACGTATACCGTAACTCTTTCAAAGAATAAATATACCGGTATTTTGTATTTTATTCATTGTTGTTTTCTTTATCTTTTATTACCAACATTTTACTGCAATGTGTAGTTTATGCATTTAGAAGTCCGTGCAACGTGAATGCCTCGATCGGAAAGCAACAGACCATAACTTTCTCAACTGATATATATACCCAAGTGGCAGAAGAGGAGCAATCGAAACTAATATTGCGACCAAATGCTTTGATGAATTAATGTCAGCTTTAATCAGGGTTTTTAAAAATTTATCAATATCTATTTAGAAAATACATTTACATGTTCTGACCTTGTTGGCAGATTTAGCTTTGATATCTTCCACTTTGCAGAAAAAAGAGATTTGAAAATTAGACTTTCGAAGTTAATGAAATTGATTATGAGAATAAATAATCAGTTTAAATTCAATTCAAGAGTCCAATAAGCCGGTCAGAATCATTTTAAACAAACATACTTAAATAATTTCATAGGCAAACTTATATAAGCTATTGAAGCTTTATTTTGCTATTCACGGAAAATCAATAAAGGTCTAACCAAGAACTTGGTTAAAAAAGGAGAAAGGTGTACTTTAACGTTACATGGCTGATTAGAATAATTATTATTAGAGGACTACTTTCCTTATGTTTTAGGTTGCAAATTTTACAATGTATTTCGATGTTCTGTCAATTATTGAATTTGAATGTTGAAACTATGTTTTCTTTTATTGACACTTATGTAAGCAGCATTTTGAATTACGGGTTTGAAGTATGGGGAAATCACATTGCGTGTGACATTGAGAAAATACATTTAGAATTCATAAAAAAATTGTGTGTTAGAAAAAAAACAAATACGTAATCTAAGACCGACAGGCTGCCGATGAAGCTTATACGGTATTTTCGGAATTTTAAGTTTTGGTTTAAATTATATCAAACTAGAAATTGGATCATAAGGTCATTCAATGACAATATGTTAGGAAAGTGTGAACAAAAACTGAAAAATGCATCAAACTGGGTGTCAAACAACAAAAGACATTTTTTTTTAAATTGATATAGGCTACATCTGGGTTGACCAAGACAAAATTTGTAATAAAAGCCATCATTAACATATACAGCGAAGAATTATTGACACTGTTGTGGAAAATCTTATTGCATATAGAAATAGTTCATCTAGATGTATGTTATAACGAAATATTATTGATTAATATTCTTTATAATATTATTGGGTGAACCCGTTCCTTGTATATACAAATGTCAGCAAATACAAGTCAATTAAAAAAAATATTATTGGGAAAAACCATTAATGTTTCTGGGTTTTCTTTGACACTTATGTGGGCATGATTTTGAATAACGGATTTGAAGTATGGGGAAATCACATTGCGTGTGACATTGAGAAAATACAGTTAGAAAATTAGAAAAAATAATGTGTGTGTTAAAAAGCTACAAATACGTATTTTATGACCGACAGGCTGCCGATGAAGCTTGTACGGTATTTTCGGATTTTTGGGATTTTGTTAATATTATTACCAATTAGAGAATGGATCATTAGGTCATATTATGACAAAAAATGAAAAAAAAATAGAACAGTGTGAACAAAAATTGAAAAATGTATCAAACTGGGTGTCAAATATCAAAGACAAATTGTATAAAATTCTTATAGGCTACATCGGGGATGACCAAGCGAAATTTTGTTATAAAAGCCACAATATTTTTTGGTGATATTCAATTCTTTTAAATACAAATGTCCATGCTATCAGCAATTACAAGTCAAATTTATTAAAAAATATTGTTTGGTAAAACCATTAACATATACATTTATACAGCTATTATGTGTAACTAATTACCAGTCAAATTTATCAAAAATATTATTACAAAAAAACCATCAATGAATAAATTTACACAGCTATTATGTGTAAACAATGATAAAGAACCATGTAACTTAAGGACGTTCTTTCACCATGCCTTCAAATTACGTAATGATTGATATACCATCCAATAACTGTTGTAATTAAATCGATGTGTTGTACATTTTCCAATAATAATTTACTATACTACATATTCATTACTGATATCATCAGGTTGTCATTAAGTCCGTGCACTCTGCTCTACATATATTGTTAAAAACATTACATATACAATAAGATATATGTCAGAATGACAGAAATACATATACTCTTATAAAAATCTACGTTACTTTCAAAGAACCAGTCTTAGAATACGCCTCTGTTGTATGACTACTCTCAACGACACGATTGGTGTGGATGATTTAGGTTTGGTCAATTTTTTAATGATCAGCAAAACAAGGATCCCATAGACTCAAGTGAAGGGTCAAACGATGAAAGAGATTATCCAGATGAGATACATGTATATAATTTGGTCAACAAGGAAAGTGTTGAGTTTTGCAGCAGTTGGTAGATATAATAGGGCTCATCCTTTTGGTCAAAATAAGTTAATGAAGGTGTCTTAAAGCATGTTTTGTTCATATATGTGTGTTGAATTCCTGAATGGCTAGCCAAAAATAACAATGATTAAATTTACTTCTAAATTTTAATTATATTCTAGATCTCGGATAACGTTTTATTGCTTTCATGTAGTTATCTATTTTGAACTTTATTTGAAGTAACCTTTGTGCTAGACAATTTATATAACGATCGGTTCAACTTTTCACGACATAATCATTACATCATTAGAGAAAAAAAGAGGAACTAATGTCGCAACTTAATTTGCATTTAAATCTACACCAGCCTTTGGGTTGACACAACTTTCTCATCTAGTATATGTAACAGTGGAGAATGTTTTATATAGGAGGCAAAATGCATAGCAGCTTCTATATTTGTTTATATTGGTAAACAATTGATCCTCTTTCTGAATTATTGAAGAGAAATTAAATTTTCCAAAATAAAAAAATAATTTATTGTGGAAAACTAGAAACTGCTTGATTTAAAAAAAATCTTCGCTACGGCACTGGGCCATGTTCTGTCACAATTTGCAGAAAGCATCCTTTAAGCTATACAAAGCCAAAATATTCGCATGCAGGCTTGCAAGATGGATAGAGGACCATA
Source organism: Magallana gigas (assembly GCF_902806645.1). Taxonomy (NCBI): domain Eukaryota; kingdom Metazoa; phylum Mollusca; class Bivalvia; order Ostreida; family Ostreidae; genus Magallana; species Magallana gigas. The sequence goes on along the minus strand of NC_047560.1, from coordinate 7,015,008 downwards.
CAGTTATACTGTTGACCTTTAAAACATTTTCAGATGTGTGTTCTTTAGGTTTGAAAATTAATTTTTGAAAATTAAAAGGGGGGGGGGGGGGTAGTGTACAGTCCAGTCCACACCTGTGTCTGCCCTATGTAAAAAACAATGCAATAAATATGAAGTTCAGATTTCGCTGAGTTGTTTAGTAAGTCTTAACAACTTGCAACTAAGTCTTGATTAAATGAAAGGATTATCTTCCGATGGAAAGAATGTCACTTTAGAATTATGCTTTTCTAATCAATATCAGAATTTGTTTATAAATTTTGGCATCGAATTTGTGAAGACAGGAATGCATATTCAAAATTAATCATTATTCTTTTGCTGTGGAATTCGCCCTGTCAAACAACGTACACGTATTCTCAAGTGTATAGTCTAGTATTGTGTTCCATGGATATTCCAAGAGTGACTGTTGGTATGAGAATAGTGCAGCCTGGAGATTGCAATCAATCTCTTGACTGATCCCCAGGATCTCCCAGGAGATGTCTCCGAGATTATTTTCTATTAACGGTGTGAAGTGGACAATGATCACTAGCTTTAATATAGCTACTTGTGATAATGTTGTATCAATGTATCTGTAACACAAGAACTCTGGGATAATACTGTGGAATCATTAGATTTCGTAATGGCTCATTTTTCGTGGAATTCGTGGGTACCTCTCATCCACGAATTAACATCCTCCACGAATTAATAAATTAGGGTAATAAAGTGATATTTCCTTTGTAGGTTTTAGAGAATACACGAAATTACGTCCCCACGAACCTGTTAAATTTAAACAATCCACGAAAATTGGCCCCCACGAAATTTAATGATTCCACAATAATGAACTACACCTGGTCTGATTATGTAGAACACAACAGTTCTGGTTTAAGTTCAATGTAATGACACATATTTTAGCCTGTTTCATTTTGGAGGATAAGGACACTCTCCCAAAGCTTTAGCATATATTTCTCTGTTTATATAGCCTGTATGCTTATGGAAAAGGTTTAGCAAAATTTACCTTTGTTATATCTATTCAAAACAAAGCGTCATTGTATTTGCATGTTTTGTAATAATACATGGCAATGTTCAACATATCAGAAACACATCCAAATTTGGCTACTAGTTTCATCATATAGCTTGCTATTTTGTCAGATTTATACACCATTTTGTTTCTATTTATGTAGGTGAACCTATTGATGAATACAAAAGCAATACTTTGTAGGATGTTAACTGTACGTTTTTGCAAAGTAATAACTGTTATTGTGTTATAACTAGAACAGGGCAGGGAATAAACTCACATTTATTGACATTCCACCTTAACTTCGCTCGTTTTACAATTATAAATTCTGTATTTTCAAATACAGATCTACTATTGAAATTATTTTGGCTTTAGCTAGTTATCGTATAGTTACGATTACAAACTTATTAATATGTCAATAGTTGTATGGTTACTACTTTTGCATTTAATGATTGACTCATTGAGTTTGATGAAAAGAAAAGTAGCCATGTTTCTTCTCTTCACAACAGTACATTAATTGTATTTATGCATTCGAAAACATTCATAATAATGTAATGTCTTGTCAACAAGCCATTTTCGTTTTTGGTTCTCGGACGAAAGAAATTGATGACGTCGGGCTAACGTCGTAATGAAAATATAGGATTTTGTGAAATCTTTCAAATCTGTAAACACAGGATGAATGACCATCTTTAAGTTCTTCTTAAAGATAGCTTAAAGGTGATTAAAGGTAGCTTAAAGACGATCTTTAAGCCACCTTTAAGCTATATGTGTTGCTTAAGGGTGGCTTAAAGATAGCGTAAAGATGGCATAAAGGCAGCTTAAAGACTATCTTTAAGCCATCTTTAAGCCACCTCTAAGGCCAACTTACAGGTCCTTAATGTCCAAACTTCTTTTAGCCACCTTTAAGCTACATTTAAGCTACCTTTAAGCCACCTTTAAGCCACCTTTAAGCCATTTATAAAAAAATTAATTCAATATTGTGCTTTATTTTCCAACAAAATGTATTAACTTTATGAAAGAAAAGGTTTTAAAAACGGTTTTTGTTCTCCGAAGAAAAAAAAACCGCCCACGGCGAGAATTAAACCCGGGACCCTTTGTTTACTAGCATCACCTCACTTCCTCTGCGCCACGGTACCTTCATATTTACGAGTGTTGTTATATCCTATATATCAGTGGATATTGAATCAATGTATTTACTTGAAAAGATTTTGACAAACCTTTCAGTTTGTAACAATCAATTATATCTAATTTATAAATTACATGCTTGCATGTATTTAGAATGAAATAGGGAACTTGGTCTTCAGTGAACATAAATATGTTATACCTAAATGGAAACCGTTAGGTTCACTAGTACGCTTTCTTAGTTAATAAATTTAAACCGATAGCTATAAAAATGTAAGAAAAAAAGAAATCATTTCTTTTATTAAATGCATTGAAACTATTAGGGTATTTGCTCAATTTCCCGGTTTTCAAGATCGCGGCGCCGTTCCAGTATGTTTAAATATTTAATTGTATACATGATTTTTAAACTATCAATTCTATAACAAACAATATAACCAATTACCGGTGACGAATTTACTGCATGTGGCAATTGCAAATGATGTACACATATTCTTGTACAATTGTATGATGTACCAGGCCGGGTATGTGACATATTTTCCCTTATACATATATTTAAATAATTAACCCCATTAATGATCACCGGTATATTAATTAATTAGCCTCAAGATGTTACTCTTACATACATGTATCGTTAATTTGAAGAAGTAACATTTTTGAAACCCAGAGCTAGGAAATAATACTTTGAAGATGAATTACAAATGTAAATTAACTTTTATTCACTAGACTTATCGTATACTCGTACATACTAAGATTCAACGCCTTTAGAAACCCTGACGTGCACCTGGGCACACGACACACCTTTTGTGTATATCTTGTATATTCTGTGTTAGTTCCAGGGGTTTTCTCAAGTTGGACAAACAATAAACTCTAATTAGATATACACATACCTGCACCTGGGCACACGACACAACTGTTATGTATATCTTGTATATTCTGTGTTAGTTCCAGGGGTTTTCTAAAGTTGGACAAACAATAGACTCTAATTAGATATACACAAACGAACAAAACTATGTCTAGACAAACAAAGCAGTAATATCCTGCCCGATTTAACAAAGGCAGTCGAGAGTCTTGTATCTAGCAGATCTAGAGTTAGACCTAGAAATATTGAAAATTGAAAAACAAAATACAAACCTTAAACTGATTATCAAATTAAATCATGCATTTTTGGTTTATCAACATTATTTCATGCACAGATTAAGATACAGAGACTGTGCTCACCTCTACAATAATTTTGAAACCTCAAAAAAATTATAAAGAATTTTATAACAGCAATGTGTCCATCGGAGCGGTGTTGATGATAGCGATCTGTGTTTAATGGAGCGACAATTAAAACCGCCTGGAACACCACCCCCATTCCTTGGAAATTATATTACATGTATCATTCGTATGACCCCCTCCCATCACTAAAAAAGAGCTTTTTCATGCAATATATGTTTTTATTGTTCATCATGATCAAACTTAACTTAAAGGGAACTTAAAGATGGTTTAAAGACAACTTAAAGGGAGCGTAAATGCCACTTAAAGATGCTTAAAGGCGGCTTAAAGATGGCTTAAAGGTGACTTAAAGAAGTTTGGACATTAAGGACCTATAAGCTCAGCTTAAAGGTGACCTAAAGGTGGCTAAAAGATGGTATATCCTTTAAGCCACCTTTAAGGACTTGCTTAAAGATTGTTTTTTGCCCTGTGAAAGTTGTTATGCCAAAAATTTGCCGGGAACACATATTTATTATTTTTTAATGAATTGATTCTAAATTTTCTCTTCTGTTATTGTGTTGAGTAAAATTAAGTTTGTCTAGATCGTTTTAAAGTTTGGATTATAGTTTTAAAGTGCGGTTTTCGAGTTAGATATGCATTTTACCATATATTTCATTGAAATGGCGTTGCTTGATATTATCAGCGACACTGAGTTTGAATCACGATAACATTATAACTACGCAGACGAATCTCAAATACATCTAGAAATAAATCTCTGAAGCCTATAAATCACGCGGACAAATTTTTATGGTAGGTTTTCTCGCAAGCAGTAAATCCGCGAGCTACCTTAACAGTACATCGGTCAAAGTGAGTGATTGCTGGGAGAAAGTATCATTGTTTTACTGCTTTTATGGCGAGGTTTATATCACAGAATTTATGACACGATCACGTGACAGCTATTGACCAATCATAAGTTTAAGACACGATCATGTGACAACTATTGACTAATCATAAGTTTAAGACACGATCATGTGACAACTATTGACCATTTATAAGTTTGACACTCGGAATATCAAAATACAGTTTCTATAATAATTGAATTTAAACTATCAGCAATAAATAAATTGTTCAAACAACTTTGAGTACTAGGATTGAAAATTTATTTAGTAATTCATTGTTGACTAATCATAAAAAATAATTGTCTTGTTTATGTATTTAAAGTTATAATATCATATCCTTCTTTTTTTACCAAATGTTACAGCACTGTCTTACTTAGAAAAAAAAACAACTACAAAGAAATGTCACTTTAATTGAGTTTTATCTACAGCTTGCTACAACTCCTTAAAAATCATTTGTATATGAGTATTACGTACTTTATGGAATGCAATAACATCAAACAAACACTGTAAATGTCTCAAAATATGATAACAAGCACTTGAACATAAGCATAAAATTCCTTTAAAACTTTTTTAATAAATATGAAATATTAAACAGAAATATGAGTTATTTATCTATCTATTCAACAAACCCAAGTTTTTATGCGAGAGAAATGTGCTAACACCACCATTGTGCTTACACTTGGTCACAATATTCCTTCAAAACTATTCACATAAACATGAGTTTTCTAACTATCTGATTAATATAGCTCACTTTTTTATGAGGGAGACATATGCTAAATGCACCATAAGTGTACATATAGGTATATTTTTTTACAAAATGCATCATGAACCCAATACAAAGAGTAGTATTAGAATACTAACAACATGGCCTACATAGCACTTGCCTTACCCCACTATATCATGATGCAACTTGTCATAACATTGTAAGTATACAAGTCTTAGAAGATCTAAGACATGGCTCACCGTTCAACCGTATAATAATACACATAATACACACTAAAGTCAGCTATTTACACGTTGTCATTCAAACTATAAAAAACAACCTTCAGGTATGGTCCAATTTGAATCCCCAATTACACTTATCATGGCATTATGTACTAATACATTGATTGATAACCAATAAACTCTCCTACAGAAAAATTGTCAGGGATCTACAAAATATAACAGTTCTTAACATTAACTAAAAAACATTATAAAAAGGGGAACAAGTTTTTTTTCATTTCAAATTGAAGAATACATATTTGAGTTATTTCCCTTTGAATGTGTTTCATCAATTTCTTGTATGCAAATAAAAACTGAAAAAATGAATTATCAAACATTAATTAACCCATTCTAAATGACAATATTTCAGGAGCATATCGTGTAAAACACACACATAGTACATACTGTCAAATGGTAACCTACTAAACGTATAGATTAATTAATATTAATTACTGTAAAGTATAAATACACAGAAACAGAGTTCATTGATGACGCGGTATATCTTTAGAGTTTATGTACACAGAACACAAAGTCCATTGATGACGTGATATATCTCTAGAGTTTAAGTACATAGAACACATTGTCCATTGATGACGCGATATATCTCTAGAGTTCATGTACACAAAACGCAGAGTCCATTGATGACGCGATATATCTCTAGAGTTCATGTACACACAGAACACAGAGTCCATTGATGACGCGATATATCTCTAGAGTTCATGTACACAGAACGCAGAGTCTATTGATAACACGATATATCTCTAGAGTTCATGTACACAGAACACAGAGTCCACTGATGACGCAATATATCTCTAGAGTTCGTGTACATACAACATACAGTACCAATATCAATTACTGTAGAGTTCACGTACACACAATACAGAGTCCATTGATGACGCAATATATCTCTAGAGTTCATGTACACAGAGCGCAGAGTCCATTGATGATGCAATATATCTCTAGAGTTCATGTACACAGAACACAAAATCCATTGATGACGCGGTATATCTCTAGAGTTAACTTACACATAACACAGAGTCCATTGATGACGCGATATATCTCTTGAGTTCATGTACACAGAACACAGAATCCATTGATGACGCGGTATATCTCTAGAGTTCATGTACACAGAACACAGAATCCTTTGATGACGCTGTTTATCTCAGAGTTAACGTACACATAAGACAGAGTCCATTGATGACGCGATATATCTCTTAAGTTCATATACACAGAATGCAGAATCCATTGATGACGCAATATATCTCTAGAGTTCACGTACACAGAACACATAGTCCATTGATGACGCGGTATATCTCTAGAGTTCTTGTACACAGAACACAGAGTCCATTGATGACGCGATATATCTCTAGAGTTCATGTACACAGAAACAGAGTCCGTTGATGACGCAATATATCTCTCATGTTCATGTACACAGAACGCAGAATCCATTGATGATGCGATATATCTCTGGAGTTCATGTACACAGAACATAGAGTCCATTGCTGACGCGGTATATCTCTAGAGTTCACGTACACAGAACACAGAGTCCATTGAATACGTGATATATCTCTAGAGTTAACGTACACAGAACACAGAGTCCATTGATGACGCGATATATCTCTAGAGTTCATGTACACAGAAACAGAGTCCATTGATGACGCAATATATCTCTGGAGTTCATGCATATGTACACCGAAACAGAGTCCATTGATGACGCGTTTTTTATGTAAGTTGATGTACACAGAAACAAAACAATGATGATGCGTAATTTATTTAGAGTTTATGTACACAAAAACGCAGTTCAATTGATGACGCCTTATATTTACGACAAACTCTTTTTAAACAATTGGTTTCAATATCTGTGACAATCGGAATTATGGATTATCTGAGCAGGTTTTGTACTGTGTCCACCTCAAGGAGTTTAAAAAATCAGCATGTCTGTAAGAAACAAAATCCATCATTTAATAATTGTATTAATGAATAACACCGAATACTAATGAAAGAAAAAGTTAGCTAAGTCAAATAACCAATGCTCCCCCATTACTTGACATTGCTACACATCAAGAATAACAGAGTGTGAATTAAATACACAAATTAATAATGGGCATTACTTTCACAAAATCATCAGATCATTTTGTTCTGCCAATATTCTCATCTATTTATCTGTCTTTGTTATATGCAAATCTACATATTGAAATTCCATGCAGCTGTTTAAAAGGAGTTATGCTTACAAACAAGAGGCCCAGGGGCCACATGGCACATCTGAGCAAAATTGCCTTAACTCTGATGAAATTAACTTTACAGTTTTCAAATCAAAATCAAGACAATTACTAAATAAATAGATCTTGCTTAAAATATTTTATAAATCTGCCAATCTTTGTCCACATATTTTTATTGTAAATATCAAGCCCCTTTTATTGTACCAGTGAAAAGATTTTTTCTCTATTCCTGTATACCCCCCTTTATGGCCCCACTTTTCGCTAGGGAATCATGGTTTTATCTGCACAACCCGTGCTTTCACGCAAGCTACTGCTTTTTGGACTGAAAATTTTCCCAGAATATTTTAAAAGATTTTTTCTATATATTACTATGTAAAAATTCATCCTCCATTGTGGCCCACCCTACCCCTAGAGACCATGATTTGATCAAACTTGAATCTATACTGTCTGGGGATACTTTCACACAGGTTTAAGCTTTTCTGGCCAAATAGTTTTTGAGAAGATTTTTAAAGATTTTCTCTATATACAGTCGCACCTGCTGTTACGGCCACCTTTAATCAGCGGCCACTCGCCCTGAGTTTCATACAGCCTGTTTAGTTTTTTACTATTATAATATTTTAACTCATTTAAGCGGCCACTTGTCTAACGCGGCCAGCGGCCAGTGTTTTTAGGTCCCGTACTTTCAACACGCCATATTATCAATGGCCATTTTGTCTGTTTTGTCACATGACTTCTGACTCTGACATGTGACCCCGTATCGAAAGAAGCCAAAGTTAGAGGGCTGATAATGATTTATGAGAAATAATTGAGTGTCTAATTTGAATTTTGCTAAGATTTAATGAGATAATTTATTAAAAAAACAGTTTTTTGTTGTTCATATATTTATCTATGTACTTAATTCATTACAAAGTAGTTAGATTGCCAGTCTTGCGCTTAACAGCTAAACATGTAACGCAATTTACAAAATATAATGTCCGCACCTTTTCCTTAAATAATTTCTTTGTGAGAAAGGGGTGCATGTAATAAATACACCCAATGGAATTCTGGCACTTTTTTCACGGTAAAGAATTGACTATCGTAGTTCAGAACATAGCTTTTGTGCGGAAACACGACTTCTGTTTGTTTACCACATAAAACAACTAAAAATTGTTGTTTGGGCATATTGAGCAGAAAATGTTTTGTTCTGAATCCGTTGATAGCTAAATTGAATTAAAATGGCCAATTAAATTTAATATTAACTGTTTATTCGGCGACGCCAGCTTCGCATTCACCATCTCCGTGTACGCCGACATTACAGTTGTTATTAATAGATCTGTGCAATAGAGCCAAAATAATCAAATACTCTCTGCTTTTTCTTCATTAATTTGAAATCTGGAATAAGAGACCACCTGTCTTAATTGACCAGTTTGTCATTTTCCCCATTAGTGGCCTCTTAAAACAGGTACGATTGTATTCCTATATAAAAATTTATCTCCCATTGTGACCCCACCCTATCCCAGGGACCGTAATTTGAACAAACTTGAATCTACACTACCTGAAAATGCCTCCACAAAAGTTAAAGCTTTTCTGGCTAAATATTTTTTGAGAAGAATATTTTTAAAGATTTACTCCATATATTCCTATGTTAAAGTTGATTCCCCCATTGTGGCCCCACCCTACCCCTGGGGACCATGATTTGAATAAAATTGAATCTACACTGTCTGAGGATGCTTCACACAACTTTAGGCTTTTCTGGCCAAATAGTTTTTGAGAAGAAGATTTTTAAAGATTTTCCTCTAAATATTTCCATGTAAAACTTGACCCCCCCATTGTGGCCCCACCCTATCCCTGGGGACCATGATTTGAACAAACTTGAATCTACACTGTCTGATGATACTTTCACACAAGTTTAAGCTTTTCTGGCCAAATAGCTTTGAGATGAAGATTTTTAATGATTTTCTCTTTATATTCTTATGTAAAACTTGACCCCCCCCCCCCCGATGTGTCCCCACCGTACCCCCAGGGACCATGATTTGAACAAACTTGAATTTAAACTACCTGAGCATATTTCCATACAAGACTTTTTAGTAACATGTTTTCTGGCCTAATAGTTCTTGAGAAGATGATTTTTTTTTTTAAATACCAATACATTTTCAATAATTGTAAATTATCTCCCTTATAAAGAGGGTGTATCCCTTCATTTTTACAAACTTGAATCCACTTTACCCAGTGATGCATTGTGCTAAGTTTAGTGTAAATCTGCTCAGTGGTTCTGGAGACGAAGATGAAAAAGTGAAAAGTTTACAACAACGACAACGCCAACGACGACAGACAACGGACAAATTTTGATCAGAAAAGCTCACTTGAGCTTTCAGCTCAGGTGAGCTTAAAACCACGACTGGCTGACGGACGGGTCAAAAACATTATACCCCTCATTACTTCATTGCTTTGAGTATAATAATGCCACAATTAGCAGTGCAAAGACAGATTTTCAAAGTGATATATATAAATATTATTTACAGTTTTTTCAGTTATTATTGACTTCGTTTGGATATCTGTTATATATACTATATTGTATGATAGTCCACATTTAACAAATTTAAAACTTGTATACCATTATGTTTTAAATTCAGCAACAGACAGCCATGTTTGGATGATCACAAAGTGTGAAATAAATAGGAGTCAGTATTACAGTCCATGTGAATTATACACACGTCAATTTTAGATGTTGAACAAAGTGACAAACAACATGTGTGGTTTTAAGAGCAGACTAGATTTGTACAGAAATATTTACAACCTGTCACTATCCAAGCTATCTCCATTACACGGCTGGTGTTGAACTGGACATGGCGTCCTCATCAGTACACGGTGTGTGTTCATCTACAACAAGTCATTAATTAGCTGTTAATTAATACATACAGTATATGTAATGATAGAGCTACATCTACAAATTAAAACTTTAAACTGATTACCATGACACTCACTTGCTTTATTATTTGTCTAATTAATTAAAAGCAATTCATATGAAACGAAACAACTGATTCCAAATACATGCGCCAGCGAGTTTTACTTTTGTTTAGTTGATTAGTTGGGTTGTGACGAGGTGTTGTGTATCTGGTGTCCCCATCAGGACGGGGTCTGTGTTCATCTACAACAAGGCATTTATAAGCTGTTAATTAATCAATTCCATACATTATATGTAACGATAGAGCTACATCTACAAATTAAAACTTTAACATGATTACCATGACACTTTCTTCAATATTTATCTAATTAATTAAATTAAGTCAATTAACATGTGAAAATATAACTGACTACAAATACATGAGTCACTCTATATATTCATATTTGAACACAGCAACCTGCTTTTATTTATTAAATAAATACAATGACATGTAACTGCACATTTAATTAATAAAATAATGATCTAATTTCTCTTTATTTTAGATAAACACTGAATCCCAATGACTGGTAGATACAGCTAACCCTGTAACAATGAGCTGTTTATATTGACAATCACACAGATAAACACGTCTTACATGTATCTTTTTGACTGATAATTAAATGGACTATGTGTCTAAGTTATCTATATATAATTAATGTAAATGATAATGACTCAGACTTACATGTCAGAGCGTCCTGTCTGGTGATATACCTGTAGACACACACCTTGTTGTCCCATGATCCGACCCAGAGACGGTGAGTGTTGACATCATAACTCAGGCTCCATGGTTTATCCATCTCTTGTGATTCTGTCAGTAGATGTGACAGGAACTGACCGTCCTGATTTAACATCTGTACTGTGTTGGTTCTAACATCACACACCAGGATGTGTGACAGCGCGTCAGTATAGATTCCCCATGGCTCTAGTCTTGATCCTGATGGATGTTCTGTGTAGGAGAAACGATGTCTTCCTCCACGCTCTGTCACCACAACAGCACCAGACCTAAAGTCAGACACCACAACATCCCCATTGTTGTTCTCTGTTATATAGTTAGGTAAACTGTACAGTCCCCGTCCTGTGTTGTCATGTTGTATGGTTTGTGAGAGTTGACCACTCTGGTTGTATCGGGTTACCTTGCCTGTCCCTGTATATATACAACACATCCCGACCAGTAGATCCCCAGTGGACGGGGACCAGTACACACACCGTGGTTCCCATGCAGAGTCTGTTCTCTCTATAAATGTGGTAGCTGTTTTCATATCCTTTGACAGATTGTTGATGTTATATTTACTGTCTATATAAATCAGTTCACTCTCACTGTTCACTGTGTGTAATCCATTACCAGTAAATATATAACCATTACATGAATCCTCCACACGATGTAGAGGGACACCTGTTGTGTCTGTCAAAATGAGATTGTTTCTACCATCACTGACCCAGACCCGGTCTGATGTCACACAGGATATGTGAAAACAACGACCAACACCTGTCACTGTGAGCGATTGATGGACCTCAGCACCAGACGTCAGTTTCAGCAGACACTGGTTTCCTACGCGTCGGTTTCCTCTCTCTGTGATTTGGATTGCACACAGTGACTCCATCACATCCTCCTTGCTGAGTGACTCAGTCATGGAGAGCTGGCTGGTGTGGAGTGTAAGATGTATCTGGGGGAGGGCTTTCTTTGTGAATGAGAGGAATTGAAGCGCACTGAATGTATATTCTGGCTGTACATATCTGTGTTCATATCTCCTTAGTCTGCCAATATGTCCGATCATTTCTATCTTCTGTTTTTTACATCTGTGTTTGAAATCAAAGTCATATAACACATTGTTCATGAGATCATAAAGCACATAGTCAGTGAAATTCTTCAGTGTCTGGGCCTTTGTTAACATCTTTGACTGAAGGGGGAAGAATTCTGTGTGACTGGTTTTGACATCAGCTTTGATTCCTGTCAGAAGGACGGGACTGTAAAAGAGAGCCTCACTTCTGATGGTGTGAATTGTTCCTCTGTGTTGTTGTCGCTTTGTTTTATAGGCTGTTTTAACATCTATCTGCGTGTGTTCTCTATGTGCTTGGCAATTATTACAGACGGGAACTTGACAAGGTTCACAGTACTTTGTATAAACATGACTAGGATGTCTCACACAGATCTCTTGTGTTGGGATGTAGTTGATTTTATCAATGTGTGACACAACATCATGGTCTAATGTTTTGAGATCTTTTACATGGTTCTCTTTACACTGGGGACATAGATCACATGGGCACGATACACAATAGTACGCGGTGTCCCCCGGACACTTAGAACACAGATGTACTCGGTATGGGGAGCTTGCTGTGTCCATGATATGGGGGTCTATGTCATTAAATTACAACCTGTTAAATAAAAATTAAGTATTTTAGAATTATGTCAACCACATTATTTTAAACTATTTGTGTGTAAGGAATATTTTAATTTAAAACAGGATCTTATAATAATAATTTTTTCCATTCATAGATAAATAATATTCTATTATTATCTGATGATAAAAACACTTGACATGTAGATTTATTTGGTTCAAATTTTAAAAACTCTGACATTCTCTGCCAAACATTGGTGAATACCTTCTTCCTCTCTCTTTCTTTTTCTTTATCTCTATCATACATTCCCTGCCTAAGAATGCCCCTCTCTCTCTCTCTCTCTCTCTCTCTCTCTCTCTCTCTCTCTCTCTGTGTTTACTTTGTAAAACATGTACATGTACATCTACACTTATATGTTTAACTTTATTTTTTGATTTTTTTTTTCTGTTTCTTATCAGTCGTTTATATACATGCATCCTCTCTCTGGCTCTTTTTGTCTCACTATGTCCGACTTTCTGCATTAAACATAACACGTACTCTCACTCATTCCTCTCTCCCTTTCTCTTTCTCTCATTCTCAGACATTTCAGACTTTCCCTGATAAAGAATCTTTCATCCTGCGTTTCCTATATGTTTGGCAGCTTTTAATGTGTATTTCTCTTTCATGCAGAGATACATACACACACACACTCTGTCTCAAAAATTCTGTTTAACATTTACTTTTTCGCTGCTAAATATGCTCTCTCTCTCTCTCTCTCTCTCTCTCTCTCTCTCTCTCTGTCTCTCTCTCTTTTTTTTCTCTCTTTCTCTCTCTCTCTCTCTGTTGGACTATTCTATTTTTTTTATTGGACAATACCAGTTTTCATTTGTACTCAAACTTTTTTTTAAGGGGGGGGTGTTATATATAGTAGGTTTGTATAATAGAATATTCTGGAGTGGTCACGCAGCACAGTTAAGGCTGGAATTTGGGGACAGGGCTTATTTTTGATAAACTTTGAACTCATGAATATTCATTAGATGTGTAATTTAATCTAAATAACATCCATTAATGGTAGTTGATTACTTTTTGGATTTATTTTTTTGTTAAAGAGAGTTAAATCAAATATTAAAACCCTCATTGTGCAATAAACATAATTATTTACTTATTTTCAATGAACACATTAATTGTCGTTTGGTTCCGATCTGATCCTTTCCGACGCTTCTATCGATCCGTGACGCGTCGATTTTTTTAGCTACTTGCAAAATTGCTGGCATGGATGTAAACATGTGCGCCGAGATGTTGTGGATCGATACTATGCGTATGGATGTCGAACTATGCAGGAGATATGGTAAGTATTGGACAAATCATTCCATAAACTAACGCAAACAGTATGATAAAGAATGTAAACACAGTACTTAGTGTGTGCTGTAACTACAAAGTGATGTACCGATCGAGATGTGTTTTCATACGACCACATGTTTGTAAATAATGATGAAGTTTTTTTACTTAACCAACGCACTAGCATATCATTTTATTACACAAAGGATAATATATTATTTTAAAGATTTTTTAAGAGCATTTAAATCCCCCTTGTTGAAAACGTCTTGGACCCGTAAAAATATCGATGGCGATTTATCAGCTTCTCCCAATCAGACATTAGATTTTACCTGAATGCCAGTTCCACATTGATTATTTAATCAGCGACACCATACATGTATCAATGTAGATGATAAGTAGTGCCACTGTGTTAGACTGTGTTGGTATATTTACATGGACTGGTATATGATCAATATTTTGTTTTTTGCATGTGTACCAATTAATTAAAAGAAATTAGTTTTTAAATAAAATTATTTGTCAGGCTCGTTGACTGTTCTTGCAGATAATTTAAACATTTTTCAAAGCAATACAATTATCCCTTATAGTTAGCATTACATTGTTAATAGCTACAACTAGATTGTAATAACCTTAATTCAACTCGCACCATGCAATTACCGCACACCTTGCTTTTCATCACATGGGTCAGTCAAAACATTTCGTTGTCAAAACTTATCTGGTGTTACCGAGGCTATGCCGATTCAAAGCTTTTAGTGTAGTGCATTGTAAAATATTGACTTTATTTGTTTAAATTGGCCGGAATACATAACCTAGAAAGAAAAGAGTGATATCTTTAAGGTTTTAAATATGAGGTGCTATTTGTTGTCTTTCACACCATTATGAATGTGTAAAAATAGAAGTACAGTAGACTATGTTATTTGTAGTATGTTCTTGTTTAAACTATTTGAAATTTTTACATACATGCTTTTTGCAATTTATACCCTGATGTCCATTTACAAGTACCTTTGAGTTGAAGTTGACAAAGTACACCACTTTCTGATGGCACTGTACGCAAAAAAGGAAATCTGAAAGCATGTTTTTTCCGCTACAAGCTGAGATAAACTGGGGATAATTGTATGGGAACCGCTATTTTGAGAGTTTTGTTAAAGAGGTATAGCGCACCTGATATACGATTTCGCCTAAAAATATAGCACTTTTGCAAATATCAGACATTTTCAATATTTAGTGTTTGTGTTGAAAATTAGAGAAATATTTCAATTAGTGACTTTTCAAATAGAATCATGTATATAGCGATATTTATTTTAAAAACATGCATTGAAAGTGTTAGATGCCCAGAGGTCTTTATGATTCATTGGTCGCTGGATCGATTCCACCAGGTAGTAACTATTTTTTTTCACTTAATTGAAGCATGATACGAATAGATTAAATTACATGTTGTATCTAATCGGCTGGAATATTTCTTTTTCAAATTATCTGGTTTAACTTAGCTTCAGAATGACTGAGCACACCCAATATATTAAACAGATCTCTTCAATAACACTATTCATATATTCTATATACAGCTGAAAACTTAGATTCAGTGCATTTTGCTGGAAGTTATCACGGTTCACCGGACCTACTAATGGTACTCTATGCACTCACCCTTCACTAATATATGATATCGACTGATAATAAATCAATGATTAATGCATGATTAACTGCATGGTTGACTTGAAGCTGTTAAAATTGAGTAATCAGTTCTAACTTTAATAATTCCAATGCCTGAACTAATTTTGACAAATACATGAAATTAAGAATTTTCTATGATTCAAGCAAAAAAAAAATAAACAAAATCTGAACAAACAATAACTTGAATTAGTAAAAATAACAATTAGGAAAAACTTATGAAAAAAATTATTATTTTTAATATATTGTGTTATTTATTTTTTTTTTGCGCTTGGTGACTAATATTGTGTTCATTTACATTCTGATCGGAAACCTGTGTCAATTAAGACATCACTTATTTTCTAAAGGCTTCCCAGCTTCTTTTTTTCAGTAAGGCACGAGTCCAAAACCTATTGGATTGGATTTGGTGTCAAAAAGGTCTTTACATGTCATGTAACTGTCAGCGGGTAGTATAATTCCCCACATAACGTCACAATAGTTACCACGACGCGCCACTAGACATACTCATAGTGGTATAGTTCTACAACTAATTGTCAAATAATTATGTCGACTTGTCAGATCTTTATATCGACTTGTCAGATAATTATATCGACTTGTCAGATAATTATATCGACTTGTCTGATAATTATGTTAACTTGTCACATCTTTATGTCGATTTTGTCAGATATTATGATGAGAAGTAGATGACAGTCAGTGGCACTAACAAACTTTTAAAACAAAATAGAGTTTCTTGTCAATATAAATATTTCAACAGTCAACATAAATATCTGACAAATTGACAAATATCTGACAAGTCAACATAATTATCTGACAAGTGTACGCATGTGAAGTCAGATCTATTAAAATATATAATCTAGATGATCAACCGCTTAAGTTACCATTACAAGTTCAAAATAGCGAAGTTCCACAGTATTTAGAAGAATTTATGTATGTAAAAGAAGGAATATTTATACCTAGTAACTACATATGCTTTAAGTCAAATTTGGCCCCAATAATTTGCCATTTTAGAAAGTGTTTCGGGTACATTAAATTGTTGTAATTTTTTTTAGATGAACTGATATAAAATAAATGTTTTACCTAATTAAAGTAAATATATTTTCTTTCTACGTAATTATTCAATATTGTTGCAAGTACATATTATAATGCAAACTCCCACTGACTTGGATCCACTAAACTCTGTCTACTGGTTTATCGAAAACGAAAGTAGGTTTACAAATCATTTTACAAAAACTACTTATCAGGTTATCTTCAAATATAGTTTACGGACATCATATCAATCTATTTGAAATAACAAAGGTGTAAGTAGTTATTCTGATGCATGCATTTTGTAGTTCATTCTCAAAAGGTACGTGAGATACGTGAGATAACATGGAAAGTAATAGAAATACGTGAAACAACATGGAGAATAATAGAAATACGTGAGACAACATGAAAAGTAATAGAAATAATAGTAATAGTAATAGAAATATATTCTATCAAATTTCATTCATTATATTACTTGTTTTATAAAATGATTGCTTGTGAGTAAAAATATCACTTACCTTAACCACATCATGCAAGTTAAAAGTTTGTTATCTTTTTCTGTCCATATCACGTGGTCATGTCATGAGATTAGCTTTATCTGTTCTCCATCGAGCTAAGATTCCTTGCCAAGGATAAGCAATACAAGAGACAAAAAGTGATTTCGATTACATTTTGATTAAAATTTTTCTAAATCTCAGCCCACCGTTCATCGTAGGAAAATAATAAAATAGGAAATATATAAAGAATGGCATATAAACGCACACAGTTTACATGTTACTGTAACATGGTTTTTTCAATTGACCTGTAAGCAGAGGATGCTCACTTCTCTGTTGCACCTGATCTAACCTCTAATTTTTGTCGATGCCCGTGTTTGCTCTGCTCCAGTTTAGATTTTTTCCTTTGGACTTTTGATTTAGATCATTCTTCGTTATCACCATATCATGAACGAAAACACGTTTGTTTAGGTAAGATAACACAATTTGATAATCATTACTGTTACAATGCACCAGGTTCTTTTAGATGAATGAATAATTGATGAATAATTAATACAACTGTAAAGTTTGATCTAAAATACGGTCTCCGATAATTTGTGAAACTAATAGTTTTCTATTTCATTTTGCAAGTACTAAATATTTTAAAATATCTGGAAATAATACCATTTTCAGCCAATATAAAACACCAAGGATATACACCTTTATGAATGATAGAGGTAAAGTGTTTAAATATAACCCCTGCAGATAATCAGTTCAAATTTATATTAAAGATCGAGAGATATTATGAAACTTTTACTCTCACTTCTTGTTTCCACCACTCGCTCCGAAAACCAATATTCGTATGGAACCCCTGTCTTCCCTTTTAACCCCCTGTGTACCTCCTGCAATTCCCTGTTTTCTATTTTCTCGCCCTTTGTTTTCCCTGTACCATTTGTACATCTCCTTTATACTGTAAATTCCTTATTTTACTTAATACTGCGATTTCGCTGTTTTCTATAAAATCGCGAAAATAAGAAAAAATCGCCAGCATAAATTTTTTGTTTTATTTTTCCATGGTCAAAAAATGTCTGAAAAATGAAGGCGAGATTTTAAAATCCAAAAAAAAAGAGTTGCTTCTCGCGATTTTATGCAGATATTAATATATCGCGCTAAGTTAAGAATCTACAGTATCGCATGTTATCGCAAATAAATTTTGGCCTTTTATACAAAATTGTACTTAAGTGCCCATCATCAGAAGTCACACTAAATAAAAAGTCATAAACTTTGAATTAGATCTATCAAATTATTCACTAACAAAATAGATAAAAATTTTCATTATCACTGAATATCCCGAAAAGTACACCCTGCCCGGATCCATAATTTTTTTTCTCCGGCTTTCAAATCCGAGGCCAATGTTCAACAAATTTTCTATTGGGATTTACTAAGTTTGTTATTTATTTATTTATTTTTTTTTTTTTTTTTGGGGGGGGGGGGTAGTTCACAACTCCTGACCTCATCTATATCAAGACAAAAACACACAGTTGTTCATATAAATTATCATAAACATTTTTGTTAAAATCTTTCTAAATCTTTGAAAGAATGGTTCCATGGGACATTTTTGTTCTCCACGGGTGTCAATTGTTTGGGGGCGAGGTGGGAGTTGCACCAGACCGAGCTAAAACTTGTATATCATGAGGAATCCCAGAGGATAGAAATAGTTTTGTTTGTCACCACTTGCGCGATAATAGTAAAATCGTAAGTATTCTGTTTAATGAATTCTTACATAATGGCTTCAACGCTTGCTGCCGGTAAAGTTGTGGCTTTCTCGAACAAATCGAAAAATTAGGGCGTGGACCCGAACGTTTCTGTAAAGTGTTTGATACAACCTTGCGATGTAACGATTAAACTGCTTATGTAGTTGAGAAACTAATGTTCTTCCTCTAGATTTGGAACATGTGCGACATCAACGTGCTAAAAATCTAATCTTGTATCATCACTTTCTTCATGTGCGACATCAACTTTCTTCTAAACTGTTATCAATCAATCAACATACGTTTTAACATTTTATTTTTGTAGCTCCATACTTTTGGATTTCATTGGCGAATGTCTGATCCGCTCTATTCATGTAGTAATTTTAAGTTCGCAAGTAATTCAACTTTCTCAGGATGCAACTTTTCAGATTAAATATCTTTTTGGTGTCAGGTAGTTTATGTGGGATCGATAGAGTCAGTTATACCCCCCTTGTCTTGTTCCCTGGCTATGGACGTCTACTGTCATAATCAAGCGTGACGTTTCAATGACGTTATCAGTCAGCTGCTCCCCGAATGAGTTTCATTGATTTATCTCTACAACTCCATTAGGAATTTAACAAAACTGTTGGTTAAGCCCGTCTTACTTCAAACAAATCCTCCATTCGGAGTTCATTTACAGTCAAGCGGAAGAAACTGAAGTAGAGTGATTCCTGAATTGTCAGAGAGAACCAATGTTTCTGTTAGCTGCGAAGTAGCATTCAGACTATGCCAAATCACTCGATGGTTGTTTATCCAAATCATAATGGCCCAATCGGAATTACGAAGTTCAATCCTCTTTTATTCTACTTCCACTAAGCATTACACTGTTTTCGTCGTCAGTTGCTGATTGTCTTGTCATTACTTCCGTTATATTCAACGCACCCCTCCTTATCGCAAACTGTTGTGAGGTCCCCACTATCTAACACAACCCCGCAAACACCGACTCCGACATGTGTTTCATTCCTGATTCACTTGTAAAAGATTAAAAATAATAATAAGTCAATCAGATAAACTTTTGTAATGACAGGTTTAATGAAAAAATCTGCAACCGGTATCAAGGGTTATCCTCATTTTTACAGAATACTGAGCATTCGAAATAAGAAAATTATAAGATTGTCAGAAATTCAATATTTAAGAAGAAGTATAGCGAGCAAAAAGGATTAGGGTCTTTCGTACAATGAGGACAGGACCGACTACACCCATCATCACTGTTTTGAGTGATGTGATTACTTGTTATACTGGCAAATAATAGAAATCTGTTCAGTTTGTTATATTATATAAAGAAATTAGACCCCCTCCCTCTCTCTCTCTCTCTCTCTCTCTCTCTCTCTCCAATGGACTTTATGTAGGATTACAAGGGGAATTCAAAGCCAAAACAGTACACAGTTTGGACCCAAGAGCATTCCCTTATCAATTTGTGCAGAATTTGTATAGATAAATGGTGTTTAATAAACGTGTACATCTGGAGAATCCCTACAGCAAAATGTTCATCAACACTCAAATTCAAACACAATAAATTGTTTTAGCCCTTTTTTCATAAAGATAAGATCTGAAATTTATTCTATATTACTCTCAATAACTTATATTTATATCTACCAATTATTATTCAAAAACTTAAAGTTAATTCATAGCTCTATAGAAACAGCCAGACTGAAATCTACGCGCCCCGTTTATCGATTGGTCGAGTTGCATAAGTTAAAAGAAATATGTTAATATAAACAACAAACTGTTTTCATTGATGATTCATGCGGGTTATGAAGGTAACGATCATTGCAGAAAAAATTTATTTTATAACGCGGGTTATGTATTTTTATTTCTGCAATGTATTTTTTATATATTGTTTAAATAGAGATGTAAGCCATTGCTTGATAATTGAAGATATCATACAATTTTATTAATTATTCTCTCTCTCTCTCTCTCTCTCTCTCTCTCTCTCTCTCTCTCTCTCTCTCTGTAATTTATTCGATGGACCAAATTAATTCTTTTTATAAAACAAAAACAAATGAAAGATCTTTTTAATATTTGTTGTACATGTTTACCAATATATGTCAGGGAGAATAAATATAAATCAAAACATGTAAACTATTCAGAAATCTTAAAGTCAAAGTCAAAGTAGGGCAACAACGAGCTGTTTCCGTTAATTAACGAAATCAACTTCAGTGTATCGGTTTTACTTCTTACAAATTCTCATATAATCACGAAATTAGTATCAAAATGTAGAAAATTACGAATAAATCAAAACATGAAATAATATCTTTGAAAAAGTTATGTTAGTTTAATTGGACAAGTTAGATGTTTCTTTTCCGAATAATCCGTTTTCTCTATAAGATGACGTATTTTTTAAATGTTGTGTGAGGTTTTTTTTTTATTAAAGTTAAAGAGACAGTACGGCACATCATAATAAAAAACCGACTTAATTTGTTTGTACTACTCATAAATGTATAAACTTTCAGAAAATTACAAAATTATCCAATCTAATCATTTCATTAGAATTAATAATTTGTTATAAGCCATAAATATAAACATCGCAACGTGCTACGGGATTCCCCCGTCTATACTAATACGCATGCGTATTTACTATATTATCCTGGACAAACTTCTTAACAGCTAAATGCATCATCTAAACATTACAATAATGTGTTGGTAAGAAGAAATAAAAGAAACTACAATCAAGAAAAAAATTGAAGAGGGTTTATTTTTTTGTTCGTATTATGTTACAGATATAGATATTGTGCTGCTTTACTTTGCATGCACATCGAACACGTGCATGTCGTTCATACAGATTGCATATCGTCTACACAATATTGAAGACCCCGGTCGCATTACATCCAACATAAAAGAGTATGGATAATGAATACAAGAAAGTAACAACGTAACATCGTTTTATTGGTTTCTACAAAAAACCTCAGTTTTCTGAAGTCCATGTTGTCACTGTAGGATCTTCGAAAGTGTGTAGTTTGCGCATGTGTGATGGTATAACAGTACGACACAGGAAACCCTTCAAGGATTTCTGAAATATGTGTGCCTGGATTTCATGCAGTATGTTTTGCTTCAAATTTTAATGGATATTGCTTACCAGTGCAGTGAATATCATGTTATTTTTGTTCAAAACGCGTTTCTAAAATCATCCTATCCAATGTAACGTGTTCGGGTGAATGAAATACATGTACCTGGATTTGGTGAAGCATGAATAGTACTCTCGGCTCTTTTTAGCAATGGATCCTTATTTTTGGATGTCGTCAGTCCTGTAACACACCAAGGCTGTGCAGACAAATTGAATAACGCGGTATAAAAATTTGTCTCCACCGCTTGGTGTGTTACAGGACCAACGACTTCCAAAAATAAGCAATTAATACTTGTATTTATATTCAAACTAATGTTTATTTGTATGAAGTATATGTGTATTGTCTCTGTAAAGCAATTTTTTACGCTCTTAGTCATGGATATAAAACATATGAGGAACAGCCATATTAACATGTTATTTTGTTCGCTTCTGCGACTAAAAATATAGTGCCAGAAGCTTTGCAGAGAAAAATCTTCTCTATTAATGGGTAGATTTAATTAAATGATTATTTTTTTAAGTACATATCAAATTGGTTATGTAAGATTGAAAGTTTTATTTAATCTCACAAAAAAATGAATATACTCAAAACACGTGGAGACGTTCATATTTGTGCTCATGGCGCATAAATTAGCAAATTGTATTCATAGAAAATTAAACGTTGCAGATTTCCAATGTGAACATAAAGGGAAATATACACTGAATGTAAATATAGGAAATTCAACGTTTCAGATTTTAATGCAAACATAAGGGGAAAGATACACCTAATGTGAATATATAGAAGGTGTGTAGTTATAAGCGTATAAAGCAAGTGTTTGCATGTAACGGTATACACTGTATTTGTTAAAGTGCATTATTGCGTGTATCCGTATTTGCGTTAAGGTGCGTAATTGCGTGCAACGGTATATACAATAAAGTGCCTCACTCCGGTGACTGCGAGGTAGTATCATGCGTGTATAATAAATCCAATTACTTTAACAGAACATCAGTCAAAATTAGTGATTACCGGGAGAAAGTACATGTATCAATGTCTTCATTGCTTTTACCGCGAGATTCATAACACGATCATGTGACAACTATTGACCAATCATAGATTCAAGACAATGGGGATATCAAAATGACAGTTTAAATAATTGAGTTGAAACTATCAGCAATCATGAAATTGTTCAAGCAACTGTGAGTACTTGGATGGAAAATTTATTTAGCATTTAATTATTGACTATTTATTTTTTATAACAAACTACCGGGTATGGTGAATAGACACCCCTGCGAATGTTATTGTCATTTGAATTTAGACCACGTGGTTTTATTTAACCCTATCAGTTTTGCAGTAATATCATGCCACCTATTTATAGTATATTTCCTATAATCTAGGTACTAGTAGTCAAATATAAGATCTAGACGTTTATTGATTTTAAATTTTAACTTCATTAACTGTTGGATAAAATGAGTTACAGAAAAAATGTGACACTAGAAATGATAGTTTTTTTAATGTTGCAACAGTTAACATGCTTAGTAGCGATGCCCCCTAAAGATTAATTTTCGATCCGCGCGAGACCTAGTAAGAGCATCAATACTAAAACAAACTATACTATTTTATGCAGAATGGTCTTTGAAAATGGTTCGATATAGTAAGTTGTAATACAAAAAAGACACCTATTCATTTTTATACAGCACGGTTTTGTACACCAATAGCCAAGAGCATTAAACATGGCTATGATTTTCTTAAGCAACCGAATGTTTATATTTTCAACCACGTGTAGAGTGGTTGAACACGAACGATAACTCTGTTCTGAATGTTATTGTTTAATTTAAATAACCGCTAGATGATGAAATAAGACATATATCTTCATAGATTTTCATGTTTTAACATAAATCAAAGTCGGATATGATATGAAAAACAACCAGTACTTACGTATCTTGAGAATATTATCCAAACACTTATACTTCCGCTCAAATTTCACAGAAACTGAACAAATCTCGGGGAAGTCTCGTTCACTTTCATTCGAGCACCTCTGGATTTATTACATACTTAGCAACGATAAAGAAAACTTCCGAACACATTCTCAGGGGTGATAGGGATAGAGACTGGTTTGACAGTTAGATTTGGTTCGCACCAAGAAATAATTGTCTTAATCTTGTATATAATGTTATAATATCATATCCTTCTTTTTGTACCAAATGTTACAGCAGTGTCTTACTTAGAAGAAAAACGTCACTTTTATTGATTTTTATCTACAGCTTGCTACAACTCCTCAAAAATCATTTGTGTGTGAATTAATTAATCTATGGTATTCATGAATATGCATGAATAATAATATTAATAATAATAATATTATATAATAATATTCATGAATAATGTGCTAAATCCAACATTAGTGTACATATAGGTATATTTTCACAAAATGCATCATTAACCCAATACAAAGAGTTGCATCAGAGGATTAACTACATGGCCTACATAACATTTGCATAACCCACAATATCATGATGCAACTTGTCATAACATTGTTAAGGAGACCTATGACATGGTTCACCATTCAGCCGTACACAAAAACACACATCATACTGTGGTTTAATCAATATTCGTTGAATACCAATTTTCATGGATTTCGTTATTAAGTTGATCCTGATTGAAGTGCAATTTCTCTTAACATTTTGTATTAATAGGGTCATTGGCCACGAATTTACGTATCCTTGAAACTGTGATTTTTATTTTATCCACGACAATTGATACCCTTGAATATTAATGAAAACACAGTACACACTTAAGTCAGCTATTTACACGTTGTCATTCAAACTATTAAAACAACCTTTAAGTATGGTCCAAGTTGTATCCCCAATTACACTTATCATGGCATTTTGTACTAATACATTGATTGATAACCAATAAACTCTCTGGCAGAAAAAATTCCCAGTGATCAATGAAATATAAAATCCAGTTCTTAAGTGGAATTTTATCTAGAAAACATTATAAAAAGGGGAACAACTTGTTTTTCATTTCAAATTGAAGAATACATATTTGAGTTATTTCCCTTTGAATGTGTTTCATCAATTTTTTGTATGCAAATCAAAACTGAAATCAAAGTACCGAAGAACTGATGGGAGTTGATTTTATCAATGTTTATTTATTTTAAAATCAATGATATGTTATTTTGCATGACAAGTACAGGTAGTTTCTAATCTGTATTTGAAATACGCACATTTTCTAATATGAATTTTCGGACTTTTTTGACACAAGAATGTTGATAAAACCCCATATGAATTATGTTAAGTAACATTTAAAGATAGAATAAATTAAATCAAATTATGTATCAGTAATAGAAATATTTCTGGAAAATGTATAGATCCAAGCAATATTGAGTTGTTAATCCCCGACAAGCAAGAGAGACTCTCTGCTTGTCGGAGATTTACGGAGACAGCCGAGCGTCGAGTTAAACGAGACTATATTGAACTCTGGCGTAAGAATACATACAACTACAAAAAATATCTAAATTGTTCGTACCATTTAAAATCTGACCATTTTCAAGGTAGTTATAAATATGTTTCCTTGAAAAACAAGGCGTTAGCATACATTATTTCGAATATATCTATTATTCTTGTCAGCGGCGATGATTTGTGCTTTGGTCCAAACAGTTTCACTTTCGGTTTGTCAGAGTAACTGCATAGGAGAGTTGATTAAAATTAACTCCCAAAAATGAATAGTCACACATTAGCAACATTTCTAAGCGACAATATTTCAAGAGCATATCATATAAAACATACAAAACGTATAGATAATTTAATATCAATTACTGTAGAGTACATGTACACACAACG
Source organism: Magallana gigas (assembly GCF_902806645.1). Taxonomy (NCBI): domain Eukaryota; kingdom Metazoa; phylum Mollusca; class Bivalvia; order Ostreida; family Ostreidae; genus Magallana; species Magallana gigas. The sequence continues at coordinate 6,989,158 of NC_047560.1, read as the reverse complement.
CAGAGTTCATTGATGACACGTTTTTTATGTAAAGTTCACGTACACAGAAACGGAATCCATTGATGGTGAGTTGTTTTTATGTAAAGTTCACGTATACAGAAATGAAGTTCATTGATGACGCTTTCTTTATGTAAAGTTTACGTACACAGAAATGAAGTTCATTGATGACGCTTTCTTTATGTAAAGTTTACGTACACAGAAATGAAGTTCATTGATGACGCTTTCTTTATGTAAAGTTTACGTACACAGAAACGGACTCATTATTTATGTACACAGTAACGGAGTCCATTGATGACGCCTTATTTTTACAACAAACTATTTTTATACAATTTGTGTCGATATCTGTGACAATCAGAATTATGGATTATCGAGCAGGTTCTGTACTGTCTCCACCTCAAGGAGTTTTAAAAAGCAGCTTGTCTGTAAGAAACAACATCCATAATTTAATAATTGTATTAATGAATAACACCAAATACTAATGAAAGAAAAAGTGAGCAAAGTCAAATAACCAATGTTCCCCCCATTACTTGACATTGCTACACGTCAAGAATAGCAGGGTATGCATTAAATACACTTAAACAATAAAATGCTTTCTTTGGTGATTCATTCGGGATATGCAGGTAGCGACATTGCAGGAAAAATACATAACCCGCGTTTGCAGGTTATGTAAATTTTTCCTGCAATGATCTCTACCTTCATAACCCCCATGAATCATCAAAGAAAGCATTTTATTGTATATATTAACATCTTTAATTGATAAATGAACTGATTATGAGAAGTTAGTAAAATCCACTAAATTACTGTTAATTTACAAAAGTACGTACGCTTAAAGAAGCAGCCAAATCGTCTCCTGTGAGACTTTGAGTCTGGCATCGTCATGATTATTTCGTGCAGTCCAGGATTTTCTAAGGTCGCTGTAGGTTCAGGCCAATCGATAAACAGGGCGTGTCAATTTCAGTCGTGTCACTTTCAGCCGCTGTAGATTTCGACCAATCGATAAATAGGGTGTGTAGATTTCAGTCTGGCTGTTTCTATGGAGCTATGAATTAACTATAAGTTTCCGTAAGTAATAGAGGAAATTACGCTTGGTAGATGTAAATATGAATTACCGTAATAATGGGCATTACTTGAACAAAATCATCAGATCATTTTGTTCCTGCAAATATTCTCATCTATTCATTTGTCTTTGTTATATGCAAATCTACACATTGAAATTCCATGCAGCTGTTTAAAAGGACAATTGCCTTAACTCTGATCTGCACATATATTCCTATGTAAATATTCGCCCCCCCCCCTCATTGTGGCCCCACCCTACTCCAAGAAACCATGATTTAAACAAATTTGAATTTGTACTGTCTGGGGATGCTTCTACACAAGTTTAAGCTTTTTTGGCCAAATCGTTCTTGAGAAAATGATTTTTTAAAGATTTTCACTAGAAATTCCTATGTAAAAATTCATCCCCCATTGTGGCCCTGTCCTACCCCAAGAAACCATGATTTGAACAAACTTGAATCTACACTACCGGAGGATGCCTCCACACAATTTTAAGCTTTTCTGGCCAAATAGTTTTTGAGAAAATGATTTTTAAAGATTTTCACTATAAATTCCTATGTAAAACTTGATCCCCCCATTGTGGCCCCACCCTAACCCAAGGGACCATGATTTAAAACAAGAGGCCCATGGGCCACATCGCTCACCTGAGCAACAATGGCGAACTACATTGACTTAACACACTTTACAATTAGACACGACCTATCTTCCATTATTTTCTATTTTTTCCTATCTCCACAATGTGAAGATTTCCACCAAGTAATTCCATAATTATATTTTCCTGTTATATGATACTTTTTTTATTTAGATATAAAGTGTTCAACTGAAAATATAGACTATGACTTTATTTTTAAGCATTCAAATGCATTTTGCATGCTATTTTAAGGAAAATTCTAAATATTATAGCTCTAAAAATAGCCTGGTATTAAACCTTGAATTTTTGGGAATTAACAGGTTTAAATGTTACTGTGAAATCATTAAAATTCGTGGGGGTCAATTTTCGTGAATTGCTTAAATTTTACAGGTTCGTGGGGACGTTATTTCGTGTATAATCTTATACCTATAAAAGGAAATATAACTTTATAACCCTTATTCATTTATTCTTGGAGGATGTTAATTCGTGGATTAGAGGTAACCACGAATTCCTCAAAAATTGAGCCACCACGAAATCTAATGAGTCCACAGTAATAAATAAAGAATAATTTATTAAGGAAAATTATATAAAATTGAGGAAGGTCTCGTGTGTCCTTAAATAATTATGAACAGTAAAATTTAATATTTAGCAAAGTTAAGTACCATGATTTCTGACCTAAAACTCAATATTTTATAAAGGGGTAGGGGTGAAAATATATTGTGATATATTAATTATATACAACACCGGTATATTATTTCCTACAGTTTTGGCACATATGTGAACAGTATTAGCTCATTTAAGATTAAAAAAATCATACATTTCCTAAGACGTATATCAGTTAAAAAATCAGCACCCATTGTGGGCCTACCTTATTGTGTGTAATCATAATTTGAACATTTTGAATCTACACAATTAAAGGATGCCAACATTTTATTTCATTAATATGTTGTCTTAGAGGCTATGCAATGCATATTTATTTTATATGATGAAAATACTGGAAAAGGTAGTTACCATTTATCTGCAATATTTCTTGTTTGGTATATTGGTATTTATGAAAAAAAATATCGAACTTAAATTAGTGTAATTATCATTTTCCACATCTAAGTGAATATTTTTAGTGTGTTTATTTAAGATGCCAAGCTCTTTGAATATACCATGCAGATGAGATACATTTCATTTTTCACAGCTGATATCTCATAATTATGTGAAAGTTAACAAAGATTGACGGACAGAGAATCGCCAGCTAGTCTGGAAGGCAGTACGCAGTGTTTGAACTCTGTGGCAAAAGTTGCTAAGGCTACAGTAAAAAACTTAATTGGTCTTCCCTTAAATAATTGTTTACCTGATGTAAACTTGTGTGACGTTAAAAGTTAAAAAGCAAAATGAAACGAAAAATTCAAAACAAGCTAAAACCACCCTCACAAGTGAAAATGACAACGCGTTGAAATATTTAACCTCAATTAACTTCACAATAATCGGCACCAATGTTATTTCCATGTTTCATAGATTATATTCGCACATGAACTGTTGCACAACAAACTGCCAGCTTCAAACAAAGAACCTCGTTTTCGAGATGCGGTAGACTGGCGATGCCGTTCATGAGAACAGTCTATCGCAATGAATTGCCAGTCTACGATAAATGGAATAACGAGCCATTCTTTATTAGTATTTTCGCAATTATCTCAAATTTGGAACAGAATTCTCCTATAATTTTTGCAAATTATATTTTCCTTTCCCTAAGGATGATTTTTGCTAAATTACGTTAAGATTAACTCAGTAGTTCTTGAGAAGATTTTTTAAAATGCACCCCCTTTTTTACAGTTTCGAGGTTTTCTCCGCTTTGAATACAATCTGGCCTTTTACTTTTGCAATTTATATTCACCTTCTTATAAGGATGATTTGTGCCAAATTTGGTTAAATTTGGCCAAGTGGTTTTAGAGAAGAAGATCAAAACGTAAAAAGTTTCTAAAAACTTGAATCTACACTACCTGAGGATGCCTCCACACAAGTTTAAGCTTTTCTGGCCAAATAGCTTCGAGAAGAAGATTTTTAAAGATGTTCTCTATATATTCCCATGTAAAACTTGATCCCCCCATTGTGGCCTCACCCTTCTCCCAGGGACCATGATTTTAAAAACATAGGTAATCATAGATTACTAAGCTCACCGAGACAGAGCAGCACCCTTATGAGACATTACCTTGTTAAGACCACCTTTACATTTTATATGAAAATCATACTTTATGATCTTGGATATTCATGAATTCTGTTTTTACAAAATATCGTATATCATCTGATAAATTTTTTTATGATAATCATATGTTTATAAGCGGTTTATAAAAAAGCGTAAACTGTTTCAAACCATTTTATATCGTATAAAACTAATAAATATTGAATTCATTGCTCATAATTGAATTATTTTACTTTTCTATGTAAATAAAAACGGTCATTTGACCTTTAAAATGACGTAAAATTTTTACAAAATTCAAACGTAACGTCAGGCGTATTGATACGTTTTTGACGTTAGTCTTACTATGACGTAGGCAACATTTTTTATACGATACAAAATAATTTTTTAGCCAATCAGAAAGCACGTTACAAGAATTCAATTATTGTATAATATAGTATGATATTGTATTGTATAACACTGAATAATTTGATTCCAACATTGTATCTTATCAAATGATACAATATAATGTGATAAAGTAAAATAATTTAAAATACATTATTATATTATACATATTGTATCATATGACACAATAATATTTATAACAATATCATATAATACAATGTCATATAATATGATATTATATCATATAAACCAATATCATATCATACAATATCGTATGATACAATATAAAAAAAAAATTTCAATATCATAGGATACAATATCATGTGATATAATTCTATATTACAGAAACCAATATCATATATTATACAATATTGTATGATACAATATAATAGAATATACAATATTGAATCATATGATAACATATAATATTTTGCAATATCTAAGGTAAATGTATCATGTGTTAAAATAATAAATTAAAAATACAATGTTATATTATACAATATTGTATCATAATATACAATACTATACATAACAATATCATGATACAAAATCATATCATAAAATATCAAACAAGAGGCCCATGGGGCCACATCGCTTACCTGAGCAACAATGGGCGTTCAAAAGATATTGTGCCATATGGTCCATCGGTAGAATAACAAAAAATAAATATTGTAAAGTATTCGAATTTACACTTACATTTACACGTAATCTTTGACATTGAACCTTCATGAAATACTATTTTTTACCAGAATAAGAAAATCCTACGCAAGATATATAACTAAACATTTGGTAGGGGTACACAAGTTGTCAACTTCCAATTCCCTATATTTTCGTTCTGCCCTCCCCCCCCCCCCCCCCCCCACTTTGTAAAACGATCAAAATATATGAGAGCATATAGGTACATTTTTTTCATCAACTACTTACTAGTTATTGTATTTTTAAAAAAAAAAGTATATTTATTGTTTTTTTATTTAAAAAATCCTACATGTATAGATGTGAAGAAGAAAATTGTACCTCAATGTGCTCAATTCCTCAAATTAAAAACATTCAAAAATTTTATTTGTCTTCTCCATTATATATGGAATGACTCTAATTCTTGGCCAAGTTATCCGAGGATAACCTGGTTGGGGTCAGTTTACGCTTTATAATCCGCGAAGCGGATTATAAAACAGCGTAAACTGACCCAACCAGGTTATCCTCGGATAACTTGGCCAAGAATTAGAGACATTCCTTATAATTTAATTTTAAATCAACAAACAACTTTATATAAAATTTTAATGCATTTTATTAGCTTAAATTATACCGCTCAATAATACAACCGTAGCAACGGAAGTGAGGGGATCTAGAAACTGATACACTGATACATAGGCTTAGAGCAGCCATGTTGTTTTTTTCAAACATGTGGGTGAGTTACGGTTTGAAGTTAAAGGTGCAGTTATTAAATGTGGAATTTGCCATGAACCCAGAAGACTGGAATTGCGAGCACTGCATGGATACAGATGACTCTATCTGAAGATCGGCAGACGGTTGAATGCGAGATGGAAGAACAGAATGGCTGGATAAAGATGGCACGTTGAAATTACTTGCAGTGGCGAACGGTACGTCTGAACGATTCGGTTGAGCATTGTGTACTTTTAAAGCGGGATTCATTATACTACTGAGAGCATCGCTCATGGATTTTTTCTGCGCAGTTGAGCAGTTGCGGCTATAGCTTCGGACAGAGGCTTCATTTTTGTGTCCGCTCATATGCATTATGTGGCGGATCTCGAATCCAGCGTCGCTCATTCCCTGGATAGCCCTGGCCCGAAGACAGTGAGCAGTGTAAGTTTTAGTGCACTTCGCATTCTTTGAAATTTCAGCCATGAAACGTGTGAATTGGTAATGTTTCAGTGGAATGTTTGTGTACCAAAATTCGTGTTCGTTAGGATCTTTGAGTGCAGGTTTTAAACATCTGTTAAATAAACTGGTGGCGTCATGTTGAATTTTGGACATGTACAGCCGGAGAGATTTGACTGGGCATTTATCATCTGCTGAAGGAACCGAATACATTCTGATTTCTCTAGAATTTTCTGTCGAATCTATGCCGCCTTGCCAGTTTTTTTCTTTCGTCGCATGGGAAAGAGTGACATACTCACAACCATTTTCATCAGAGGAAAAGACCAAAGAATTTAATTTCAACTGTTCATTGAACTCGAGACCACGACTTACAAACTGCATGGACAAAATAAACCAGATCCGAAAGCGCAAAGACACAGGATTCAGGGATTCATAGAGGTAAGCTGAAATTCTTTCTAGGTCAGCTTCTGGAATTATTTTTTTGTGTTTTGTAGGTCGTGCCAAACCCTCTTGAACATTTTTTTTAAATTTACCATCCAAAATACTATTGCACGTTTTAAATTGGCGGTCTCGAACAATATCAAAATCTCTCCCTAAGTTTTGAATATGCCGATTTAGGGCAGATCGAATGGACTTGAAGGAATTTTTGTGATATTCTGAAGCTTGTTCCTTCATTTTTTCAGAACGTTTTTGGTCCGGTTTTGGGGTGGCCTCAGCATAGAACTTGCCAAGTTTATTTGCAAGTTCCTCAGGATTAATGTTATTGAAGTCCAGCATTTCCCCATAGGTTTCAAGGGACCATTCTGCAAGAAAATAGGGGTTTAGGAAAAAGGGTTTTAGGGGAATAAAAATCAACAATCAATAATGATAAACTGTTTTGAATACCTCAATAGCTTAATTAGTAAAGCACTCATGCTTATGTATGTGGGATTCAGGTGCAATTCCTGATTGGGGTCTATCATTTATTGTGAGTTGATTTTTTCTTTTAGATATTAAAGAAAGGGCGCTTTTTTAGTCTAGATTTTCATCATTTTTAAAACTGATAAAAATAAGTACAAAGTCTACCTTGGAAAGTCTTCACTCCCCATTCTGTAGCCTTTAGTGTAGATAGGGAATGTCTCCTCTCCTTTAACTCCTGCAATTCTTCATCAGAAACAATTTTAAACCTTTTAAGTTGAGGAGCACAGAAATTCTCCTCCCTTTCTCTTGAAAAAGTTTGCTGCATCTCTCTCTCAGCATCTCTGGTAGACACAGATGCACATGCATCTTGCAGAACTACCTCTGTAACCTCCTCTACAGTCATTTCTTCAGCAAAAAGAGATTCAAGAATCTCTAAATCATTTTCAGGTGGATCCTCATTAGAATTTTCCAAGTGTTGCTCAAAATTGTATCTAAGGTTGAAATCTGCATCCATTTTGTTTATTTACAACTAGCAGACGACATGCATCATCATTACCCCAAAATATACTCCCTTGCTTATTATTGATTATTTACTCAATTTAATAAATAATGCAAACAAAAATGAAACAAAGTTATTTTTTCAAAACATTTCATTTTTTATGTATTCAATATGATTTAATAATAATTTTATTTTATTTTTGTAAAAAAAAACATTAGAAACCAGAAAAGAAGTCCCCTCAGCTGGTTGTCAGGGGGGCGTGTCCCGATACTGAACCAGGTTATACAGATTTAACCTGTGCTTCTTTTTGGATTTTAACCAATCAGAGGCTAGGATACAACCAGAATTAAATTATTATTAAATGACTGTTATTTACTTTGCGTACAAACCAGGATAATTTTCCGCTGTGAACTTTTTTCTTAGGAACATCGATAAATACTTTATCCCCGCAACAGAAATGTGTCAGAACTATGGAAACTGTTTTAAAGATGTCGTTTTTATTTACTCGTGTCTGAAAAACTATCAAAATTGATGTAGATTTCACATTATTTGTTGTATAAAGAGGGGGCCCCAGAGAGTAGCTATATACAGAATACCAAAATCTAGCGTCAACCGTAGAATTATAAGCAAGATACAGAGCTCACAGTTCGCCTAGGTTTGAGTCATATTTTGTTCACATGAGTTTATTACATTCAGGTTAAGATTTTTAACTTGGTATTTCCTATTCAGCATTTAAAATGGAAAAAAAGAATGGCCTAAGATTTTCAATTCTTTTATTCACTCAAGACCGATTCACTGGTATTTGAGGTTCAAAATCAGTTTATACCAATGAACTCAAACACAGTCAAGGATCACATGTACAGTAGGAGTAATAATGTCGAAAAAAGGTTAAGTTTACAATACAATAAGTTGTTAAAGTTGGTTTCTGGAAGAGCAGACTTTTTCTTAATAAATATTGACAATTTTTTTACTTTCTTAATCTTTAGTTTTTAAGATCTGTGTACAAACATAGAACTGTGAGCAAATCTCTGTATCTTGCTTATAATTCGAAGCTTAACACTCAAATATGGTTAGTAAATAGAAATTGTAAACAATTAAACACAAGAAACATGCACTATAACAAATAAAGAACACAATTTATTTTTTCGAAATGAATCATATGTATGCATGTATATACCTACATATTTCCGACAGCGATATCAAACTATTTAAACTGAATAAACTCGAGAAAATGCCGAGCATCTCAACAAAACCTATTGCATTAATCTACCATTACGCAAAAGATAATGCCGAATTACCGATAGAATGAATTGTATTTCAGTACTTTTTTGATACATCAGATTTAGCTTAATTTGCGCAGGTAAACAGTTAACTGTTTGATTTACCGAAGTCTCTGTTTGATTTGATACGTAAAAATCACGAAATACAGGCGATAGTTCCCAGGTTACAAAGCATAAATAATGAAAACGAAACGAAAATCAGAACAAGCAAACACCAACGTCATGTGTGAAAACTGTCAACGCATTGAAATATTTAGCCTCAATTTACTTCACAAAATCGGCACCAATATATTTTGCATGTTTCAAAAATTTCCCTTCATACGCGAACTGTTGCATAGCAAGCAAATTCATCATAGTCAGATCGACCCTTTTTCGTATAATGTCATGGCTGCTTTAAACAAAGAACCTCGTTTTAGAAGTATGGAATACGAGTCTTGGTAAAATGGGTATGCAAACCCGGGCCGTGGCAAAATAAAAGCCGGGGCAGATCGGCAATCGTCAATTCCAAATATGCATTATTTTGCAGCAATATTTACAGCGAATACAAATATACTGGTCCATCAAATATCCTGAAATTTTAATGAGATTGGCAGATTAATACCTGCCAATCTTTTGTTTTGCTCAGGCCAAGTCTTGCCTACCCATTTTACCGTATGCCGAACCCGAAGCTATTAAACTGATTGAAACCACCTTTCCTTTATTATTATTTTCGTAATAACTCAGATTTGAAACACAATTAGCACTTAATTTTTGCAATTTATATTTTCCTTCCCATAAGGATAATTTATGCTAAACTACGTTGAATGGATTCGGTAGTTCTTGAGAAGATTTTTAAAAATGCAACCCCCTTTTTCTACAGTTTCAAGGTTTTCTCCGCTTTGAATACAGATCGGACTTTTATTTCTGCAATTTATATTCGCCCTCCCATAAGGATGATTTGTGCCAAAGTTGGTTGAAATTGGATAAGCAGTTTTAGAGAAGAAGTTCAAAATGTAAATAGTTTACAGACGGACAGACAGACGGACAGACAGACGGACGACGGACAAAATGTGATCAGAATAACTCACTTGAGCTTTCAGCTCAGGTGAGCTAAAAAATTGATATAATATCATATCGTATAACTTTTTTTAATATAACATATGATATCATATTGTATCATATCAAACAATATTGTTTTATATCATACAATACTATATCATAGGAATCATGTTATTTCATTTATTAACACATCTATCTATCGAGCAGGTTTGAGTGAGGTAGGAGATTTCTTTAGCATCCTTGATAATGGAGATCAGGCTCTGCATCTGAAGCAACCCCTGCGTTTAATTGATAATTAAGTAAAATCAACTATGCAAGCTATCATCTTTAAAACATGTGACCTGTTCCAAAAAGTAAAACCTCATCCAGCATCCAAAACCTATTGCTCAGATTCAGCATTCAAGCCCATCAGGTGCATACGTTCATAAGACGCATCATCCATGCAAGTTTGGTGAAGTTTGGACCAGTAATAACTAAGATATCATCATCAGAGGGCACTAGCAATTAAAACCTTAACTTCCTCCAGCATCCGCAACCTATGGCTCAGATTCAGCATCCATGCCTGTCAGGTGCATCTGTGTAATGTATCATAAGACACACCATCCATTCAAGTTTGGTAAAGTTAGGACCTGTAATAACTAAGATTTATTTTTTAGCATCCTTGATAATGGAGATCAAGCTCTGCATCTGAAACTACCTCTGCGATTCATTCATATTACAATTAAATCAACTATGCAAGTTTGAAATAGTACCATCATCTATTAAACATGTGACCTGTTCCAAAAAACTTAACTTTATCCAGCATCCGAAACCTATGGCTAAGACTCAGCATTCAAGCCTGTCATGTGCATCAGTATCATACATTGTAAGAGGCACCATCTATAGAAGTCTGGTGAAGTAAGGACAAGTAATAACCAAGATAAGCATCCGAAACCTATGGCTCAGATTCAGCATTCAAGCCTGTCAGGTGCATCAGTATCATAAGACGAACCATCCACACAAGTTTGATGAAGTTAGAACCAGTAGTAGCTAAGATATAATCATTAGAGGGCACCTGTTCAAAAAACTTTAACCTGCTCTAAAAACCTTAACCTCCTCCAGCATCCAAAACCTATGGCTCAGATTCAGCATTCAAGCTTGTCAGGTGCATCAGTATCATAAGACGTACCATCCATACAAGTTTGGTGAAGTTAGGACCAGTAGTAACTAAGATATAATCATCAGAGGGCACCTGCAACAAAAACTTTAACCTGCTCCAAAAACCCTAACCTCCTCCAAAAACCCTAACCTCCTCCAGCATCCGAAACCTATAGCTCAGATTCAGCACTCAAGTCTGTCTGGTGCATCAGTATCATAAACACACCATCCATGCAAGTTTGGTGAAGTACGGACCAGCAGTAACTAAGATATTGCTATCAAAGGGCACCTGCAACAAAAACTTTAACCTGTTCAAACAACCTTACCCTCCTCCAGCATCTGAAATTTAGGACCCAGATTCAGCATCCAAGTTTTGTCAAGTCCATAAGTAGGTCCAGATGCATCATCCATGCAAGTTTGGTGAAGATAGGACAAGCAATAGCTCAGATACAGGACTTGCAACAAAACTTTAAACAGGTCCGGACGCCGACGCCGAGGGTATAGCATAAGCTCCCCTTGACTTCGTCTCGGTGAGCTAAAAAATTGAAGCTACACTACCTGAAGATGCCTCCACTCAAGTTTAAGCTTTTCTGGCCAAATAGTTTTTCAGAAGATTTTTTAAAGATTTTCTCTATATATTCCCATGTAAAACTTGATCCCCCCATTTTGGCCCCACCCTTCCCCCAGGGACCATGGTTTTTAAAAAATTGCATCTACACTACCTGAGGATGTCTCCACACAAGTTTAAGCTTTTCTGGCCAAATAGATTCGAGAAGAAGTTTTTTTCAAGATTTTCTCTATATATTCCCATGTAAAACTTGACACCCCCCATTGTGGCCCCACCCTACCCCCAGGGACCATAATTTGAACAAACTTGAATCTACACAACCTGAGGATGCCTCCACACAAGTTTAAGCTTTTCTGGCCTAACAGTTTTTGAGAATATGAATTTTTAAAAATACCAATAAATTTTCAGTAACTTTAGATTTTCTCCCCTTTAAAGAGGGTGTGGCTCTTTATTTGAATAAACTTGTATCCCCTTCACCCAGTGATGCTTTGTGTCAGGTTTGTTTGAAATCTGCCCAGTGGTTCTAGAGAAGAAGATGAAAATGTGAAAAGTTTACAACAACGACAACGCCAACGCCAACGACGACAGACAACGGACAAATTTTGATCAGAAAAGCTCACTTGAGCTTTCAGCTCAGGTGAGCTAAAAACCAGGACTGACTGACTGACGGGTCCAAAACATTATACCCCTCACAACTTCATTGCATGGAGTATAGTAATGCCCCAATTAGCAGTGGAAAGATAAAATTTTTTTCAAATTGATAAATATCAATTACAATTTTATTTATACAGTTATTAAAGACTTCATGTGGATATCTCTTTTATGATATTCCACATTTAGAGAATAAAACTTGTATAACATTATGTTTCACACTCAGCAACAGACAGCCATGTTTGGATGATCACAAATTGTGAAATAAACAGGAGTCAGTATTACAGTCCATGTGAATTATACACAGCTCAATTTCAGCTGCAGATGTTGAACAAAGTGACAAACAACATGTGTGGTTTTGACAGCAGACTAGATTTGTACAGAAACATTTACAACCTGTCAATATCCCAGCTATCTCCATTATACGGCTGGTGTTGAGCTGGACATGACGCCCTCATCAGAACGGGGTCTGTGTTCATCTACAACAAGTCATTAATTAGCTGTTAATTAATTAATTACATACAGTATATGTAATGAGAGAGCTACATCTATAAATTAAAAGTTTAAACTGATGACATTGACACATGTTTTAATATCTATTTAGTTAATTAATCATATTCAAATTACTTGTTACAAAATAACTAATCACAAATACATTTGTCACAAAAAATAATTACGATGACCTTATATTCTAATTAACAAAATACATGAAATACAATGTCATGTGACTGTACATTTAATTAATAAAATAATGTATCTAATTTCTCTTTATTTAAGATAAACAATGAATCCCAATGACTGGTAGATACAGCTAACCCTGTAACAATGAGCTGTTTATATTGACAAACAATCACACAGATAAACATGTCTTACGTGTATCTTATTGACTGATAATTAACACAGACTGTGTGTCTTAGTTATCTATATCTAATTAATGTGAATGATAATGACTCAGACTTACCTGTCAGAGCGTCCTGTCTGGTGATAAACCTGTAGACACGCCTTGTTGTTGTACCATGATCCGACCCAGAGACGGTGAGTGTTGACATCATAACCCAGGCTCCGTGTTGAACCCATCTCTTGTGATTTTGTCAGTAGATGTGACAGGAACTGACCGTCCTTATTCAACATCTGTACTGTTTTGGTTATATAATCACACACCAGGATGTGTGACAGCGCGTCAGTACAGATACCACGTGGCTCTAGTCCTGATCCTGATGCATGTCCTGTGTAGGAGAAACGATGTCTTCCTCCACGCTCTGTCACCACTACAGCACCAGACTCATTGTAATAGTCAGACACCACGACATCCCCATTGTTGTTCTCTGTTATATAGTTAGGTTTACTATACAGTTCCCGTCCTGTGTTGTCATACTGTATGGTTTGTGTGAGTTGTCCACTCTGGTTGTACCGGGTTACCTTGCCTGTATCATTGTTATACATCCCGACCAGTAGATCCCCAGTGGACGGGGACCAGTACACACACCGTGGTCTCCATGTAGAGTCTATGCTCTCTATAAATGTGGTGGTTGTTTTCATATCCTTTGACAGTTTGTTGATGTTATATTTCCTATCTATATAAATCAGTTCACTCTCACTGTTCACTGTGTGTGATCCATATAAACCACTATCTGAATCCTCCACATGATGTAGAGGGACACCTGTTGTGTCTGTCAACATGAGATTGTCCCAATCACTGACCCAGACCCGGTCTGATGTCATACAGGAAATGTGTAAACAATCATCAACACCTGTCAGAGTGAGAGATTGATGGTGCTCAGCACCAGACGTCAGTTTCAGCAGACACTGGTTTCCTACGCGTCGGTTTCCTCTCTCTGTGATTTGGATTACACTCAGTGACTCCATCACATCCTCCTTGTTGAGTGACTCAGTCATGGAGAGCTGGCTGGTGTGGAGTGTAAGATGTATCTGGGGGAGGGCTATCTTTGTGAATGAGAGGAATTGTAGCGCACTGAATGTGAATGCTGGCTGTACATATCTGTGTTCATATCCCCTTAGTCTGACAATATGTCTGATCATTTTTATCTTTTGTTTTTTACATCTGTGTTTGAAATCAAAGTCACAAAACACATTGTTCAATAGATCATCAATCACATAGTCAATGAGATCCTTTAGTCGCTGGGCCTTTGTTAACATCTCTGATTGATGGAGGGAGAATTCTGTGCGACAGGTTTTGACATCAGCTTTGATTCCTGTCAGGAGAACAGGTCTGTAAAAGAGAGCCTCACTTCTGATGGTGTGAATGGTTCCTCTGTGTTGTTGTCGATTTGTTTTATAGGCTGTTTTAACATCTATCCGAGTGTGTTTTCTATGTGTTTGGCAATTATCACACACAGGAACTTGACAAGGTTCACAGTACTTTATATAAACATGGCTAGGATGTCTCACACAGACCTCTTGTGTTGGGATGAAGTTGATTTTATCACGGCGTGACACAACATCATGGTCTATTGTTTGGAGATCTTTTACATGGTTCTCTTTACACTGGGGACACAGATCACAAGGACACGATACACAATAGTACACTGTGTCCCCCGGACACTTAGAACACTGATGTACTCGGTATGGGGAGCTTGCTGTGATGTATTGTGAGCTTGCTGTGTCCATGATGTGGGCGGTCTAGGTCATTAAATCACAACCTGTTAAATAAAAATAAAGTGTTTTAGAATTATGTCAACCACATTCTTTCAAAACTATTTAATGATTTGATGGAGTTATATCATATCAAATTTTGTGTGTAAGGAATATTTTAATTTAAAACAGACTCTTTTCTAAAATAATATATTTTCCATTCATAGATAAATAATGGTCTATTACTATCTGATGATTAAAACACTTGACTTGTAGATAAATTTTTTGGTTAAAACTCTGACATTCTCTGCTAAACATTGGTGAATACTTTCTCCCACTCTCTTTTTTCTTTATCTTCTCATTCAGATATTCATGCTCTCTCTCTCTCTCTCTCTCTCTCTCTCTCTCTCTCTCTCTCTCTCTCTCTCTCTCTCTCTCTCTGTTTACTTTGTAAAACATGTACATCTACAATACACTTGTATGTTTAACTGTATCTCTTGTTCTTTTTTTCTCAATCAGTCTTTGATAAACATGCATCCTCTCTCTCTCTGCTAAACATGTACTTTTGTTTTTTGTTCCTCTCTCCCTCTCTCTCTATCTCTTTATCTACTTATTAATGACTAGTACTCTTGCTCTTTCTTTTTCTCTTCCATTTCTTCTTAAATAGCAACATGTACTCTCTCTCTCTCTCTTTTTTTCTCATACTTATTCTGTTAAATATGAACTTTTTTTTGCTCTATCTCTTACTCTTTTTTAAACCATCTCTCTCTCTCATTCACTTTTCTGATCAACATGTACTCTGTCTCGTTTTGTCTCACTATCTCTGACTTTCCCCATCAAACATAACATGTACTCTCACTCTTTCCTCCCTCCATCTTTCTTTCTCTCATCTCAGACACATTTTCAGACTTTCTCTGCTAAAGAAATACAAGTAACCTTTCATCCTGCTTTTCCTATATGTATGCCAGCTTTTTATGTCTATTTCTCTTTCATGCGGAGTTACATACACACACACTCTCTCTCTCTCAAACATTCTGTTAAACATTTATTTTTTCACTGCTAAATATGCTCTCTCTCTCTGTGCTAAACATAAACTCTTGCTGCTCTCTCAGTCTTTTACTTCTTGCTTCACCAGTACTTTTGCTTTCTTTCTTTCTTTCAATTTTTTTAGCAACATGTACTCTCTGTATGTGCTCGCTCTCTCTTTGTCTCTCTCAATTTTTCTCTGTTAAACATTTACTTTTTCTCTGCTACACATGTACCAACTGTCTTTTTCTCTTTCATACCATATTTCTCTCTCATGTTCTCTCTTTCCTACTGCTAAACATGTACTCTTGTTTTTTGTTTCTCTCTCTTTAGCTCGCTCGCTCTTATTCCCTTTTCCTTGCATCATGTACATGAACTCTCTCTCTCTCTCTATCTCACTCAGATTTCTCATCTAAACATGTACTCTTGTTTTTTGTTTCTCTCTCTTTAGCTCGCTCGCTCTTATTCCCTTTTCCTTGCATCATGTACATGAACTCTCTCTCTCTCTATCTCACTCAGACTTTCTCTGCTAAACATGTACTCTTGTTTTTTGTTTCTCTCTCTTTAGCTCGCTCGATCTTATTCCCTTTTCCTTGCAACATGTACATGAACTCTCTCTCTCTCTATCTCACTCAGATTTCTCATCTAAACATGTACTCTTGGTTTTTGTTTCTCTCTCTTTAGCTCGCTCGCTCTTAATCCCTTTTCCTTGCAACATGTACATGAACTCTTGCTCTCTTTGTCTCACTAACATGTACTCTCTCTCTCTCTCTCTCTCTCTCTCCTCTCTCTCTCTCTCTCTCTATCTCAGACTTTCTCTGCTAAACATGTACTCTTGCTGCTCTTTTTGTCTAATACTTATCTGCCTAACAAGTACTCTTGCTTTTTCTTTCTCACTTTAATTTCTTATTTAATAGAAACATTTACCCACTCTCTCAAACTTTCTCTGTTGAACATTAAGGCCAAATAAAAAATGTCTGTGGTTCCGGTCACCCAACTGTCCCTATTTCATAACACCGACCCTAAACTTTTTTTTGCCAATTTTGAAATTTTCCCGGAATTGCAAGATAAAGATCATTTTTAAAATTTAAAATGAGAACTATTGAGATTGATCTTATTTTTGTTTTATTGAATTGAATTTAAAAAAAAAACAAAAACAAATCATAGCATTCTGAATCAAAATCAAACCAAATCACGTGAACTCCGAAGCCTTAATTAATATCGAACATTTTATACTTTTTTCTTTTGAAACAAAAATTATATTTCAATAAGCTTTGTTTTAAAAATATTTGTTTCATAGTTAAAAGCTAGATGCTCCCAACCAATCTTGATTTAGTTTATTTATCTCACTAAATACAAATGCCACCTGCAATGCAGTGCTAGGTAGTACTAAGAAAAAGAAAATTTTATATATTTCTATGCTATTCTTTAAAAAAAATCCTCATCTACCTACTTGAATTTTTTTCAGATGTTACGAGAACCACTCATATTTTTTTATTTGGCCTAACTTTTTCTTTTCTACAAACCATTTACTCTAGTTCCCTCTATTTGATACTCTCTCTCTCTCTCTCACTCTTTCTCTCTCTCTCATTATTCTAAAATCATACTATTGCTCTCTGTTTCTCTTTTCTTCTCTCTCTCTCTCTCTCTCTCTCTCTCTCTCTCTCTCTCTCTCTCTCTCTCTCTCTAATTCACTTTTCTGGGCAGCATCACGTACTCTTGCTCTTATTGTCTCACTATCTTTGACTCTCTCATTTAAATATGTACTGTTGCTCTATCTATCCCCTCTCTCTTTCTCTCTTTAATTTCTTTTACTATCTCATTTTTTTCACTCTCTCTCTCTCTCCCTCTATCTGACACTCATAATTTCTCTGCTAAGCATGTAAGTTTTCTCTCAAATTTTCTTTCCTTCTCTTTTCACTTTGTATCTACATTTCTGAAAACTTTCTCTGCTAAACATGTACTCTCTTTCTCTCTCTCTCTCTCCCTGTCTCTCTCTCTCTCTTTCTCTTTCTCTCTCTCAGACATGTACTCTTGTTTTCTTTGTTCCTTTCTCTAACATCATCATAACTTAGTTTTAGGTCTGTTTTTTTTTTTTGGGAAAACAGGGCTTGCCCAGGATTTGCTTTCTGTCTGATCCTATTGTTAGTAACTATTTTTAATGTGACACGTATCTTTAGTAATTTCTTATCTACAATGAATTTATAAAATATATGTAAAATGCAGTTTCGTCTTCACCCAATTTAGAAAACAGACCATAACAAAACACAATTCACACCTATTATCACATACATGTATACGTAAAATGGGAACTTTTCAAATTTTTTATGAGGTCATTTATATTAACTACTGGCTTATGACATATGATTGGCTATCCCCCTTATCCTGGATGATTGTTTGACTGTCTCCAAGGAAGATAATCGGACAATACCCCAGCCCTTACATTATCACAAGAATATGTTTCTCCTCATCTTACACATCAATCATCAAATGGGAATGTGGGCAATAGTAATATTGTCAGTTCCTGGGTAAGAAATTGATGTTGACCTCAGTCTATGCTCTCGGGCAACAGTTCTTACCCCTGGACTAACACAAAGACTACTGCCCTCATACCCATTTAAAAGATGTATACTAAAATGTCTATGAATGACACACAACGACAAACATGAGATAGCAATGGGTCTCCTGAGTGAATCAGGTGACCTCAAAATACAAAGTACAGCTACACAAACATTGTGATATCACATGAATGCTATACCACATAAACTCTATCTTCGCTCCATCAGTCCACTAACAATAATAATGTTATTTTCTTAATACATGCTCAAGTTGCAAGCCTATGGTCTATTTTTAATTACTTGACCACATTTCATTGATGTAGAGCAATATCAAACGCCTTCTTGAAGACGAGCTCATACAGTGAATACGATTCCTGGTCGTCTCTAATTCCCGGTTGTCTCTAATTTCCGGTCACTGCTATAAGTTTCAGGTCACACTGTAATGAAGCAGAAAAAAAACTTTATAAATACATTGATCACAAACAATGGGCCTTCCTTTATTTGATCAGCAAAAAATATTTGAAGTTAAACGTTTACAGAAATTAGGAATCAATCCCTTTCGAGATGGAGATTTTCACTCATTTTCAACATGCTACTTTTATTATCTAGCGGTTGATGTAAAAATTGTGGTCGAGTACTAATAGCTGAAAAATATTGCACAGGCATTCACTTATATGTCAAAATTTTTCATAATGATAAGTGCTCAATTAAATTAACACTAATCTTACTAATTAATCAAACTGACGGAGCTTCCCAACTTGATGGCCAGTTTACTTAAAAACATATTTTTGTGGTTTAACGATAACAGGTAAGACGGAGATGAAAAATTAAATTGAATAAAATGTTCCATGTCGCTCTGACGTCATTATTATTTCATTTCAGTATGTGCAACCTCTGCGCGAAAAACGGGAACGGAAATTGCAAATTATTGGAATTTTTCTAAGTCCAATGGGCATAAATCTGTCAAAAATTGTTCGATCAAACAATCTAAAATCGAACTTGTCCTATATATTTTTATGATAAAACTGTATACCAAATTTCATATATATAAGAAAATGAACAGAAGCCATCAGTGGACCGACCGACCAACAGACAGCAGAAATTGCCAATGCAATATGCCCTCCCTTCTTTAAAGAGGGGCATAAATATTGCAAATTATCAAACAGACGGACATGACCCAGAACTAGCGACCTCACTGTATTACAGAATCTGTATCCTTAGTTACATAGCACATTACTCAGACTATTTTAAATTACTCAAGAGTAGCTTTCTAAAAGTTGCTACATTCTTGACTACGCTGTTTTAAAAATTAAAGAAGAGAAAAATTAAGTCATGTAAATTGAAATGCGCTCATAAGGAAACTGTTGGAATAGTTATCGTTCTTTAATCAGTTATTAAACCGAAAGTTTATGGATCTGATTATTAAATATTTTGTTGCGTAAAGCAAATTTAGATAAACATAAAGAGTAATATCTGTAGATTCTCATGCCATTTTGGTATTTTCAAATGTTATTTGGGTAATTCCTGTCGTTTCGAAATTTCGGGATATGCCTACCCGTACCAGCTTTGTTGTAGAGACAACTGCATGTGTTCTACCGGAAAATCCACAAAAAGTGGCTCCTTGGGCGAAACATCACAAGATTTTCACTGAAACATATGTGTAATGTAAGTCTCACTGAAACAGAGGTATGATGATAAGTATTTAAGTACAAACAATAAGCAAAGAAAAAACTTACAATAGCAATCATGAAGACGATACAGCTTTATCACGTGACTTCACAAGAGCGCGGGTATGGCTAATGACACAAAACATAAGAACCCCCACCCCCACCCCCCCCCAAAAAAAAAAAAATCAACACAGCTCATACAATGTTTGATTAATTATTCCGTAATATTAATTCCTTGTAACATTTAAAAATCAAATCAGCTTAATTGATTAAAGTCTCAGGCGCAGATCATTTATATACCTTCCCCCTTATAAAGACGCAATTTTTGACTGAGTGGGGTATTATAGCACAGGCACTTGTTTCTGAGAGAAAAAAATACCCTAAAGTACATACTATAGGGTATTTTTTTTCTCAGAAACAAGTGCCTGTGTATTATACCGGTAGTACTGGTACAGTACAGTCGCAGATGTAAGCAGACAGACACTGTTGCAATTTTTACAGCATGCAAAAATTAAAGTACTGAAAGCTGGACACTCGGTTTTTTTAAAGGCAGACAGTGTCTGTTTTATTTTCCTTTTGTGAGTTGGGTGGGTGGGTCGGGGGGGGGGGGGGGGGCTATGATAGGAATCAAAGTACTGAAAGCCGGACCCTGTCAACGGCACTGATCCATTGTTTATATTTACAAGTTTATTTAATTTATATATTTACCACAACACAGTCATTTAAACAAGTGTATGTAATCATCACGAACAGTAATTAGATGCGTCCTTACCCATCTCCTATTTCTCAAATAGGGGGGGGGGGTAAGTCAAAGAGAGTCATATTGCTATTTATATATGTGTTAATTCTGTGGACAGGAGGGATAACTATGTCAGTTAGAATGGAGGAGGTAATCTGAAACCTAACTAACTGAATCAATATATACATAGATTCGGAGAGAGTCAATCTGCTCTCTATGTGTTTATTCTGCTGATGACAACACTGAAACACTGACTGTGTCCACTGCCCGGACCAGTATATGTGTATATAGGTCCAGTATATGTGTATATAGGTCCAGTATATGTGTATATAGGTCCAGTATATGTGTATATAGGTCCAGTATATGTGTATATACGGGGTCTCAGTAAGCTAAATGCACCCATTCAACAAACGGCACTATAACAGTGCATACAGGCCATAAATAAATAAAATATTCAATGCTCACTCCACTGTATACTCCATCATTAACAGTTTTACCACACGTCATACATGCACACTTCATTAAATAAGCATCCATCTTCGTACACAAACTCTACACACAGCTTTGATCTGCATCTATAGACAACAAGACAACATGGACCTCATGATAGCGCCTCAAATCTTCACACCCGTTTCTGGTTCTCTAGCTCATGTATGTACCCAATACACTAATGTATGTACCCAATACACTAATGTATGTACCCAATACACTAGTTCTAACATGCATCTTCTATAGACAAGACAACAGATCAAACACAGCATTCACCCACACAAATATATATCTTGTACAATAGCTACCTATAACATGTATAACATGCACCTTCCATAGACAACATGGACCTCATTATGACACCTCAAATCAAATACAGCATGAACCTTCACACCCGTTTCTGGTTCTCTAACTCACGTACGTACCCAATACAATACTGTAAACGTACTATATTTAGCGCATACGATATTTAGT
Organism: Magallana gigas; assembly: GCF_902806645.1. Taxonomy (NCBI): domain Eukaryota; kingdom Metazoa; phylum Mollusca; class Bivalvia; order Ostreida; family Ostreidae; genus Magallana; species Magallana gigas. Next base: position 6,967,451 of record NC_047560.1, on the reverse strand, counting down.
AGAATATGAATTTTCAACAAGCTAGCGTGGATTTGATTGAGCGCATTTCTGAGTGTACCTATTACTCTACTTATATATTTTACATTTGGTGATATACTTGATTTAGCGGACGCCGTTTTCCGCCAAAACGCTAAATAGAATACACAGCCAAATGTAGTACATTTACAGTAAGTTCGAAAGACAACACAGCACCCACACTTTACAGCAATACAGGAGCTCCCTGATTAAATACAACATGCATAGATAGACAGTGTAACTGATAAACACGTATGTCTTAAAAATTAATAAAAATAAGCTGAATACTCGGTGCGCATGAAGTGTTATAATGTAAATAATCAGATTCATCGAAACTCTTGACATGCATCTGTTTATGTACAACAAAAGAAAATCCTGCTTAATCTTAGTCCCATAGTATCTTGGATCGTATAATATCTCTCTGTCTAGGTTATTATGAGATTATTTTTTCCCAACGTCAATACTAGATATCATAAAATAGCCATGTCTGTGGCTGTGTGAAACCTAACAGTACGGTAACATTGGTACCAATTAAACACAAAAAGCAGATCGAGTCCAATAACCAGTAAAGAATTAATGGCAGAGATGAGTCAAGCTATTGACTAATGTGTGGATTTCTGATCAGTGTTCTAAATGATTATTATAATGCACTTTGTCTCAGGAAATATCTGGTAATCATTGATTTGAAAATAAATATTTTAGTAAATATCATTGTGAAATTCTTTTTTGCCCTTTGTCATTTCAGTCTAATTAAGATTAGAACTTCCATTCACTCCCTGGATGATCCACGCGACGTACCAACATCTGAGGAGCGACTGGAAGTTCTAATTTTAATTCAATTGTCTGTCAGTGTCATTAATGCTGTTTGTTAAATATGGCTCATCAAAACTATACATTAGGCAATGCGGTATCGGATTATATACTGGAAGGGCTTAATTTTTTTTTGGAATTACTATAATAATCAAAGCTTTATAAAAACTGGCTGCACAACATATCTCTCATAATAAGCTCCAATCTAAATGTCACACACACACAAAAATATACTTCCAACTTTGGCTGATAAATGGTATCATTTTAATTAGTTCAAGAATGTTGATTTTTTGGCATCAAAATTTAGGAAAATATTCATTAAAGACGTTAATTACACAAGACACCAATATTTAAAAATTTCTATATAATACATTCTTAATATTCGGTTATTACATCATCAATATGTGACTAGCGTAATTAATAAACTAATAAAATATTGTAAGCTTATAACTGTCCCACAATATTAAGAACTACATACTTTATTACAAATTATCAAAATCAAAGCTAAATTCGTTCAAATTGAAACTGTTTATTCATTCTGTAATTACACACTTTTCCACTTTCAATATCACAATTACAGGACCTACAGCATATTCACAAAACTGGTAACAACAAAAAAGACGCGCCTTCATTGTACAAATATCTTAAAATATATACACAAGTCTGCCAGGTAAGCAATTGCTTATACTCCTCGAGTGGAAAGTTAACCAAGGATAAGAAAAACTCTCTTATTAAATTAATTCCAATGCACGCCTCCCTCACATCCCATAGAGTCCAGGCATGCAGCCCAACTTATGCAAACCAAAGATGTTTTACTCACACGTGTGTGAAGTGTGGAAATGAGTCAATATCTCCTGGAAAACAAGAGAGAGCTAAGACAGCCATAGAGGATCTGAATCAATAGAACTCTTGTCCCATGCAGCAAATCAACACAAATCTACCTCAACCATGATCTTTGATAGATTATCTGCATCTGCAAATTCTTCCTTGATTAAATTTTTTTCATAACACAGAAAAAAAAAACTATAAATGTGTTGGAATTGGTTCAGATTTGACATCTTTTATTTTGGCAATGCATTAACTATTATGGGAACTTACTTGGATACTATACAGTATCTGCAGGTCTGTAAAAATTTAAATGGACGACCTGGGAGCTACACTACAGTGCCACCCATTGAAAAAATTGTATATTTATTGCGCAGAAAAGAGTGCACCAGTTTTGAACTGATTAACCTTATTTATACGCAAATTCAAAACAGTTGTTAACAATGAATTCTTTGTGCAATTTACTACTGATATCTCCTCTTAACTTGCCTCAGACTTTCTCTGAAACATGCTACCGACCATGGAAATTTACATCAAGATGGAATGTCGCCAATTTTACATGTAAAGAAACTGCATCACTTCAGTTTACGGAGCTGGTGATGGTGTTTAAAAGAATATCAGAGGCAAGTAAAGAGATGATATCAGTAGTTAATTGCATGAAGAATTCATTGGTACTAACTGTTTTCACAGATTTTGCATATAAACAAGGTTAATCAGTCTAAAACTACAGTAATTATAGTAACCTGTTACATGTAATGAAAAAAACTTCAACAAGCTGTCGGAATTGTTATTGTAAATTTCATGTGTTTGTCAATAATGGCTCTGTCATAATATTAAGTACAATTTCTGCACAGAGAAAAATGAATCTTTAGTACCAACAAGTCCATGCCACTATAATATTTCAAGAGTTTAACAATATACAAGGTTGTAACCTTTTAGCACACCCAAGTATCATCTACTTGTTTGTTGTACTCTCTCTCTCTCTCTCTCTCTCTCTCTCTCTCTCTCTCTCAGTAAAACATCCTGTTACACCAAAATACAGACAGCACCAGGAGTTATTTCCCTTCCTCCATACAATGCTGTCTGGAAAAAGTGAAAATACTTCCGAATAGCCTCCAATAACTTTAGGATCCGCGTCCTTTTGGCGCTAAAAGACGTTTTTAAACAAAATAACATGATACAGATCGAAACCGGTTCAACAATTTTCATACCAAATTGGGAAATTTCGACCTAATTTATTATCCCACACAGCATCCTACAGGCGATGCGGGAGTCATCCGTTTCCTATTTCAATTTTAGGTTTTGTGCACCCACTTTCGTTCATATGCTCTTAACCGTCCATAACTTAAGTAGCACATTGTGTGAATTATTGTTTTCTTATATCTAACAACCTTAGTTACATACCTCAAATTTTACTAAGTTCTCCAGTGAATTTTTGGCACATCCTCGATCAGCAAGTCAATATGGCGGAGTTATTCGTGACGTCACATTACCGGAAATAAACAAACCTTGCATATTTACTTTCGGTTTGTCTTTCTGAACCAAGTAACAAACACGTGGAATTTCTCAACAGATGAGGATTTTAAACTAATTTCCGTGACAGAAATAACCACATAGTTCAGTTATTATAAACGATTACAAAGAGTTGTTCTTTTTTACATTAACAAAAACCAGGGACGTATATACTATAACCTGCAAAAACTGTTTACACACACACACACTGTATAGGCCTAATATGTTTTACGGTGCTACCGTTCTGGCGAGCGCAGCAAGAATTACACATACATGTACCTTGCATCAACGAACGTCAAAGAATTTTTGAGACAGGCACGTAGCATCAGGGGGGGCCAGGGGGGGCCTGGCCCCCCCCACTTTTTCTCGCAGTAACAAATTTTTAAAAATTTACATATAAAAAAATGAATTATAATGGAGTTGGCCCCCCCACTTTTTTTGAAGTTAGTAAAAAATTGATATGAAAATAAGGAAATGAGTAGTCAATATTACCCCCCCCCCCCCCACGGATTAGGAATTTCATGATTTGTAGGGAAAAAATTTTTGGTAGGGAAGAATTTTTTTTGGAAGTATAGTTGAGTCCCCCCCCCCCCCCCCCCCCCCCACGGATTAGGATTTTGAAGATTTTTGGAAACTTTAAATTTCCCTTTTTTTTTGTTTTGCTTGTCAAGTTTTTTTGGATGGGTCTGGCCCCCCCCCACTTTCAAAAACGATGCTACGTGCCTGTGAGAGAATATTTCTCTACAATAAGGCCTAGAAAAAAAAGTTGCGTGTTTAGGGTAGCCCTACCTAACCTACAAAAATTCCCCGATCCTACCATTTTTAGATGTCTGTTTTTATCAGATTGTGATTTTTATATCATTTCTATTAAAAACCCATTTTTAAATATGACACAAACAAACACTCTTAGGATTCATGCATAAAAAATATGATAAAAAAAAATCCCGACCTACCTAACCTTATTTTTTCATCAGTGTTACCCTAAACACACAAATTTTTTTTATAGGCCTAAGTAAACCGGGGCAAAAGTACTAATTTTAATGGTCATGATACATTCAGCGCAACCCCCTATCCCTCTCCAGAGAGAGAGAGAGAGAGAGAGAGAGAGAGAGAGAGAGAGAGAGAGAGAGAGAGAGAGAGAGAGAGAGAGAGAGAGAGCCTGGTCCCTGTTTGTAGGTGTGTAATTTCCCACTTTTAAATTCAATGGTTTGACTATATGCAATATTTACATAAATTTTTTAACTGTTTATTTTTTCTCTTTATTCCTTTTTATTTAGTTCAAAATATCCTATTGAATTTTCCTCCCTACTCATATACTTACCTGCGTACTGTACATCATACATGCATGCGCAATTAGCTTAAAAATGAATCGATATGACAGTAAAGTATGGCTCTTGCTAGTATATATTTAAATAATCTCTATATTAAAAAAAGAACAAATCATATGTCAATAAGACAGGTATCGCAGTCTATACTGAAATAGCTAAGACACGCATTACAGATGTTTGATCCACCTCTAAATTTATCGCAGGAAATATAGCGCGAGAGCACTGTGACGTCATTCATAACTTTGTTCGTCTTTGTTTACATATATTGACTCAATACGAAGTTATGGAAGCAAGTAACAAATCTCTTGAGTCTCGCCAAAGCATATGCGGTACTCTAAACGTGTCTTCAAACCTTAAGACACCGTAAATTGCGAGTTAAAAATCGGCCATTTTTGGCATAGCACCACGGGTGAAAACATTAGAGAGCATTATGAATTATGGGACGTAGACAAAAAATTTTGTTTGATGAACTGTAGGTTTAGCTCGTTCTTTTTCCCGCGCACACTGGTTCTTAGAGCTCGCTTCGCTAGCCGGCGCTGCGCGCCGGCGAGCTGCGCTCGCTATAATTATATATGCGCCTTATGATTCGTATAACGTTAATTAAAATTTTTGCATCAGTCAAGCTGCGTCTTTTTCGACGGTTGCTTACTTTCTGTTAGTTTAAGAAATATTTCATTGATAATATATATATAAGTATACAAAGTGGACATGGATTAATTAAACAGCTGGCAAAGTATAGCCTATTTTAGGTCTTTCCATTATAGAGATTATAAGGCACATGTACATTATATATATACAGATGTAACAATAGTATAAAATGTTTGTAGCTTTACAAACACATTTTAAACTAATCTATAAAGACATTACAGAACGTTGAATAATGAAATAAAAAATGAAATGAAGAATAACAATCAGTTACAGTCCAAAACACAAAAGCAAGAAAAAAATGATTTAATTGAAAAATGGAACAGAAAACATGATAAAAAAACAAAGTAACAAAAACATGGAACAAATGTAACGCAGGCTTAGCAATATTATGCACACGTTTACGGTTAAGTTTCATACAAGCACATATATTTATGCAAATTACAATTGTACGTTCTAAATTATTTTTGTGTGGTTTTTTTTAATATATAAATTGATGAATTTGTCCAAAAAAAAAAAAACAACAGCAACAAGGAATATACAATGTTAACATCTGTTAGTATGTATACTTTCTACTGAAAAGTTAGGTTCATTTCTTAAAATCAGGAAAGAAGTACATTGTAAAAGTACAAGTGTCTTCAATTTTCTATACCACCCTAGGTTAACCCCACTTAATGAAGTGTTTGCTTTGAATCAAATGCTAGTGGGTGGAACCGACATTTATTAAAAGAAATAGACCATCAGAATTTAGATAAGAAGATTTGACACACTGACCCCCCCCCCCAAAAAAAAAAAAGAAAACAAACAAACAAAAAACAAACAAACAAACAACTACAAAAACAACAAAACAATAATATACACATAACTGAATATAAATTAGCACGGAATGATCGACGGGTTTCATTTATTTGTAGGTCATCTTGTTTAATTACTAAATAAGCTGACATTCTATAGTGTCTTCATACAAATGTTTATTGTAAATGAAGAAGATGAGTTAATTAGGCGAATAAAATGCTATAGAAGGACCGGTATGAAAAAAATATATCTTATCTTTTTACCCCCCCCCCCCCAAAAAAAAAAAAAATCCAGTATGTTATAAATAGATTTCAATAAATATTTTAAAAACATGGAGATGTTACATTAAAAGTTAAAAATCAAGGATTTACAAACTTAACTATAACAAAAATTGTTGCAGTTAAGTCTGGAAATCTTTGATTTTAAACTTTTGATGTAACAGAGAGATGACCCACCATAGTAATCTACACCCTCCCTTATAAACAAATTCTACAAGCTTCCAATTACTACAGACTTATCTCACCAATGTTAAAAGTATTGACGAGGAGAAATGTTCATTGTTCTATGGTCTTCTGGGATCTATTAAAATATGGCACAAAGGTCTTTGGACCAGAGCTAGCATTTTCAATGGTTCAGTAGTTATCTTTCTTGTCGTACACAAAAATTATGTGCAAAGATCAATTGTCTTTGAGTGCATGTTTAAATGCAAGGTTACCTCAAGGCTGCTGTTCCTGAACCTCTACTATTTTTTTAAAATGTTAATGATGTTGCTGAAAATAAGTCTTTGTATAAGTTACCTTATTTGCAGATGTTAACTCAATTTAATACGCATCTAGAAAAAATCCACTTAACCTTTGGGATTACCCTGATTACACAAACAGTTAATTTTAGAAGTTTTCTTTTTCAGAGACTAATGTTTGTGAGTTTTGCCCTTGTTATCTTGCAACTTCACAGAATCACTGGTAACTGCTTGGTGATTTCTGGTTCTCCTCCACGTCCCCAAATAGGGCCATCCACCAACAGATTGGCTGGAGGTAGTCTGCAGGACTGTAGTACGTACACTTGTTGGCAGGACTGTAGTACGTACACTTGTTGGCAGGACTGTAGTACGTACACTTGTTGGCAGGACTGTAGTACGTACACTTGTTGGCAGGACTGTAGTACGTACACTTGTTGGCAGGACTGTAGTACGTACACTTGTTGGCAGGACTGTAGTACGTACACTTGTTGGCAGGACTGTAGTACGTACACTTGTTGGCAGGACTGTAGTACGTACACTTGTTGGCAGGACTGTAGTACGTACACTTGTTGGCAGGACTGTAGTACGTACACTTGTTGGCAGGACTGTAGTACGTACACTTGTTGGCAGGACTGTAGTACGTACACTTGTTGGCAGGACTGTAGTACGTACACTTGTTGGCAGGACTGTAGTACGTACACTTGTTGGCAGGACTGTAGTACGTACACTTGTTGGCAGGACTGTAGTACGTACACTTGTTGGCAGGACTGTAGTACGTACACTTGTTGGCAGGACTGTAGTACGTACACTTGTTGGCAGGACTGTAGTACGTACACTTGTTGGCAGGACTGTAGTACGTACACTTGTTGGCAGGACTGTAGTACGTACACTTGTTGGCACTGGTACACGTGGGTTATGCTTTGGCTCACTACTTGACTCTTCATCAATGACCTGTTTCCGATTGTTATAAAGCATAGTTACAGAGGTATTTCTGTAGCTTCGCATTTCTTCAATTTGTCATGATGCATGGTCCGAACCTCTCTGTGGGACTTTACCAAATCGCCAACCCTGAATGGACATGTATGCAGTCTGATGTCATAAGCTCTCTTCATAAATTTATGCGCAGAGTTCAACTTCTGCCTGGCGGCATCGGGCGTTTTTTAGCACAGTCTGTTCTAACTCCTGCACATACATCTATCTCACCCTCCTCCCCATTTTGAAAAGACTTCGCAGGGGGCCCTACATCAAGGTTGCTGGTACATTAACCTCTCTTCCCAGCATAGGTCTATTCGGTGTATACCCTTTGTGACGGTTTATGGCTGACCGGAATGCCCCTGTGAGTGAACCCAGATACTTGTCCCAAGTTTTAGGTTGACTGTCTATATAACAGTGAACAGCATCCATCAAAGTGCGATAATTGCGCTCTACTTGACCATTACCGGAAGGCCAACAGGGAGCTGTCCTGGACTTCTGTATTCCCAGCATTTCACAAACCTTACAAAAGAGCTCTCTGTCATAGTTACGGCCTTGATCAGTAAAGATCTCGAAAGGATACCAGAACTAAATGGTGAACCTTGAGAAAAGTCATTGATAGCTGCCCTCGCGACAACCTCTGTGGTCTGTGAAGGATCGTCTACACCATATTGAAGAAGTAGATTAGGGATAACAAATCCAAGAAAGTAACAACCTAATACTTTATACAAAAACACTCCGTTTTCTGAAGAACTGAACAAATCTCAGGGAAGTCTCGTGAACTTTCATTCGAGCACCTCTGGATTTATTACATACTTAGCAACGATAAAGAAAACATTCCGAACACATTCGCAGGGGTAATAGAGATAGAGACTGGTTTGACAGTTAGATTTGGTTCGCATCAAGAAATAATTGTCGTATTCTTGTATATAAAGTATAATATTATATCCTTCTTTTTGTACCAAATGTGACAGCACTGTCTTACTTCGCGGGGGTGTTAAGGAAGCATATGGAATCTGAGTTACATGCAATTCCGTGAAATCACAAATTTTAGTTATTATGTACACATTCAAATATCTAAGCCACAAAACGTAGATCAAAAACAAATGAAAAATACTGAAGACAATTTTTTTTCAGAAATTAGTTTGTATTACGTAGATTTACACATTGATGACGTAATGACTAAAAGTTGAATGTCGTGTGAATTTGATCGGAAAGCATTGTAAACATATTCAAAATACAACTAATCTAAGAACTCTCATATAGTATCGTGGTGTGATTTATTGAGAATTGAACATAAGAATACTGGGGGAGATGTAAGTTTTATCAATCATTCTTTAAAAGGTATATAAATTTGCTTTTATTTCTCGGCCAGGCTTTCCTCTGTCGTTGTTTACGATATAGAAATCCGACTAGAACAACACTACCCCGTATATATTGAACTTGAAATTTTATACGTATCGTTAGTTTGATCAATGCTTAAATTGAAAAGTGCTGCTAGAATCCCATGTTGTGTGTTGTTTTGATGCAATTTTGCCGATTTCCGTGCAAACTTTATAAAAGTTGGGAAGGTTTACCGAGAACCGGATAAATAACTTTTTAATAAGGAAAAACATAGGATTCTAGCAGCGGTTTTGATTAAACTGAGATGTTTTGCTTTCACTTGGTTTGTTTATTTTATTTTTGAAACCGCGGGGTAGTGTTGTTCTATCTCATTTTATGTTAAGGAATATACGTAAGCTATTTATAGTTGTCACGTGATAATGCATCAATGTGGCAGTGATGTACTGCCCGATTTTATTGCACTGACATCTATTTTAAAGGATAATACTAAGTTTTTGATCTTATTCAAAATAATTATTTAATTTCACGATTTTGAATATAACAGTCAAAATAAGACGCTAAATTGCCCATATGCTTCCTTAACACCCCCGCGTTAGAAAAAACCCAACTATAAAGAAATGTCCCTTTTATTGAGTTTTATCTACAGCTTGATAATACTCCCCAAAAAATCATTTGTATATGAATTATGTAATTAATGGTATGCATAAACATTAAACAAACACTGCACTGTAAATGTCTCAAAATATGAATATGAGCACTTAAACATAAGCACAATATTCCTTCAAAATTATTTAAATAAATATGAAATATTAAACAGAAACACAAGTTGTTTATCTATTTATTCAACAAAGCCAAGTTTTTTATATTAGAGAAATGTGCTAAATCCACCATTCTTCTTAAGGTGGTATGGGACATCTGTCGATATTAATGTAGATTATGGTACATTATAATTGAAATACTTTCACCAGTGTAGAATTTTCAAATTTTACAATATTTAACCCCCCCAAAAACATATAAAAATATTTGGAGAGGTAAAAATTGTAAAACCCCGAGCGGGATTCGAACTCATGACTTACAGATCTAACCCACTGCGCTATGCTGTTAGGTGACAATATTGGGAAAGAAACAACTTATATAATTATAATTCATTTTATTGTTTATTTCGATAAACAATACGTCACAACATGGAAGTGTCCCATACCACCTTAAAGTCGGTCAAAATATTCCTCAAAAACTATTTACAAAAACATGAATTTTCTATCTACCTGATCATTATAACTCAGTTTTTATGTCGGAGAAATGTGCTAAATCCACCAATAATATACATATAGGTATATTTTTACAAAATGCATCATAAACCCCATACAAACAGTTGTATCAGAGTGTTAACAGCATGTTCTACATAACATTTGCCTTATCCCACTATATAATAATGTAACTTGTCATAACATTGCAGGTATTAAAGGGTTTAGGATATCTAAGACATGGTTCAGCCGTACAATATATAATACACATTAAAGTCAGCAATTTACACGTTGCCATTGTTTTTGTTCAAACTTTATAAAAACAACCTTTGGGTATGGTCCACTTTGAATCCCCCTTCTCCCAAATCCCCAATTACACTTATCATGGCATTTTGTAATAAAACATTGACTGATATTCAATAAACTCTCCTACAAAAAAAAATGTCAGGGATCAACAACATAAAATACAGATAATTCTAGAAAACATTACTAGAAGGGGGATAACTGCTTTTTCATTTCAAATAAAAGAATACAAATTTGAGTTATTCCCCTTTAAATGTGTTTAATCAATTTCTTGTCTGCAAATCAAAACTGAAAAAATGAATCAGCACACATTAGCCACCATTCTAAGCGACAATATTTCAGGAGCATATAATATAAAACATACACATACTGTAAACTTAGCAAATCAATAACAATTACTGTAGAGTTCACGTTGGAGAATGCAGAGTCCATTGATGACGCGATTTAACTCTAGAGTTTACGTACACGGAACGCAGAGTCCATTGATGATGCAATATATCTCTAGAGTTTACGTACACAGAACGCAGAGTCCATTGATGATGCAATATAACTCTAGAGTTTTCGTACACAGATCGCAGAGTCAATTGATGACGCGGTATATCTCAAGAGTTTACGTACACAGAACACAGAGTCCATTGATGACTCGGTATATCTCTAGAGTTTACGTACACAGAACACAGAGTCCATTGATGACGCGATATATCTCTAGAGTTCATGTTCACAGAAAGCAGAGTCCATTGATGACGCGATATATCTCTAGAGTTCATGTTCACAGAAAGCAGAGTCCATTGATGACGCGATATATCTCTAGAGATCATGTACACAGAACGAGTTCATTGATGACGCGTTCTTTATGTAAAGTTCCCGTACACAGAAACGGACTCATTATTTATTTACACAGAAACGGAGTCCATTGGTGACGCCTTATTTTTACAACAAACTATTTTTATACAATTTGTGTCGACATCAGTGACAATCGGAATTATGGATGATCTGAGCAGGTTCTGTACTGTCTCCACCTCAAGGAGTTTTAAAAAGCAGCTTGTCTGTAAGAAACAAAATTCATCATTTAATAATTGTATTAATGAATAACACCAAATACTAATGAAAGAAAAAGAGAACAAAGTCATATAACTAATGCTCCCCCATTACTTGACATTGCTACACATCAAGAATAGCAGAGTATGCATTATATACACAAATTAATAATGGGCATTACTTGAACAAAATAATCAGATCTTTTTGTTCCTGGAAATATTCTCATCTATTCATTTGTCTTTGTTATATTCAAATCTACACATTGAAATTCCATGCAGCTGTTTAAAGGAGTTATGCTTATAAACAAGAGGCCAAGGGGCCACATTGCACATCTGAGCAACAACTGTCTTAAATCTGATCAAATATTCATTACAGTATCAAATCAAAATATCTTTACAATTACTAAGTAAGTAGATCTTGCTCAATTGTTTTTATAAATCTGCCAATTTTTATCCACATATTTTTATGGTAAATATCAAGCCCCTTTTGTTGTACAAGTAAAAAGATTTTTTCTCTTCCTATATATAACACCCCCCCCCCCCCACCTCTCTTATGGCCATTTTCTCTGGAATTATTATGGTTTGATCAAACTTTAATCTGCACAACACATGCTTTCACCCAAGTTACTGCTTTTTGGGCTGAAAATTTTCCCAGAATATTTTTAAAGATTGTTTCTATATATTCCTATGTAAAAATTCATTCCCCATTGTAGCCCACCCTACCCCAAGAGACCATGATTTGATCAAATGTGAATCTATACTGTCTTGGGATACTTCCACACAAGTTTAAGTTTTTCTGGCCGAATAGCTTTTGAGAAGATTTTTAAAGATTTTCTCTACATATTCCTATGTAAAACTTGATCCCCCCATTGTGGCCCCGACCATACTTGCCAACCTCCAACATGTGAAAATCTGGTCATGACCAGATTTGGAAAGTAAAAAATCTGGTCATAGCGCGTAACGACATTCACGACATATTTAACATGCATTTCATAGGTATATACAATAGAAATATGTGTTAAAACTTATGTGTAATACTTTATTGCAAAGAAGCATTTTAAGTAACAGTTGCTGATTTTGAATTTTGTAAAGTGATCTGACACAGAAAATGGTAGGTTGTGTTTAGCTAAAAAAAAAATTGCAAAAAGAGTTTCTGATACAATAACCTTGCTTTTGAACTCTTTAAATGATGGCATGAAAGTTGTAAGTGACTTGGAAGACTTTTGTGTATTAAAAAGCATTCTATACATGACTTAGCGTTTTTGAATGTTTAGTCATATCATTTTGGGCACAAAATCCAATATTCAAATGTGCGTTACATAGAACGCAAAAGCCTCGTTTTGTACTCGATTACTTTGTTTTTACCTATGGGAATTCATTTTCCCAGATAATTTGATAGGTACAAAAATATCGTTTTCTTTTTGTTGGTTTTGATTCCGCTGGCCCCGATGAAGACCTTTTCTTATTAGAAGCCATCACACTTAATGATTTAAACCTTCGCTTAGTCAAAACAACTCACGATAATAATTACACTTAATGTTGTCTGTTATAGCCATCGGCATTGTTTACGCGTTACGTAAATCCAAGCTAAGCTTGGGTTCATAACTGGAAGTCAAACGCGCAACGTAATTTACGAACCAAATCCGGAAATCGGGAGATTTTCGGGTTGTTCGACAAAAATCGGGTGAAAAGCATGACCCGCCGGGTCATAAAAAATAATCGGGTGAAGGGTTGAAAAATCGGGTGGGACCCGACGAAATCGGGTCAGTTGGCAAGTATGGCCCCGACCCTACCCTCAGGGACCATGATTTGAATAAATTTGAATTTATACTGTCTGAGGATGCCTCCATACAAGTTACAGTTTTTCAGGCCAAATGGTTTTTGAGAAGAATATTTTTAAAGATAAACTCTATATACTCCTATGTAAAACTTCGACCCCCCCATTGTGGCCCCACCTTACCCCCGGGGACCATGATTTGAACAAACTTGAATCTAACCTATCTGAGGATGCTTCCATACAAGTTTCAGCTTTTCTGGCAAAATTGTTTTTGAGAAGATTTAAAAAAAAATATCTCCAAATTTTCAATAAATCCTAATTTTTTCCCTTTAATTAGGGTGTGTCCCTTTATTTTAACAAACTTGAATCCCCTTTACCCAATGACGATTTGTGCCAAATTTGGTTGAAATTGGCCAAGTGGTTCAGGAGAAGAAATCGAAAATGTAAAAAGTTTACAGACAGACGGACGGACAGAAAGTGATCAGAAAAGCTCACTTGAGCTTTCAGCTTAGGTGAGCTAAAAACCAGGACTGACTGATGGACGGGTCAAATTATACCCTTCATGAGGGGTAGGTTGAAATCATTATTTCCTTAGAATTCCCTTACATGGAGTATAATAATGCCACAATTAGCAATGCAAAGATAGATTTTCAAATTGATAAATATTATTTACACTTATTTCTTTAGTTATTATAGACGTCGTTTGGATATTTGTTATATATACTATATGATAATCCACATTTAGCAAAGTAAAAACTTGTATAACACTATGTTTCTCACTCAGCAACAGACAGCCATGTTTGGATGATCACAAAGTGTGAAATAAACAGGAGTCAGTATTACAGTCCATGTGAATTATACACAGCTCAATTTCAGCTGCAGGTGTTGAACAAAGTGACAAACAACATGTGTGGTTTTGAGAGCAGACTAGATTTGTACAGAAACATTTACAACCTGTCAATATCCCAGCTATCTCCATTATACGGCTGGTGTTGAGCTGGACATGGCGTCTCCATCAGGAGGAGGTCTGTGTTCATCTACAACAAGTCATTAATTAGCTGTTAATTAATCATCTCTATACATTATATGTAATGATAGAGCTACATCTACAATTAAAACTTTGAACTGATTACCCTAACACTTGCTTTATTATTTGTCTAATTATTTAAATTAAGTCAATTAACATGTCACAAAACAACAGATTACAAATACATGCGTCAGTGAGTTTTACTTTCGTTTAGTTGATGACTTTTGTTGTGACGAGGTGTCGTGTATCGGGTGTCTCCATCAGGACGGGGTCTGTGTTCATCTACAACAAGTCATTAATTAGCTGTTAATTAATACATACAGTATATGTAATGATAGAGCTACATCTACAAATTAAAACTTTAAACTGATTACATTGACACATGCAATAATATTTATCTAATTAATTAAACCAATTCAAATTACTTGTAACTAATTACAATACATGTGTCACAAAAAGTAATTACGATGACCTTTTATTCTAATTAACCAAATACATGAAATACAATGTCATGTGAATGTACATCTAATTAATAAAAAAAATGTAACTAATGTATATTTAAGATAAACAATGAATCCCAGCTAACCCTGTAACAATGAGTTGTTTATATTGACAAACAATCACACAGATAAACATGTCTTACATGTATCTTATTGACTGATAATTAACACGGACTGTGTGTCTTAGTTATCTATATATAATTAATGTGAATGATAATGACTCAGACTTACCTGTCAGAGCGTCCTGTCTGGTGATATACCTGTAGACACACACCTTGTTGTCCCACAATGATCCGACCCAGAGACGGTGAGTGTTGACATCATAACTCAGGCTCTGTGGTGAATCCATCTCTTGTGGTTCTGTCAGTAGATGTGACAGGAACTGACCGTCCTTATTTATCATCTGTACTGTGTTGGTTATATCATCACACACCAGGATGTGTGACAGCGCGTCAGTACAGATTCCACCTGGCCATAGTCCTGATCCTGATGGATGTCCTGTGTAGGAGAACCGATGTCTTCCTCCGCGCTCTGTCACCACTACAGCACCAGACGCATAGATAAAGCTATGGTCAGACACCACGACATCCCCATTGTCGTTCTCTGTTATATAGTGAGGTTCACTATACAGTCCCCGTCCTGTGTTGTGGTTCTGTATGGTCTGTGTGAGTTGTCCACTCTGGTTGTACCGGGTTACCTTGCCTGTCTTTGTATCATAGTTATACATCACGACCAGTAGATCCCCAGTGGACGGGGACCAGTACACACTCAGTGGTCCCCATGTAGAGTCTGTTCTCTCTATAAATGTGGTGGTCGTTTTCATATCCTTTGACAGTTTGTTGATGTTATAATTCCTATCTATATAAATCAGTTCACTCTCACTGTTCACTGTGTGTAATCCATATAAATAACTATCTGAATTCTCCACACGATGTAGAGGGACACCTGTTGTGTCTGCCAACATGAGATTGTTTCTATAATCACTGACCCAGACCCGGTCTGATGTCACACAGGAAATGTGATAACAACGACCAACACCTGTCACTGTGAGAGATTGATGGAGTTCAGCACCAGACGTCAGTTTCAGCAGACACTGGTTTCCTACGCGTCGGTTTCCTCTCTCTGTGATTTGGATTGCACTCAGTGACTCCATCACATCCTCCTTGTTGAGTGACTCAGTCATGGAGAGCTGGCTGGTGTGGAGTGTAAGATGTATCTGGGGGAGGGCTGTCTTTGTGAATGAGAGGAATTGTAGCGCACTGAATGTGAATGCTGGCTGTACATATCTGTGTTCATATCTCCTTAGTCTGACAATATGTCCGATCATTTCTATCTTCTGTTTTTTACATCTGTGTTTGAAATCAAAGTAACATAACACATTGTTCAATAGATCATATACCACATCGTCAATGAGATCCTTCAGTTTCTGGGCCTTTGTTAACATCTCTGATTGAAGGGGGGAGAATTCTGTGTGACAGGTTTTGACATCAGCTTTGATTCCTGTCAGGAGAACAGGTCTGTAAAAGAGAGCCTCACTTCTGATGGTGTGAATGGTTCCTCTGTGTTGTTGTCGCTTTGTTTTATAGGCTGTTTTAACATTTATCTCCTTGTGTTTTCTATGTGTTTGGCAATTATTACAGGCAGGAACTTGACACGGTTCACAGTACTTTGTATAAACATGGCTAGGATGTCTCACACAAATCTCTTGTGTTGGGATGTAGTTGATTTTATCACGGTGTGACACAACATTATGGTCTATTGTTTGGAGATCTTTTACATGGTTCTCTTTACACTGGGGACACAGATCACATGGACACGATACACAATGGTACTCTGTGTCCCCCGGACACTTAGAACACTGATTTACTCCGTATGGGGAGCTTGCTGTGATGTATGGGGAGCTTGCTGTGTCCATGATGTGGGCGGTCTGGGTCATAACCTGTTGAATGAAAATAAAGTGTTTTAAAATTATGTCAACCACATTCTTTCAAAACTATTTAATGATTTGATGGATTTAAATCATATCAAATTTTGTATGTAAGGAATATTTTAATTTAAAACAGACTCTTTTCTAAAATTATATATTTTCCATTCATAAATAAATAATGGTCTATTACTATCTGATGATTAAAACACTTGACTTGTAGATAAATTTTTTGGTTAAAACTCTAAAACATTGGTGAATACTTTCTCCCACTCTCCTTTTTTATTTATCTTCTCATTCAGATATTCATGCTCTCTCTCTCTCTCTCTCTCTCTCTCTCTCTCTCTCTCTCTCTCTCTCTCTCTCTCTCTCTCTCTCTCTGTGTTTACTTTTTAAAACATGTACATCTACAATGCACTTGTATGTTTAACTTTATCTCTTGTTCTTTTTTTCTCAATCAGTCTTTGATAAACATGCATCCTCTCTGCTAAACATGTACTTTTGTTTCTTGTTCCTCTCTCTCTCTCTTTATCTACTTATTAATGACTAGTACTCTTGCTCTTTCTTTTTCTCTTTCATTTCTTCTTAAATAGCAACATGTACTCTCTCTCTCTCTCTCTTTTTTTCATACTTATTCTGTTAAATATTAACTTTTTTCTGCTCTATCTCTTACTCTTTTTTAAACCATATCTCTCTCTCTCTCTCTCATTCACTTTTCTGATCAACATGTACTCTGGCTCGTTTTGTCCCACTATCTCTGACTTTCCCCATCAAACATAACATGTACTCTCACTCTCTCCTCCCTCCATCTTTCTTTCTCTCATCTAAGACACATTTTCAGACTTTCTCTGCTAAAGAAATACAAGTAATCTTTCATCATGTGTTTCCTATATGTATGCCAGCTTTTTATGTATATTTCTCTTTCACACACACACACACACACACACACACACACACACACACACACACACACACACACACACACACACACACACACACACACACACACACACACACACACACACACACACACATATATATATATATAGATAAAAATTAAATAAGAAAACACGAAAAACGTTCAATATAGCTTAAGCGCTTTCATTTTAAAATCTTCAGAAGCTATATAATACCATTATATAGCTTCTGAAGATTTTAAAATGAAAGCGCTTTATAAGCTATATTGAACGTTTTTCGTGTTTTCTTATTTAATTTTTATCTATAACTCGCCGACCACTGTGGATTTTATTGTGTTTCAATATATATATATATATATATATATATATATATATATATATATATATATATATATATATATATATATATATATATATATAGTTGTATTCTCTCTCTCTCTCTCTCTCTCTCTCTCTCTCTCTAACATTATGTATAACATTTACTTTTTTGCTGCTAAAAATGCTCTCTCTCTCTCTCTCTCTCTCTCTGTGCTAAACCTGAACTCTTGCTGCTCTCTCGGTCTTTTACTTCTTGCTTCACTAGTACTTTTGCTTTCTTTCTTTCTTTCACTTTTTTTTAGCAACATGTTATCTCTGTATGCGCTTGCTCTCTCTTTGTCTCTCTCAAACTTTCTCTTTTAATTATTTACCTTTTCTCTGCTACATATGTACCAACTGTCTTTTTCTCTTTCATACCATCATTCTCTCATGTTCTCTCTCTCCTTCTGCTAAACATGTACTCTTGTTTTTTGTTTCTCTCTCTTTAGCTTGCTCGCTCTTATTCCCTTTCCCTTGCAACATGTACATGAACTATCTCTCTCTCTCTCTCACTCAGACTTTCTCTGCTAAACATGTACTCTCGCTGCTCTTTCTGTCTAATACTTATCTGCCTAACAAGTACTCTTGCTTTTTCTTTCTCACTTCCATTTCTTATTTAATAGCAACATTTACCTACTCTCTCAAACTTTCTCTGTTAAACATTGAGGCCAAATAAAAAATATCTGTGGTTCCGTTCACACAACCATCCCTATTTTATACCCCCGACCCTAAACTTTTTTTTGCCAATTTTCAAATTTTTCCGGAATTGCAAGATATAGATCATTTTTTAAATTTAAAATGAGAAATATTGAGATTGACTTTACTTTTGTTTAATTGAATTGAATTAAAATAAAAGAAACACAAAAAAACAAACAATAGCATTCTGAATGAAAATGAAACCAAATCAAGTGAACTCCGAAGCCTTAATTAATATCGAACATTTTATACTTTTTTCTTTTGAAACAAAAATTATATTTCAATAATATTTGTTTTAAAAATATTTGTTTCATAGTTAAAAGCTAGATGCTCCCAACCAATCTTGATTTAGTTTTTTTACCTCACTAAATACAAATGCCACCTGTAATGCAGTGCTAGGTAGTACTAAGAAAAAGAAAATCATTTTATATATTTCTATGCTATTCTATAAAAAAAAATCCTCATCTACCTACTTGAATTTTTTTCAGATGTTACTAGTACCACACATATTTTTTTTATTTGGCCTAACTTTTTCTTTTCTACAAACCATTTACTCTAGTTCCCTCTATTTAAATACTCTCTCTCTCTCTCATTATCCTAAACATATACTATTGCTCTGTTTCTCTTTTCCCCCCCTCTCTCTCTCTTTCTCTCTCTCCTTAATTCACTTTTCATGTACTCTTGCTCTCATTGTCTCGCTATCTTTGATTCTCTCATTTAAATATGTACTATTGCTCTCTCTCTCCCTCTCTCTCTCTCTCTCTCTCTGATTTCTGTACTTACTTTTACTATCTATCTAATTTTTTTCACTCTCTCTCTCTATCACTCATAATTTCTCTGCTAAACATGTAAGTTTTCTTTTAAATTTTCTTTCCTTCTCTTTTCACTTTGTATCTACATTTCTGAAAACTTTCTCTGCTAAACATGTACTCTCTCTCTCTTTTTCTTGCAGACTTTCTCTGCCAAACATGTATACTCTCTCTCTCTCACAGACTTTCTCTGCTAAACATGTACTCTTGTTTTCTTTGTTTCTTTTCTACAAACCATTTACTCTAGTTCCCTCTATTTAAATACTCTCTCTCTCTCTCTCTCTCTCTCTCATTATCCTAAACATATACTATTGCTCTGTTTCTCTTTTCCCCTCTCTCTCTCTCTCTCTCTCTCTCTCTCTCTCTCTCTCTTTCTCTCTCTCCTTAATTCACTTTTCATGTACTCTTGCTCTCATTTTCCCACTATCTTTGATTCTCTCATTTAAATATGTACTATTGCTCTCCCCTCTCCCTCTCTCCCTCTCTCTCTCTGATTTCTGTACTTACTTTTACTATCTAATTTTTTTCACTCTCTCTCTCTATCACTCATAACTTCTCTGCTAAACATGTAAGTTTTCTTTTAAATTTTCTTTCCTTCTCTTTTCACTTTGTATCTACATTTCTGAAAACTTTCTCTGCTAAACATGTACTCTCTCTCTTTTTTTCTTGCAGACTTTCTCTGCCAAACATGTATACTCTCTCTCTCTCTCACAGACTTTCTCTGCTAAACATGTACTCTTGTTTTCTTTGTTCCTTTCTCTAACATCATCATAACTTAGTTTTAGGTCTGTTTTTAGAAAACAGGGCTTGCCCAGGATTTGCTTTCTATCGATCCTATAGTTAGTAACCTTTTTTAATGTGACACATATCTTTAGTAAGTTCTTATCTACAATGAATTTATAAAATATATGTAAAATGCAGTTTCGTCTTTACCCCATTTAGAAAACAGACTATAACAAAACATAATTCACACCTATTATCACATATATGTAAAATGGGAACTTTTCAAATTATTTATAAGGTCATTTATATTAACTACTGGCTTATGACATATGATTGGCTATCCCCCTTATCCTGGCTGATTGTTTGACTGTCCCCCCGGGCAGATAATTGGACAATATCCCAGCCCTGACATTACCACAAGGATATGTTTCTCCTCGTCTAACACATCAATCATCAAATGGGAATGTGGGCAATAGTTATATTGTCAGTTCCTGGGTAAGAAATTGATGTTGACCTCGGCCTATGCTCTCGGGCAACAGTTCTTACCCCAGGACTAACACAATGACTACTGCCCTCATACGCATTTAAGAGATGTATACTAAAATGTCTACAAATGACACACGACGACAAACGTGAGATAGCAATGGGTCTCCTGAGTGACTCAGGTGACCTAAAAATACACAGTATAGCTACATGAACATGGTGATATTACATGAATACTATACCACATAAACTCTATCTTTGCTCCATCAGTCCACTCTTTATTGATACACAAGGAACCTGTAAAGAGACCTCAAACTATTATACTGTAAAGAGACCTATCTATTATACTGTAAAGAGACCTCTAAATATTATACTGTAAAGAGACCTCTAACTATTATACTGTATAGAGACCTCTAACTATTACACTGTAAAGAGACCTCTAACAATAATAATGTTATTTTCTTAATACATGCTCCAGTGGCAAGCCTATGGTCTATTTTTAATTACTTGACCACATTTCATTTTTTGACATTAGATTGATGAAGAGCAAAATCAAACGCTTTCTTGAAGACGAGCTCATACAGTGAATACGATTCCCAGTCGTCTCTAATTCCCGGTCGTCTCTAATTCCCAGTCGTCTCTAATTCCCGGTCGTCTCTCATTCCTGGTCATCTCTAATTCCCGGTTGTCTCTAATTCCTGGTCACTGCTATAAGTTTCAGGTCACACTGTAATGAAGCAGACAAAACTTAATAAATACATTGATCACAAACAATGGGCCTTCCTTTATTTGATCCGCAAAAAATATTTGAAGTTAAACATTTACAGAAATTAGGAATCAATCCCTTTCGAGATGGAGATTTTCACTCATTTTCAACATGCTACTTTTATTATCTAGCGGTTGATGTAAAAATTGTGGTCGAGTACTAATAGCTGAAAAATATTGCACAAGCATTCACTTATATGTCAAAATTTTTCATAATGGTAAGTGCTCAATTAAATTAACACTAATCTTACTAGTTAATCAAACTGAAGGAGCTTCCCAACTTGATGGTCAGTTTACTTAAAAACATATTTTTGTGGTTTAACGATAACAGGTAAGACGGAGATGAAAAAATTAAATTGAATAAAATGTTACATGTCGCTCTGACGTCATTATTATTTCATTTCAGTATGTGCAACCTCTGCGAAAAAAAGGAACGGAAATTGCAAATTATTGGAATTTTTCTAAGTCCAATGGGCATAAATCTGTCAAAAATTGTTCGATCGAACAATCTAAAATCGAACTTGTCCTATATATTTTTATGATAAAACTGTATACCAAATTTCATATATATAAGAAAATGAACAGAAGCCATCAGTGGACCGACCGACCAACAGACAGCAGAAATTGCCAATGCAATATGCCCCTCCCTTCTTTAAAGAGGGGCATAAATATTGCAAATTATCAAACAGACGGACATGACCCAGAACTAGCGACCTCACTGTATTGTAGAATCTGAATCCTTACATAGCACATTACTCACACTATTTTAAATTACTCAAGAGTAGCTTTCTAAAAGTTGCTACATTTTTTATTACGCTGTTTTAAAAATTAAAGAAGAGAAAAATTAAGTCATGTAAATTGAAATGCGGTCATAAGGAAACTGCTGGAAGAGTTATCGTTCTTTAATCACTTATTAAACAGAAAGTTATTTTAAAAATATTTTGTTGTGTAAAGCAAATTTACATAAACATAAAGAGTAATGTCTGTAGATTCTCACGCCATTTTGGTGTTTCAAATGTTATTTGGGTAATTCCTGTCGTTTCAAAAATTAAGAATAGGCCTACCCGTACCCGCTTTGTTGAAGAGACTACTGTGGTCTAGGCCTACCGGAAAATCCACCAAAAGTGGCTCCTTGGGCGAAAACATCACAATATTTTCACTGAAACATATGTGTAATGTAAGTCTCACTGTAATAGAGGTGAGATGATAAATATATAAGTACAAACAATAAACAAAGACCAAAACTTACATGAACATTAAAAAAAGTTTGATCATAACAACGACACTGCTTCATCACGTGACTTCACAAGAATGCGGGTATGGCTAATGACACGAAACATTAGAAACCTCCAAAACCACTGCTCCTGAAGTTCTGTACAATGTTAAATCAAATTTTTCGTATTATTTATTCCTTGTAACGTTTAAAAATCAAATCAGCTTAATTGATTAAAGTCTCAAGCGCAAATCAGCTTTTCTTTTTATTTAGTTCTATTTACGTTCCCCTTTATAAAAACACTATTTTTGAGTTGGGCTGTAAGCAGACACTGTTGCAATTTTTACAGCATGCAAAAATCAAAGTGCTGAAAGTCAGGCACTCGTTCTTTTTAAAGGCAGGTACGCAGCTCATCTGATTGAATATCCTTATTTATTTATTTTTTTTTGGGGGGGGGGGGGGTGCTATGCAGAAAATTCTAGGTAGGAATCAAAGTACTGGAAGCCGGACCCTGTCATCGCCACAGATTATAACAAAGTTCTATTGTTTATATTAACCAGTTTATTTATTTTATATATATATTTACCACAACACAGTATCATTTCAAACTCCCATAAACCAAATACTCACTGTCCTCTATCAATCACACACAATAAACAGAGAGTAATAAAACAAGAACAACCATATTTTCTTGTTTTCACTTTTCTAACTAGCTAAAACGACATTCATGGGAAGCATGACTACAGCGCCTGCGCCCCGCATCTGCATTTTTATAAAATCGTTCATACTACAATTTTAATTTATAATTATTAAAATCATTTATATCAGTGGATGGACCCTTATACTTGTATTTCTTAGTGATTGATATGTAATGAGGCATGCAAAAACAAGTGTGCCTATTTTTTCAAGAGTTTCAATATATGGTTTGAGCCTAAAATGGCCCCCTAAAATGAACATTGTCATTTTACTGTAATTCTTTGTTTTATTTGTACAAATATACATTTGAAGTTTTTTCATAATTTTTATTTTGATTTTAGTGCCCACAATTTAAAAATATGACATCATAAAGTTTACCTTTTCCCGCCATTTTCTCATTTTTAGCATAAAATGGCTTGTTTTGAGGCGGTTTTTCTTTAAGGAAACATTGAGCGACTACTTGAACAAACAAAAGATTTTCACCAAAGATGTATCTTTCCAATACTTATACGTGATAAAAGGTTCGTTCTTGTTCAAAGAGTCGCTCTATATTTCCCATTCGAAAAAAGATAAGAAAAATGTCAAATGTTGGTTGATTTTGATTGAATTATAAAAATAGCGTCACTTCTGACGTCATATAATGCCAGTGAGTGCATATAAATCAAAAAAATTGGTGAAAAACATATTTCATGTGAACTCTTTTATAAAATAACACAACAAATTAATGTACCTGAATCATTTTAAAAATAGCGAATTTTGGGGGCCAAATTTGACTAAAATCATATATAGTTCTGAATATCTGAATAAATAAATGAAACCAAACAGCAGTTTAATAACAGGGATACAACCTACGAACTCTCCGTATTACCAGTATTAGAATTGGATGACCGGTCTTTTTTCCTTTTTCTTTATTTTGTTTTTTGATACTGGCCCCGAGGTTATAAAATTGTTTTTTCATATTTGTACTCAAACTCGTACTCCGTACTCTAAGTATGTGCTCTGCAGAGTACAGATATTGTGATGGTGGTTATAAAATATTTGGAATGCGTACTCATCTAAGACAAACTCAGCTTTTTTCGAAGCACAAACTGGAATTTCGGAGGTGGAACTCTATAGAATTTGAAAGTAAGAATTGTTACCCTATGCAAATATCTTTTATATTTGTGTATATATACCACATATATAACGGGCCTCTCAATTCGTAGAAAAGATGGGCGACAAACAAATAAACACCTGCAAATCAATAAAAGACATCGCCTGCTTCATCTAAATTCAAATTACATAATATATTAACAAGGAAACAAAAGATATGGGGGAAGAGAAATTAAAACAATATGAGCTGTATTTTTTAGAATTTTATTTTGCTGCAAAAACCTGCTAGTATGCTAAGTCTGCATGTAACTTAAACTTTTAAAAATAGATAAGATTTGAAAAAGTTTTTCACTTTTTTCAGAAGAAAGATTTCTTTTCTTAGGAATATATAGCAGTTCTATTTTTGTACAGGACGACAATAATTTAATTTTGCTACAATTAAAGCTTCTTAACGGCTTTTCCCACAAAAAATAAGAAATTAAATTTTTTTGTGTAATTTTATGAGAAAATGGAGTGATGTTGAGGAGGCTACTTTGATTCCGTAGTGCTTGAAAACTTCCAGGTTGCTAATTTTATAATGTATTCCGGTCACGTTCCGCAATGTTCCGTCTTAGATCTAAGGTTAGTCAATTATTGAATTTTAATGTTGAAACTATGTATCCGTTTTGTTTTTTTATACTTATGTAGGAAGTATTCTGAATTACGGATTTGAAAAATGGGGAAATCACATTGCGTGTGACATTGAGAAAATACATTTAGAAAATTAGAAAAAAATGTGTGTGTTAAAAAGATACAAATACGTGTTTTATGACCGAAAGTCTGCCGATGAAGGTTGTACGGTGTTTCCAGATTTTTAGGATTTTGTTTATATTATTACCAACTAGAGAATGGATCATTAGGTCACACTATGACAAAAAAAATGAAAAAAATAGAAGATTGTGAACAAAAATTGAAAAATGTATCAAACTGGGTGTCAAATATCAAAGACAAATTGTATAAAATTCTTATAGGCTACATCGGGGGTGACCAAGCCAAATTTGTTATAAAAGCCATCATTTACATATAAAGCGAAGAACTATTGACACTGTTGCGCAAAATCTTATTACTGATGTAATAGTTCATCTAGATTTATGTTTTATAGAAACATTTTTGACCAATTGTTTTACAATATTTTTTGGTGATACTCAATTCTTTTAAATACAAATGTCCATGCTATCAGCAATTAAAGGTCAAATTTATTAAAAAATATTGTTGGGTAAAACCATTAATATATACATTTATACAGCTATTATGTGTAATCAATTACCAGTCAAATCTATTAAAAAATATTATTACAAAAAACCCTTAGTTTTTAAATTTACACAGCTATTATGTGTAAACAATGATAAAACCCTCTGTAACTTAAGGACTTTCTTGCACCATGCCTTTAAACCACGTAATGCTTGATATACCATCCAATAACTGTTGTAATTAAATCGATGTGTTGTACATTCTCCAATAATATTACTACTGTACTACATATTCATTACTGCTATTATCAGGTTGTTATTACATTCGTGCCCTGTGCTTTACATACATTGTTAAAAACATTACATCTACAATAAGATGCATGTCTTACGACAGAAATACATATACTATTATAAAAATATATACTCTCATAGGACCAGTCTTAGAATATGCCTCTGTTGTATGACTACTCTCAACGACACAGATGGTGTGGTTGATTTAGGTTTGGTCAATTTTTTAATGATCAGCACAAAAATGAGTCCATAGACTCAGGTGAAAGGTCAGACAATGAAATAGATTCTCCAGATGAGATTTATGATCCACAGAAAAAGTGGAAACTGGGATCGATTTTGAAAGGTCGTTTCATGAGTGGAAAGATGGTTCCAAGACATAGAAACAAGATCAGTGTTTTGATAATGAAGTCTTAGAAATGATCAACTATTATATAAATATACCAAACTTAGCACTATCAGTAAATCTTGTTTTAAAAGGAATTGTTATTTTGATTGTTTGAAGATGGGTATCTGGTTGTTATTTATGCTGCTCAATGCTACTTAATGTACTGCATTCTAGTTTTGAGTTCAAACTATTTCAAAACTGTTGCACTACCTAGTAGTTGATAAAGGTGTAATATCCCTCTGCTATTAATTTTACCATATTTTTTTTTTAATTCATATTGATTTTCATGAAAGTCAATATCAATAGATTCAAACGAATCAAAGTTGAAGTAATGAAGCGCTGCTAGATTTTTCAAATATTGATAATGTGTCTTTTCATGATATGAAGAAAACATGACATAGTGAATAGAAAAAGCAACATTTTACCATTGCAATATAAAGTTAAAGACATCAACTGTATATGAAAATAATATATAGTTATATACAATGCCAATTCATAATATCTTGCCTTTTCGATACAAATGTCATAATTATTAAAGACAGCACTTAAATAAAAAAAAAGATGAATTCTTATTATTAAAATTGCGATGAACTTCGCATACTTAATGATATTTCTTTCATAAATTTTGATAAAATACATCGCAGTTAAAAAATAGACACTCCTTGTAAAATAAAATGCCTTTGAAAAGTTACGAGCAATGTCGCATTTTTTAAAGTCGTTAAAGGGTCATGGTCACGATTTTAATCAAATTCTGTTTTTCTTTTTTTATTATTTACAATACTGTAGAAATGCAAAATTCTTTGTCATGAAAACAAGGCTCAGACTCTGTGTTTGTTTACATAGGTTCAATATACCAGTAAAGTATCTTTCAAGCTGATTTGTCTATTTTTTTGTTCATTTTTAACATAAATAAACAATGTCTAACGTTAAATATATTCATATAGAGAGAGATCATACAGGTGGATTACTATGTATATGTAGACTATACTATAGTGAGGACAATTGAAATGATATGAGAGTTCACAGAGATAAAAAAAACCACAAAAAAACAAAAAACAAAAACAAACCAACAAATAAACACCCCCTACCCCCCCCCCCAAAAAGAAAACCTTATAACTACAATTTTTCACTAGTATTACAATTAAATGACATCTCTGATTATAAACTTGAGTGTTTGGAGTTTGTCATCTACTGAGCTGATTTTTTCCTTTTAGAGTTATCTTCAGTTTTCTTTCCTAATAGTTGTTGAAGGTGAAGTATTCATGAAATCGTATGTTTTTTGATACGATGCAGTAATTCATTAACCACGCGAGTTGAAATCTAGGCTTCTTCTAGATTGAACAGAAAATATCTATACTATAATTGGGGTAGAAGTAGGAATAAATGAATTAATATTATGATGTTGAGAGCTGGTACAATTAAGTACAATTAGGGATGATGATGAAAATGATGATGATGATGATGATAACGATCACATAGGACAAACTTGAGAGAGAGACAGAGAGAGAGAGAGAGAGAGAGAGAGAGAGCAAACACACAGAAAATTGCAATCTATTTTTAAAAATAACATACGCTATATCATAAATAGAAACGTGTTGTCATATTTACATAATTAGATTTGCAATAACATTAAGCAGAAAATGGTAACTAATGCAAACGTTGTTTTAATATTTTATTTGATAATGCACTTGCAGTTTATCAAAGTATTTCTACTTTTGATTGTTTGTTTTCAGTCTTCGTCAAATTCTTTAATTGTTTTCAGTAACAGATTTTATATGATTAACAAATGAGTATTAAGAATAGAAGTAATTGTAGATGAACATTTAACCTATATATCTCATTTAATTATCACATAGATTAGTTATTATAAACGACTACAAAGAGTTTTACAGCAACAAGCTAACGTTACAACAACAAGCTAGCGTAACTGCTTACATACACTATATTTAGGCCTATATTTATGCGCCTTAATTATGATTCTATTATCACTTTCTTGCCTCTGTCAAGCTGCGTCTTTTTCGACGGTGTCTCACTTTCTATGAGTTTAGGAAATATTTTATTAATAATGTACACATAAGTATACACATTAGGGATGGATTAAACAGCAAAGTATAGCCTATTTTGATTCTTTCCATTAGAGATTATAAGGTACATGTAAATTATATAAAGATTTAACGATAGTATAATATATTTGTAGCTTTACAAACATATTTTAAACTCATCTATAAAGACATCACAGAACGTTACACAATAAAATAAAAAAAATGTAATGAAGAATAACAATTATTTACAGTTCAAAAAACAAAAGCAAGAAAAAATTATTTTATAGAAAAATGGAACAGAATACATGATAAAAAAAACAAAGTAACAAAAACATGGAAAAAATGTAACGCACGCTTAGCAATAGTATGCACACGTTTACGTTTAAGTTTTATACAAGCACATAATTTTTTTTCAAAATACAATCGTACATTCTAATTTATTTTGTGTTTTTTAAAATATAAAATGAACTATTTGTCCAAAAAAAACAACAACAACAAGGGATATACAATATTAACTCTGTTAGTATGTATACTTTCTACTGAAAAGTTATGTTCCGTTCTTAAAATCAGGAAAGAAGTACATTGTAAAAGTACATGTGTCTTCAATTTTCTATACCACCCTAGGTTAACCCCACTTTATGAAGTGTTTGCTTTGAATCAAATGCTAGTGGGTCACACCAAAATATATTAAAAGAAATAGACAATCAGAATTTAGATAAGAAGATTTGACACACTGACCCCCCCCCCCCCCCCCAAAAAAAGAAAACAAACAAACAACAACAAAAACAACAAAACTAAACAATAATATAATACACATAACTGAATATAAATACACATAACTGAATATAAATACACATGACTGAATATAAATTCACACGGAATGATGATGATCTACGGCTTTCATTTATTTGTAGGTCATCTTGTTTAATTACTAAATAAGCTGACTATCTATATTGTCTTCATACAAATGTTTATTGTAAATGAAGAAGATGAGTTAATTAGGCGAATAATTCTAATATTCTTTATTTGCACAAGACATACATCTTATGGCATAGGTTATTACATATAAATAATAGCAATATTGAAATAATGGTATGGTACATGAACATGTAAAGTACATTGATAATGTATATAAAATAAAATTTTACTAACAGGCGAAGAAACCAGAGAAATTTTTCTTAACTATCATGAATATTGAAAGCTAGATGGAGATACTTCCCCAAATTACACAGTTCTTTAAAATTTTGAACACTTAATAATTGTATAAATTTGTATACAGAAGGTTTTTTCCAATAATATTTCTCCACGTTTTTTACTCGGATTGCTCTATACTGCTGACATTTCAAAACAAAATGGAATTCATCTTCAATATCTGAACAAAATTTACATAAGCGTCTTTGTTTTGATACATTAGTGTGTCGTCCACTTTCAATTGCAAGTCTATGAGATGACAATCTAATTCTTGTAATTTGTTTTTTATATGTAGAAGGTATTGATTTTGTTAAATAATATTGTAATGAAAACTGGTCAATAATATGCTTGTAAAAATAACATCGAGATGAGGAACTAATCTGTTCTACAAGTTGTTGAGTAAAGTGATCAATGATTCTTTGCTTAATTAAAGTAAAATATGTTTCACAATGTATATACTCCTGTTCATAGCATATATGTCCTAGACCTATTTCAAAAAGTTTATTCTTAATTACAGTAACCCAATTTTCAGCAGGTGTCAAAGACGATTCACACTCATTATACACTCATTATACAGCATTTTGTAACAAGACTGCAAAATACAATTCTGACTTTGTAACAATTTGAACCAAAATTTGAATATTCTAAACATTCGTATAGTTTTCATAGGTAGCCTCCCAGTTTCAAAATATACAAGTGCAGTGTTTGTATTCTTCTTCACTCTGCGCATATTGACAGCATTGTTTCTGTATTCAGATACAATTGACTTGTTTTTGACTTTAAAGAAAACATGGCTTTTCCCCCTTGGCTCGCCAACTGTTTCTGTGTATTGTTAAACTTTCCATTACATTGTAACAAAAGGCCCAGGTATATAAAGCTATCGACAACCTCAACTGGCTCGCCATTTAAATGCCACCTTTCAAAGTCCTTTATAAAAATTACAATTTTGGTTTTTTGTACATTTACGGTAAGATCCCAGACAGATGTATAAGAATACAATGTATTTAACATTTCTTGAAGCTCATGTGCAGTTTCGGAGAAAATTACCATGTCATAAAATGCCTATAAAAGGACCGGTATGAATAAAAAATGAATTTTATCTTTTTACCCCCCCCCCCCCCCCCATCCCCCCCCCCAAAAAAAAAAAATCCAGTATGTTGTAAATAGAACAGATTTCAATAAATATTTTAAAATCATGGAGATGTTACATTAAAAGTTTAAAATCAAGGATTTACAAACTTAACTATAACAAAAACTGTTGCAGTTAAGTCTGGAAATCTTTGATTTTAAACTTTTGATGCAGAGAGATGACCCACCATAGTAATCTCCACCCTCCCTTATAAACAATAAATTCTACAAGCTTCCAATTACTAGAGACTTATCTCACCAATGTTAAAAGTATTGACGAGGAGAAATGTTCATTGTTCTATGGTCTTCTGGGATCTATTAAAATAGGGCACAAAGGTCTTTGGATCAGGGCTAGCATTTTCAATGGTTTACTAGTTATCTTTCTTGTCGTACACAAAAATTATGTGCAGAATCAATTGTCTTCGAGTGCAAGGTTACCTCAAGGCTGCTGTTCCTGAACCTCTATTATTTTTTAAAAATGTTAATGATGTTGCTGAAAATAGGTCTTTGTATAAGTTACCTTATTTGCAGATGTTAACTCAATTTAATACGCATCTAAAATTTGGGATTACCCTGATTACACAAACAGTTAATTTTAGAAGTTTTCCTTTTCTGAGACTAATGTTTGTAAGTTTTGCCCTTGCTATCTTGCAACTTCACAGAATCACTAGTAACTGCTTGGTGATTTCTGGTTCTCCTCAAAATCCCCAAATACGGCCATCCACCAACAGATTGCCTGGAGGTAGTCTGCAGGACTGTAGTACGTACACTTTTTGGCAGGACTGTAGTACGTACACTTTTTGGCACTGGTACATGTGGGTTAGGCTTTGGCTCACTACTTGACTCTTCATCAATGACCGATAGTTACAAAGCATAGTTACCGAGGTATTTCTGGAGCTTCGCATTTCTTCCATTTGTCATGATGCATGGTCCGAACCTCTCTGTGGGACTTTACCAAATCGCCAACCCTGAATGGACGTGTATGCAGTCTGATGTCATAAGCTCTCTTCATAAATTTATGCGCAGAGTTCAACTTCTGCCTGGCGGCATCAGGCGTTTTTAAGCACAGTCTGTTCTAACTCCTGCACATACATCTATCTCACCCTCCTCCCCATTTTGAAAAGACTTCGGAGGGGGCCCTACATCAAGGTTGCTGGTACATTAACCTCTCTTCCCAGCATAAGTGTATTCGGTGTATACCCTGTGTGACGGTTTATGGCTGACCGGAATGCCCCTGTGAGTGAACCCAGATACTTGTCCCAAGTTTTAGGTTGACTGTCTATATAACAGTGAACAGCATCCATCAAAGTGCGATAATTGCGCTCTACTTGACCATTACCGGAAGGCCAACAGGGAGCTGTCCTGGACTTCTGTATTCCCAGCATTTCACAAACCTTACAAAAGAGCTCTCTGTCAAAGTTACGGCCTTGATCAGTAAAGATCTCGAAAGGATACTCGAACTAAATGGCGAACCTTGAGAAAAGTCATCGATAGCTGCCCTCGCGATAACCTCTGTGGTCTGTGAAGGATCATCTACACCATATTGAAGAAGTAGATTAGGGATAACAAATCCAAGAAAGTAACTGCTGAAGAACTGAACAAATCTCAGGGAAGTCTCGTGAACTTTCATTCGAGCACCTGGATTTATTACATACTTAGCAACGATAAAGAAAACATTCCGAACACGTTCGCAGGGGTAATAGAGATAGAGACTAGTTTGACAGTTAGATTTGGTTCGCATCAAGAAATAATTGTATCGTTCTTGTATATAAAGTATATTATATCCTTCTTTTTGTACCAAATGTTACAACATTGTCTTACTTAGAAAAAAAAACAAAACCAACTATAAAGAAATGTCCCTTTTATTGAGTTTTATCTACAGCTTGATAATACTCCCCAAAAAATCATTTGTATATGAATTATGTAATTAATGGTATGCATAAACATTAAACAAACACTGTAAATGTCTCAAAATATGAATATTAGCACTTAACCATAAGCAAAATATTCCTTCAAAACTATTTAAATAAATATGAAATATTAAACAGAAACACAAGTTGTTTTTCTATCTATTCAACAAAGCCAAGTTTTTTATATGAGAGAAATGTGCTAAATCCACCATTCTGCTTAAGGTGGTATGGGACATCTGTCGATATTAATGTAGATTAAGGTACATTATAATTGAAATACTTTCACCAGTGTAGAATTTTCAAATTTTACAATATTTAACCCCCCCCCCCCCCCCAAAAAAAAAAAAAACATATAAAAATATTTGGAGAGGTAAAAATTGTAAAACCCCGAGCGGGATTCGAACTCATGACTTCCAGATCTAACCCACTGCGCTATGCTGTTAGGTGACAATATTGGGAAAGAAACAACTTATATAATTATAATTCATTTTATTGTTTATTTCGATAAACAATACGTCACAACATGGAAGTGTCCCATACCACCTTAAAGTCGGTCAAAATATTCCTCAAAAACTATTTACATAAACATGAATTTTCTATCTACCAGATCATTATAACTCAGTTTTTATGACGGAGAAATGTGCTAAATCCACCAATAATATACATATAGGTATATTTTTACAAAATGCATCATAAACCCCATACAAACAGTTGTATCAGAGTGTTAACAGCATGTTCTACATAACATTTGCCTTATCCCACTATATAATAATGTAACTTGTCATAACATTGCAGGTATTAAAGGGTTTAGGATATCTAAGACATGGTTCAGCCGTACAATATATAATACACATTAAAGTCAGCTATTTACACGTTGCCATTGTTTTTGTTCAAACTTTATAAAAACAACCTTTGGGTATGGTCCACTTTGAATCCCCCTTCTCCCAAATCCCCAATTACACTTATCATGGCATTTTGTAATAAAACATTGACTGATATTCAATAAACTCTCCTACAAAAAAAATGTCAGGGATCAACAACATAAAATACAGATAATTCTAGAAAACATTACTAGAAGGGGGATAACTGCTTTTTCATTTCAAATAAAAGAATACAAATTTGAGTTATTCCCCTTTAAATGTGTTTAATCAATTTCTTGTCTGCAAATCAAAACTGAAAAAATGAATCAGCACACATTAGCCACCATTCTAAGCGACAATATTTCAGGAGCATATCATATAAAACATACACATACTGTAAACTTAGCAAATTAATAACAATTACTGTAGAGTTCACGTTGGAGAACGCAGAGTCCATTGATGACGCGATTTAACTCTAGAGTTTACGTACACAGAACGCAGAGTCCATTGATGATGCAATATATCTCTAGAGTTTACGTACACAGAACACAGAGTCCATTTATGACTCGGTATATCTCTAGAGTTTACGTACACAGAACACAGAATCCATTGATGATGCAATATATCTCTAGAGTTTATGTACACAGAACACGGAGTCCATTGATGACGCGATATATCTCTAGAGTTTACGTACACAGAACGCAGAGTCCATTGATGACGCGATATATCTCTAGAGTTTATGTACACAGAACACGAAGTCCATTGATGACGCGATATATCTCTAGAGTTTATGTACACAGAACACGGAGTCCATTGATAACGCGATATATCTCTAGAGTTTACATACACAGAACGAGTTCATTGATGACGCGTTCTTTATGTAAAGTTCACGTACAAAGAAACGGAATCCATTGATGACGCTTTCTTTATGTAAAGTTCACGTACACAGAAACGGACTCATTATTTATGTACACAGAAACGGAGTCCATTGATGACACCTTATTTTTACAACAAACTATTTTTATATAATTTGTGTCGATATCAGTGACAATCGGAATTATGGATTATCGAGCAGGTTCTGTACTGTCTCCACCTCAAGGAGTTTGAAAAGCAGCTTGTCTGTAAGAAACAAAATCCATCATTTAATAGATGTATTGATGAATAATACCAAATACTAATGAAAGAACAAGTGAGCAAAGTCAAATAACTAATGCTCCCCCATTACTTGACATTGCTACACATCAAGAATAGCAGAGTATGTATTAAATACATAAATTAATAATGGGCATTAGTTGCACAAAATCATCAGATCATTTTGTTCCTGCAAATATTCTCATTTATCATTTGTCTTTGTTAAATGCAAATCTACACATTGAAATTCCATGCAGCTGTTTAAAAGGAGTTATGCTAACAAACAAGAGGCCCAGGGGCCACATTGCTCAACGAGCAACAATTGCCTTAACTCTGATTGAATAAACATTACAGTATTCAAATCAAAATATCTTGACAATTAGATAAATCTTGCTCAATTTTTTTTGTAAATCTGCCGATTTTTATCCACATATTTTTAGGGTAAATATCAAGCCCCTTTTGTTGTACCTGTAAAAAGATTTTTCTCTATTCCTATATAACACCCCCCCCCCTGGCCCTTTTCTCTGAAGAATCATGGTTTGATCAAACTTTAATCTGCACAACCGTGCTTTCACACAAGTTACTGCTTTTTGGACTAAAAAACTTTCCCAGAATATTTTTATAGATTTTCTCTATATATTCCTATGTAAAAAAATTTGTCCCCCCCTCATTGTGGCCCCACCCTACCCCCAAGGAACCATGATTTGAACAAAGTTGTACTGTCTGGGGGTGCTTCTACACAAGTGTAAGCTTTTCTGGCCAAATCGTTTTTGTGAAAACGGTTTTTAAAGATTTTCACTATAATTCCTATGTAAAAATTCATCCCCCATTTTAAAGATTTTCTCTAAATATTCCTTTGTAAAAATTCGTCCCCCCTCATTGTGGCCCCACCCTTCCCCCCAAGAAACCATGATTTGAACCAAATTTTACTGTCTGGGGATGCTTCTACACAAGTTTAAGCTTTTCTGGCCAAATCGTTTTTGAGATAAAGATTTTTAAAGATTTTCTCTATATATTCCTATGTAAAAATTCGTCCCCCTCATTGTGGCCCCACCCTATCCACAGGGACCATGATTTAAACAAGAGATGTTTGTGAAACACTTATGCCCCCCTCCCTTGGAAACATCCACAAAGAAAATGAACGTAAACTTCAAATAACTGGAATTTTTCTACGTCCAAGGGCCATAACTCGGTCAAAAATTGTTCGATCGTACCCAATATCGAACTTGATCTAGATATTGTCATCATAAACCTGTATACCAAATTTCATCTCAATACCTTCATCCTCTGCGAAGAAAATGAGCGGAAAATGCAAACAAGAGGCCCATGGGCCACATCGCTCACCTGAGCAACAATAGCGAACTACATTGACTTAACACACTTTACGGTCAGACGCGACCTATCTTCCATTATTTTCTATTTTTTCCTATCTCCACAATGTGAAGATTTCCACCAAGTAATTCCATAATTATATTTTCCTGTTATATGATACTTTTTTTAAATTTAAATATAAAGTGTTCAATGGAAAATATATACTATGACTTTATTTATAAGCATTCAAATGCATTTTGCATGCTATTTTAAGGAAAATTCTAAATATTATAGCTC
This sequence comes from Magallana gigas, assembly GCF_902806645.1. NCBI lineage: Eukaryota > Metazoa > Mollusca > Bivalvia > Ostreida > Ostreidae > Magallana > Magallana gigas. Next base: position 6,931,128 of record NC_047560.1, on the reverse strand, counting down.
TAAAAATAGCCTGGTAATAAACCTTGAATATTTGGGAATTAACAGGTTTAAATGTTGATAAATAAGAAATAATTTATCAAGGAAAATTATATAAAATTGAGGAACGTCTCGTGTGTCCTTAAATAATTAAGAACAGTAAAATTTAATATTTAGCAAAGTTAAGTACCATGATAATTTTCTGACCTAAAACTCAATATTTTATAAAGGGGTAGGGGTGAAAATATATTGTGATATATTAATTATATATAACATCGGTATATTATTTTCTACAGTTTTTGCACATATGTGAACAGTATTAGCTCATTTAAGATAAAAAAAAAATCATACATTTCCAAAGACGTATATCAGTTAAAAAATCAGCACCCATTGTAGGCCTACCTTATTGTGTGTAATCATAATTTGAACATTTTGAATCTACACAATTAAAGGATGCCAACATTTTATTTCATTAATATGTTGTCTTAGAGGCCATGCAATGCATATTTATTTTATATGATGAAAATACTGGAAAAGGTAGTTACCATTTACCTGCAATATTTTTTGTTTGGTATATTGGTACTTAAGAAAAAAAATATCGAACTTAAATTAATGTAATTTTCATTTTCCACATCTAAGTGAATATTTTTAGTGTGTTTATTTAAGATGCCAAGCTCTATGAATATACCATGCAGAGAAGATACATTTGATTTTCACAGCTGATATCTCATATGTGAAAGTTAACAAAGATTGACGGACAGAGAATCGCCAGCTAGTCTGGAAGGCAGTACGCAGTGTTAGAACTCTGTGGCAAAAGTTGCTAAGGCTACAGTAAAAAACTTAATTGGTCTTCCCTTAAAGAATTGTTTACCTGATGTAAACTTGTGTGACTTTTATATCCTTACTCCCTTGATCGATGAAAACATTTGACTGGAAAATGTTGTCACATGATGTGTTAAAAAGCTATACATGTATAATTTAATGTATTGTCAGGCATACAGGTATCAGTTCTTTACTAAGGCCCATTAATTATTTCATATTCCCTCAAAAACAACAAACGGCTATAAACCAAGAAGATTTTCTGCTGCAATATCTTCTTTAAAATAATGATAATGCACGGATATCCTCATAATTATAATGTGTCAGAACTGTTTAAAAGAAGTTTTTATTTACTCGTTTGAAAAATACCAAAATTGTTGCAGATTTCAAATAATTTATCAAATGAGAAAGGACCCTAGAAAGTAGTTATAGCACATCTTTCTTTTGATTTTTCTGTACACAAGTATATAATGTTTAGCAAGACAATTCCAATCATCAACAAACATTTCAGCATCAGTCGTAGAATGATAGGCAACTTTTAAAAACTTATCCAATTTGTTTAATTTCATTTTTTTTAATGCATTCATACATTATATAGATAAAATGTTTTGTAATTGAGTTAGCCAGGTGACACAAAATCAGTTTATGCACTGTGTATTTTGGAGAAATTAGTCCTACCCTATGACCCAATTACAACAGTTTTCAAAGCGCTAAGCAGAGCTCAGCGCTTTATTGTCGTTAGACTTCTATTTCCGGTGCAAGGAATAACTGCCCTCTATGAGCAGAAATATACATCATTTAAACTGGTAAGAGGTATAGGGAACCAGTTATCTGGGTGACGGAAATGGCCGAGTAGATACGATTGGTTTGCGGGGCTAACGTACATCAGCACGGGATGCTACGCAGTGATGAAAAAATATAGTGCGTATTCAGAAGCTAAAATATAGAAAAATAAAGTCGATTCTTTGCAAGAAAATGTCAAAAACTGTGATAAATTACTGTTCAAAAGGTATAATTTGTGATTTTAACATATCTTTTTTCAGGCAAGTATCCATATACAAGTCGTGTTCAGCTTTTATTCACATCATCTTCAGAAAGTAACATATATTTAAAGAAATCTGGCCTTCGATATTTTAAATTGATATTCATTAAACATAAACCAAAATTTCAATAAGGCTCATTTCCGCCTACGCTTGCACACAGTAAATTTTCTTAGAACCAAGCTAGGTTAGCGCTTTTCAGTACTTTCAGTACTTTGATCAGTTTTGAAGATAACTGTAAACAAACGGTTTTGCATTAATTTGGCAGAGTTATTAAATAATTACAAGTTACCTTCTAATTGTAGTTTCAACAAGAAATTTAATGATTATCGATTGTAATTTTCAATGCACGGTATATGTGTTTGCATCACCCGTATTTATAACCTCTAAAGATAAGACAGTCGCGGGTGATTAATCACAACAGGGTTTAACTGAGACTGTGAAAACGTCTGTTCAAATTCATAAACATCTTTTTATTGTCTTTGGATTTAATTTACACGATTATGAACTCGGAATACATGGCTACTTTTAATTCCTTTTGAAAGAAATTTCGGCGAAGTTACCGATCAAAAATCGATTATTTCAACCAAAGTCACTCCCTTGTTTGATCCTTGTTGACACAATTAGAAATTAATAAACAATAAAAACAGAGGGAAATGCACTTTAGTACGTTGTTTATGCATCAGATTTTATCATTTTCGCAGGTAAACAATCAACTGCCTATTTACCGAAGTCTACGTTCCAAATACAAGGCGATTGTTTCCCGAGTTAAAAAGCAAAATGAAACGAAAAAATCAAAACAAGCTAAAACCACCTTCACAAGTGAAAATGACAACGCGTTGGAATATTTAACCTCAATTTACTTCACAATAATCGGCACCAATGTTATTTCCATGTTTCATAGATTATATTCGCATGTGAAACTGCCAGCTTCAAACAAAGAACCTCGTTTTCGAGATGCGGTAGACTGGCGATGCCTGTCATAAGACCAGTCTATCGCAATGAATTGCCAGTCTACGATATATGGAATAACGAGCCATTCTTTATTAGTATTTTCGCAATTATCTCAAATTTGGAACAGAATTCGCCTATAATTTTTGCAATTTATATTTTCCTTTCCCTAAGGATAATTTATGCTAAATTACGTTAAGCTTACCTCAGTAGTTCTTGAGAAGAAGATTTTTTAAAATGCACCCCCCTTTTTTACAGTTTCGAGGTTTTCTCCGCTTTGAATACAATCTGGCCGTTTATTTTTGCAATTTATATACACCTTCTAATAAGGATGATTTGTGCCAAATTTGGTTAAATTTGACCAAGTGGTTTTAGAGAAGAAGATCAAAATGTAAAAAGTTTACAGACGGACAGACAGACGGACGAACAGACGGACGACGGACAACAGGTGATCAGAAAAGCTCACTTGAGCTTTCAGCTCAGGTGAGCTAAACAAGAGGCCCATGGGGCCACATCGCTCACCTGAGCAACAATGGGCGTTCAAAAGATATTGTGCCATATGGTCCCTCGGTAGAAAAACAAAAAATAAATATTGTAAAGTATTCGAATTTTAGACTTATTTTTGTATACATGTAATCTTTGACATTGTACCTTCATGAAATACTATTTTTTACCAGAATAAGAAAATTCTACGCAAGATATAAAACTAAAAATTTGGTAGAGGTATACTGTTAAGTTGTTAACTTCCAAATCCCTATATTTTCGTTCTGTCCCCCCCCCCCCATTTTGTAAAGCGATCAAAATATATGAGAGCATATAGGTACATTTTTTTCATCAACTACTCAGTACTTACTAGTTATTGTATTAAAAAAAATAATAGTTATTGTTTTTTATTTTAAAATCCCTACATGTATAGATGTGAAGAAGAAAGTTGTACCTCAATGTGCTCAATTCCTCAAATTAAAAACATTCTATATTATTTGTCTTCTCCATTACAATTAAATGACTGTTATTTACTTCGCGTACAAACCAGGATAATTTTCCGCTGTGATATTCTTAGGAATAGCGATAATTACTTTATCCCCGCAACAGAAATGTGTCAGAAATATGGAAACTGTTTTAAAGATGTCGTTTTTATTTACTCGTGTTTGAAAAACTATCAAAATTGATGTAGATTTCACATTATTTATTGTATAAAGAGAGGGCCCCAGAGAGTAGATATATACAGAATACTGTGGAATCATTAAATTTCGTGGGGGCTAAATTTCGTGGATGACTTAAATTTTACAGGTTCGTGGGGACGTAATTTCGTGTATACATATATATCTACAAAAGAGAATATGACTTTATAACCCTAATTCATCAATTTGTGAAGGATGTTAAATTATTTCGTGGATGAGAGGTACCCCTAGAATTCAACAAAAAATGAGCCACCACGAAATCTAATGATTTCACAGTATCATTCTTTTATTTTGTTTGTACAAGTATTTAACATACTCTAATTCATAGAGATTTTCTAATGTTCAACCAAAATTTCAGCGTCAATTGTAGAATAATAAGCAAAATACAGAGCTCACAGTTCGCCTAGGTTTGGTTCATATTTTGTTCACATGAGTTTATTACATTTAGCTTATGATTTTTAACTTGGTATTTCCTATTCAGCATTTAAAATGGAAAAAAAGAATGGCCTAAGATTTTATATTCTTTTATTCACTCAAGACCAGTTCACTGGTATTTGAGGTTCAAAATCAGTTTATACAAATGTACACAAACACAGTGAAGGATCCCATGTACAGTAGGAGTAATAATGACGAAAAAAATGATAAGTTTACAATACAATAAGATGTTAAAGTTGGTTTCTGAACGAACAGACTTTGAAAATTTTCTTAATAAATATTGACAATTTTTTTTACTTTTTTAATCTTTAGTTTTTAAGATCTGTGTAGTAACATAGAATTGTGAGCAAATCTCTGTATCTTGCTTATAATTTGAAGCTTAACACTCAAATATGGTTAGTAAATAGAAATTGAAAACAATTAAACACAAGAAACATTCACTATAACAAATAAAGAACACAATTTATTTTTTCGAAATGAATCATATATATACATGTATATACCTACATATTTCCGTCAGCAATGTCAAACTTTATTTAAACTGAATAAACTCGAGAAAATGCCGAGCATCGTAACAAAACCTATTGCATTAATTTACCATTACGCAAAAGATAATGCCGATCGAATTACCGATAGAATGAATTGTATTTCATTATTTTTTGATACATCAGATTTTGCTTAATTTGCGCAGGTAAACAGTTAACTGTTTGATTTACCAAAGTCTCTGTTTGATTTGATACGCAAAAATCACGAAATAATACAGACGATAGTTCCCAGGTTACAAGCAGAAATAATGAAAACGAAACGAAAATCGGAACAAGCTAACACCAACGTCATGTGTGAAAACTGTCAACGCATTGAAATATTTAGCCTCAATTTACTTCACAAAATCGGCAACAATATGTTTTGCATGTTTCAAAAATTTCCCTTCATACGCGAACTGTTGCACAACAAGCAAATTCATCATAGTCAGATTGTAACGGGATGAGCGGAGGCTACTCCAAACAACAACAAGACATCTTAAATTTAACAAAATTTAATAACAAAACAAAATAAGAGAAAGAAAGAAAAGATAGAAATATAAACACTAAACCACACAAACACTCACACACCTTTCACTCAACAAAAAAAAATATGATGTTTATACAAATGACCAAAAATATATTAGAAGAGTGTCCGAATCTCCGGGGCTGTAGTCCTGGACCAACTACGGACAACCACAACTAATGTAGTTACGTCACCACAATCATCATCATCACCATCATCATCATCATCAACACTATCGTCAACATCATCGCCTACAACACCATCATCATAATAGACATCATCGTCATCACCATAATCATCTACTTCATCATCATCAACATGACCATCATCATCGTCGTCATCACCATAACATCATCGTCGTCATCAACATCACAATCACATCGTCATCGACTTCACCATGAACGACATCATCTACACCATCATCATCGACATGACCATAATCATCATCGTAGTCGTCGACATCACCATAACATCATCGTCGTCATCAACATCACCATAACATCGTCATCGACATCACCATCACATCGTCATCGACATCACCATCGTCGTCGATATCACCATCGCATCATCATCGTCCTCAACATCAACAATATGACACTACAATAAGTGTACAAGTGACACCATAACACCATAATAAAAACAATATTGTATAATACATTATATAAGTATCTCACTGATAGTTTCAAACTATGATAATGTATAAATAGTATTATATTAAAGGCAACATCTCAAAATATTGTAAGTATATGGTAATTAAGTTATTTGTTTACAGTAAACAATATGGCGTCTGAGACTTCCGGTGACGCACTTCCACCCAAGTAGTTAAGTGGAAAAAGTGACAATAAATTGTAAAATAAAATAACGCATAGAAAATAGCCCTTTAAATCACCGTTTCTTTACACAGCAATAGCAAAAACTGTACTATAGAAAAAGACGAATTCCATTTAAACACTCTCGCTAAAGTCACACATCAGTGAACACACAGGTAACTCTACAGTGAACAATGGTCAAGGTGACTTTATAGGACGACTGCGTAATACTAATAAAAAGGCAAAAATTTACAAATAAACTACACCAAACTAAATAAATACTTACCACGGTCAGCTATCCGTGCCCGCGTCAAATGCTGAACTTGTGAAACTAAAACATGCCACACAGGCTTCTAACACGATACCCCCTTCACACACTAAGCACGTCTTTATTGCTGGACAGCTCGGCCGGGTATAACTTAGCGCCTATTGTTAGGGTCGGCCAGGCACGTTGCAAAGAATTATGGGAAAAACAAAATCGGGTGCGTTCGATATGAACAGTGATTGTCACACACCTCCCCCCTTAAAAAAATTGTCCTGCAATTTCAGATAAACAATCACTGAATTTTGAAAATTCTCACGTATTTACAATAAAACCTATATACATACCTGTACTGTCTACTATACATCTCACTGACGACTCAGGTAATCCGCGCCTACATTGTCGCTTCCTTTGATCGCAATGATCCTAAAGCGGTATGGCTGAAGCTGCAAAGCCCAACGCATCAGTCTGGAGTTCTCTGTCTTTGCTTTGTTAAGGTAGGTCAGGGGTTGGTGATCAGTTTCAAGTAGAAACTCGCGTCCATAAACGTACTGGTGGAACTTCTGTATTCCCCACACTACCGCCAAACACTCCTTCTCGATAACAGCGTATGCCTTTTCTCTTGGTTGAAGTTTCCTACTGGCGTACGCTACGGGTAGTTTCTCGTCATCCTCCATCTTTAACAGCACAGCACCTATCCCATCATCTGCAGCGTCCGTGCGTAAAATGAAGGTTTCATTAAACTCTGGTAACTTCAATATTGGCCTCTCTGATAACATGTGTTTCAACGTATCAAAAGCTCGTTGCTGACTTTCAGTCCAAATAACTTTATTTGGTTGGCCCTTATTCGTAAGATCAGAAAGTGGAATGGCTATCGCAGAGAAATTCGGAATAAACTTTCTGTAGAATCCTGCTAAGCCTAGGAAGGCACGAACCTGTTTCTTGGTTTGTGGTATTGGCGCATTTCTGACTGCATCAATCTTGTCCTGTTCTGGTTCTAGACACTTGTTGCCCACCATATGTCCCAAACAGTCAATCTTGTCAAATTCGATGAAACATTTCGTCGGTCTGGCCGTAAGTCCCGCATCTCTGAGTCGTTCGAACACAGTCTTCAGTATGTGTAGATGTTCTTCAAAGGTATCTGTAAAAACAATGACATCATCGATAAAGTTTTCTACGCCGTTCATACCTTGAAGTAGTTTTCTCATCATACGACTAAATGTTGCCGGCGCGTTTACAAGACCAAACGGCATTGTCCTGAATTGGTACAATCCGGATGGTGTGGAAAAGGCTGTAAGCGGCTTACTCTCGTCAGCCATCGGTACTTGCCAGTATCCTTTGCTTAAGTCTATCTTTGACACAAACTTCTTTCCGGTCATTTTGGAAAAATATGCTTACTAGACTGGGCATTGGTTCTGCATCAAATACCGTAGCACAGTTCAGTCGTCTATAATCAATGCAAAATCGGTTCGTTCCATCTTTCTTCCGAACTATGACAACTGGAGCCGAATAAGGGGAAGATGATGGCTCAATCACATTCAACTGTAGCATTTTCTGAACTTCTTCTGTAATTGTTTTCTCTGTACTGAACGGAATTGGATATGGTTTCACACGCACAGGTTCAGGTGATGTCACAACAATCTTATGCTCCACTAAGTTCGTCATTCCAGGTATATCCGTAAATACATCTGAGAACGAATCACACAGTGATTTAGCTGTTTCCAACTGATCTGGTGTTAGTCTGTCTGCAAACTTTATGTCCTTTGCTGTTTCGGTTTGAGTAACAGGTGGCATAAGAATAGAGTCCTGTTGTTCATCATCATCTAGGTCACTAAAGTCTATGAGTGAAATTGCACATGTTGACAAAACACCACAGTTCAATGTATCTCGTCGGACAAAATGTGATCAGAATGGCTCACTTGAGCTTTCAGCTCAGGTGAGCTAAAAAGGGAAATTTTCAGTTTTCCAAAATCTTCAAAATCCTAATCCGTAGGGGGGGGGGGGCTATATAATATAAATATATATATATATATATATATATATATATATATATATATATATATATATATATATATATATATATATATATATATAAATCTGATTTAGGCATTGAGGAGACCATACCCTAAAATGTAGTTTAGGGAGACAATATACAAAATTTTTATATGTGCATATTTTTTATTGCAAATAGTCATTTAGAGGTCTTCAAGATTCAAATAACTTTACATGTGTTTTAATTTTTCAATATATCTTGTCCTTAAAAAAATACAGCAAAAATGGTCTCCATAATATTTTGTTACTCTCTCATAAGGCTTAAGGAGACCGTGCATATATTTTCATATATATTTTTTATGGCTTAAGTAGACCATTCTTTTTTCCCATAATTTTCATGATTTGCAAGTGCTCTATCATTTTTTATCGCCACGCAACATAGAATTAAGATATAATGCAAGGTCACTGTGTACATGTGCATGTATATGTAAGCTTTGTTAATATCTCACATAGTTGATGGTGTGGACTTTTAATATTCATAGATGGTCATTTAGAGGTCTGTGGAATGGCAATAATCTCACATCTGTTTTAATTTTTCATTACTATTAGCCCTTAAAAATATACTATATTGTCCCTCTAATATTTTGCTACTGTCTTATGCGGCTATGGGATACCGATAATACATTTTTATTAATATTACTTAATTAGGGTTTAGGTAGACCATTCTTTTTTTACCATAACATTCGTGATTTGCAAGCCCTTTAATTTTCACTGTCCGGTTTTTTTTTTCGCATGTCGCGAAATTTGCGAAAATGGGGAAAATATGTAGCATTTTAAATTTGCGTCCCTACTGAAGATTATCTTCTCAATTCAATCCATTCTACATGTATCCTAATGTGTTTTAGAATTTCACATTAATAAATGAAAAAAAAAACATTTCAAGTTCATGAACAAACTTTACTAATCATCAAAACTAATTTCAAATAGATTTCATTTATAACTTATGGACCAGGGTGTAAACATTAGTTCAATTTTGAAAGTTTAAACAATTAATCATTTCAAATTTATTATTAGAGCAATCATTTGCATTCAAAATTCAGTGTACATAACATGTCCATTATTTTGGTGAACTTGCAGTTCAATTACAACAGTTTCATTTTTTTCTGTGCAACAAAATCATGTATGTAAGGATCTGTAAATTTATGAAATCAAAATATTCATAATCTATTTTCAACCTTCATATTTCAAATTTCATACATTTCAAGAAAATAAAGTTTTTAAAATTGATTTACTTAATATTCTTCATAATTCATATATAGCAATAAAAAAAGGTGATCAAAGATCACGTATTGAATGAACCATTCATTAATAAATGTTAATGAATAACATTGATAATAAGTACACATGTAAGAAATTGACAAAGTTTAAAAGTTACTCTGGGAGCAAAAATGACTGATCAAATGCATGGCATAAAAAATATTAAAGGACGAATAGGATTATGCAGCTAAAAAATATCGTATCATATGTTATAATATAATACATTATCATTTTATACAACATTGCATCATAATAAAAAATACTTTACATTACAATATAATGATACAATATCATATCATAATGCACAAAAATATTGATACAATATCCTACTAACTTTTTATAATATAATATATGATATAACATTGTATCATATAAAACAATAGTGTATCAAATCCGACAATACTATATCATATGAATCATGTTATATCATTTAACAACAAACACATCTATCAATCAGGTTAGAGTGAGGTAGGATATTCTTTTTAAACATCCTTGATAATAGAGATCAGGATCTGAAACTGAAGCTACCTCTATGATTCATTTATATTATAGTTAAATTAACTATGCAAGCTATTGTCTATAAATCATGTGACCTGTTCCAAAATAACTAAACCTCATCCGGCATCCAAAACCTATGACTCAGATTCGGCATTCAAGCCTGCCAGATGCATCAGTATCATAAGACGCATCATCAATTCAAGTTTGGTTAAGTTAGGACCAGTAATTACTAAGATATATTTTTTAGCATCCTTGATTATGAAGATCAGGCTCTGCATCTGAAGCTACCTTTGCAATTCATTTATATTATAGTTAAATCAACTATGCAAGTTTGAAATAGTACTGAATAAATTTAATATATGACCTGTTCCAAAAAACATAACCTCATCCAGCATCCGAAACCTATGGCTAAGATTCAGCATACAAGCTTTTCAGGTGCATCAGTATCTTAAGATGCATCATCCATGCAAGTTTGGATCAGTAGTAATTTAGAAACTGCTATCAAAGGCCACCTGCACCAAAAACTTTAACCTGTTCCAAAAACCTTAACCTCCAGCATCTAAAATTCATTGCCCAGATTCAGCATCCAAGTTTTTCAAGTTCATAAACAGGTCCAGATGCATCATCCATGCAAGTTTGGTGAAGATAGGACAAGATTTTGCATTGCATCGGCCATGAAATAGCCTGGATGACATAATTGAAAAATTGTATGAGGTATTTCAAGTGGGTTCAGAATGGTGAAAAGATGTAAACATTTCACATTATAAATCTCCATGAGAAATTTGTTTCTATTCCTGTAACGGTCACCTGAGTAGCATATAACCCATACACAAACTTGTCGAGGAGTCTCATATATGCATTTAATTAATTAGGTTTTATTCTGGAGTAGAAAAATTATAAATTAGTAATGACGGCCACCTCCCTGCCTGAAATCTTTCAAAAAGAACTGTGAAACCTACAATTTTGGCAAAAAACTTAAAAGATCGGGTCTACAAAATCATGAATTCAGTTTGCTTTCAGGTGTGTGGGAGTAAAAAGGATCATTTTTTAACATTATATGCAATAACACCTATACATCCATTTTGGCCCTGCCCTAGAGTTAAAACCCATACTCCAGGGGACATGAAAATTAAAATTTCAGTAGAGGACTTCCTGGTAAACATAATTATAGGTCAGTTTTTTATACAGATGTGTGAGAATAGAGAAGAAGATGTTATAACATTATATGCATTAACACTATATTGCCTCCCCCCCCCCTCATGTCCTGAACCCCTGACCCAGGGGCCATGAATTTTACAATTTAGGTAGAGGAGTTAGTGGACATCGTAACCATGTATTCAGTTTTTTGCCCACATGTGTGGGAGTAGAGAAGAAGATTTTTTAAGATTTAAAACATTTTACTATATGGCCATATTGGCCCCACCCTAGAGCCTGAACCCCTGACTCGGGGGTCATAAATTTCACAATTTTGGTAGAGGGCTTCATGGACTTTATAACCAGATATATATATATTTATATGGGAGTAGAAAAGAAGATTTTCTAAGATTTAATACATTTTTACTATATGGCCATATTGGCCCCACCCTAGAGCCTGAACCCCTGACCCAGGGGTAATGAATTTCACAATATGGACATCATAATCATGCATTTAGTTTTAACAAATATATATGGGGTAGAGAAGAAGATTTTCTTAGATTAAATACATATATACTATATGGCCATACTGGCCCCATTCTAGAGCCTGAACCCCTGACCCAGGGGCCATGAATTTCACAATTTATGTAGAGGGCTTCATGGACATTATAACTATGCAACCAGTTTATTCCTAACATGTGCGGGAATAGAGAAGAATATTTTTTAAAATTTGGCTCTTTTTTTGCAAATTTGGCCCCACATGTGACGCCCCGGGGGTAGTAGAGCCATGAATTTTACAATTTAGATTCCTCTCACCATAGAGATGCCTCACATCAAAAATGGTTATAATCAGCCCTGTAGTGTTTAAGAAGAAGTTAAAAATGTAAAATTGTTAAGGCACGATGCACGATAACGGACGAAAACGGATAGCAATAAACTCAGGTGACCTAAAAATTGCTAATTCATCAAATTGTGGATAGATAGACCAAGCAACAAAGATATATCACCTGAGCTGCTTTTAGTCTTCTTGGCTGCAACTGGGCTTGCAAGAACTTTAGTTCCATTATCATCTTCGATCTCAAAGAAGCACTCTGTAATAACAATATCATGAATATCTTACTTTGCAAATACTAAGGACAGGCATGCATAAAACGTAATGAAAAGAGAAAACATTATGGATGGGTTTTAATTATTAAACGATGCAAATCAATGTACCATTGTCATCTTAAATAAAGAAAGAAAATTATTGAGAAAAGTTTTTATCATTTCAATAATACCCCCCCCCCCCCCACCACCACTACCACACACAGATTCACACAAATAAAAAAAAGACTGATCACCTTGTGGTGTAACATCCGATGCATTTGCATTTCCACTCTCGTAGGGTTTGGACATCAAATCTTCTTCAGTCACATGTGATTCAGGTGCTGTACTTGGACCTTTAGGATTGTGCACATGTAACTCCGACACTCACCCTTTTAGATAAAATTTCAAAAATGTATACAAATACAAAAATTATTTAATGAAGAAAAAAAAAAAGAAATACATACACAGTGATTTACCACACTAAAGCACTGCCCATATGCAAATGTACCCAGTTTTAAGCTTAAGTGTAAATTTTCCCTTACATGTAAATAATCCCTTTTACAGTATTGAAAGTGGTACTCAGCAAATGTAATTAAACACTTTACATTTTCATTACTATCTGAACATTTCTTGAAAGTCAAATGGAATTGTGCACTACAGCCTCTGTCACAAGTCACAAGGAAATAACTCCATCTATACATTGTCATTCAAAAGCCAGCAGCCTAACACCTAGCTGCAATAATGTAGCCCTCTCCTGTTTTTTTTTTTTTTGTTTTTTTTGGGGGGGAGGGGGGGGGGGAGTAAACATCAGTTATAAAAAATCGGAGAGGGCTACATTGTTGCAGCTACATATGTATGACTAACCTATTATCAAACAAGGAAAACATTCACATAATAGATTGAAACAAACCTATCAAGTTGACTTCTTTCATCACAGGAACTGAGAGAGGAAAAACAATGGTATGGAACTGCAAAAGATCAAAGAATCGTTATTGCATAAATAAAGTTTAAAACAAGAAATCTTTTAAAGAAACAGTTGCCCCTTTTGTGGCTTTATCAATCTTAAAATGATTACTTTCTTTCAAAAGTCAAAATTAATTATTCTTACTAGACTTTGACCCGTGCGTGCACGGGTTGACATTGCATATGATATCGGACATTTACTACATCGACGCACCGTATTGTTTACAATTACATAACCAAGCTTTAAGCCTACAATAATGCTATTAATTTCACTACACTCTGCTTAGTTATAATAATCTGACAGGAATGCCTCCCATATACCCGTAATGTAGCAGAAAATTGCAGAATCGCTCCGAATCGATTTTTGAGAAAAATAATGAAGTTGTATTGAAAATAACAGTCAAATTATTCATAACAAACCATTCTGAGGCTGTAAATACTTTTCATCTAAATATTTAATTCATATTATTGAAGGAATCAACACTTTTTTGCTCGCTTCAAAATTACACACCATGTTGATATTCGGATCTCTTGGGATTTTACTCTAACACAGTGTATTTATATTTAGAAATATTATTACATATAGGAGAATTTATTACATCCATTACATTCCACTCATATCATGGAAATCAAATGCATTATCACAGCATTAGGGAGACCAGACAAACATGTTAATTGTTATACATAATAACGTTGCAACTTTGATTCTAATTCATTTACTTCGTTCAAAATGCTCACTGTTTTCTCTGAGGTTCAAGATGCCCTGTTTTTCCATTGCGTTGCGGCTAGCTCTCAATAAATCTGTGGTGGACTCTGTATAAAAGTACTAATATATTGTATTGTAAATACAAGCTTCAACATTTACTTTTTAAATCATTGCAAATTTTATTCCTTATGACTAATTAAAATAAATATTACAAATATATTACCGGTACATCCATTACATTCCACTCATATCATGGAAATCAAATACATTACCCAGCATTAAGGAGACCAAGCCCCAGGATCACATAATAACATTGCAACATTTAGTTTAATTCATTTACCTTGTTCAAAATACTCAGTGTTTTCTCTGTGGGTCAAGATGTCCCATTTTCCCATTGTATTGCAGCTAGATCTCAATGAATTTGGGGTGGACTCTGTAAAAAGTACCAATATATTGTATTGCAATTTCAAGTCTCTTAGTTTACTTCTTTATATCATTGCTAAGTTTATTCCTAATGATTAATAAAAATAAATATAACAAATATATTACATTCATTACATTCCACTAATATCATGGAAATCTAATGCATTATCACAGCATTAGGGAGACCAGACAAACAATTTTATTATACTTTCATGTTAAATGTTAAATACTGAAATCTGATTGGTTTAGACGCAGTTGGTAATCCGTTCTATTACCCTCAGCGTTAGCAACACACTTGGCAATTGGTAACACAACAAACTGTTACATGCGCTTAAATTATGAGCGTACGGTTTGTCGTAGAATTTACTTCATTTCTAAATAAAAGCAGTAAAATTTTCTTTAGAAATAAGACATTCAGTAAAATAAAATGACTAGTGCCTGTTGGGAGGGTATCTATTAAAATTGACACCCCTCGAAAACCATTGTCAACCTCCGCTCACTGCTTTACCTTAGGGTCAAGCTGTCTTGTTTTTCCATAGTGTTGCAGCTAGATCTCAATGAAACTGGGGTGGGCTCTGTAAAAAAGTACCAATATATTGTATCATAAATACATGCTTCTAAGTTTACTTCTTTATCTCTTTGCAAAACTTATTACTAATGACTTATACATGTACTTATAAGTATAACAAATATATTACATCCATTACATTCCACTCATATCCTGGAAATCAAATGCATTATCACAGCATTAGGGAGACCAAGCCCCAAGATCACGAGCAATCTTAGACTTGCGTAGTAAATTGTACACTGTCAGTGGCGTAGCTACCATGTATGCTTATATGCCTGAGCATGCACATCATTTGGGGGAAAAATCAGTAAAAAAATAAATTAAAAAAAAAAAAATATAAAAAAAGAATTCAAGTATTAAGGTCCATACTTAGTTATTCCATCAACCCGTTTCCGTCACTCGGTCCTACTTTATCCGAAATCAATGCTAAACAAAGACGTATTAAGCACCAAACATAGCCACGCAATATGGCCTTAAAGTACCATATTAAAGAAACAGTACACAATGCATGTACCTAAAAAGGCAAATATTTATTTTGCAGTTGAACTTAGTTTTACACATTCTAAATTTCCCCGATAGAATATCACAGCTTTATTGAGATATTCATTACCATAAACTATGTGAAAATGAACTTAAGAATAAAAGCTTTGAGTGGGTCAAAGGCAAATGTCAAAAAAAATTTCTTCTTTTAACTTTTAATAAGTTTTGTGATTTTATTTTATGCCTAAACTATAACCAAAACAATTTTAACTGCCTAAAAATAGGCTTAAATAGTAAGCATTCCTTTCAATTTCTGCTTTAATTTTTGGTGTTAAAAATCGTCAGAATCCATGAGCTTCCGGGGGCTTTCGCCCCCTGGGCTTTGTCCTGGACCCACTGGGGGCCTCATGGTGGCCCCCACACCCCCTGCCATTTTAAGCATGCACTTCGTTTCAGGTCTAGCTACCCCACTGACTGTATTAATGTTTCTTGCTTAAAAACATAATAACAATGCAACATTGAATTTAATTCATTTACCTGCTTCAAAATGCTCACTGTTTTCTCTGAGGGTCAAGATGCCCTGTTTTTCCATTGCGTTGCGGCTAGCTCTCAATGAATTTGGGGTGGACTCTGTAAAAATACCAATATATTGTATTGTAAATACAAGCTTCTACGTTTACTTTTTTAAATCATTGCAAATTTTATTCCTAATGATTAAACAAAATAAATATAACTGTTACAAATATATTACATCCAGTACATTCCACTCATATCATGTAAATCTAATGCATTATCACAGCATTAGGGAGACCAGATCAACATGTAGATTGTTATACACAACTACATTTCAAAGTATATCTAGTTAATATAAATGGATTTACTTTAGTCTAATTTAAAATGACTGGGCTCTCAGCCTCTTGTTCTTTCAGGTATTTTTTGCAAAGTGAAAATGGACTGCAGATGCAAAATTATTCTTTAAATAATAATTAACATTACCCAAAACCTTCTTATTTTCATCTGATTCAGAATCAGAACTTGGCGAGTAGTTTGATACACTAAATGGGTCAGAATCCACTTCAGAGGGAACTGAAAGAAATTAAAACAATATAGAAAATTTTCTTTCATAAACATTCATCAATTATTAGTTTACCACATTTGGTAATTGATGTTTCTTTTTTATAAATCTGACAACAGACCACTGACTAAATCAAACTTTTCAGCCATGGTACAAAAACAAGACTGTACCAATATTCAGTGAAAAATGAATTCCAATTCAGATTGATGCTTAAATTAACTAACCTACCAAATCTGATAATTCTATGTAAATGTATATTTTTCAAGAAGTACATTCTGTAAACAATTTGCAAAATATACATATTTACTACAGAAACAGATTTTGTAATTTATCTAACAAAAAACAATTTTGTTCTGCAAAGGAGACTCTCCACATTAGTGACAGATTCACAATGCACACTGACTTATATTAATAGCTTTTTGTTGGCATGGATGTTAGCGCGAGTGGGTCATGAAGTGGGAAGAAGTTGGGGTGACTGGAGAAAACCCACTTGCTCAAGCAGGCGACCAATGTACCCTATCATATACAACAACTGTCGATCATGGGGATTAAACTTGGGTCGCAGTGGTGATAAGCAGGTGCATTGTCCACTGCACAACTGGACACCTCTTTCAAGCTTTTAATTTAATAGTGCTTGATAATGAAAACAAAATAAATCTATTCAGGTCAGCACAAGAACCGTATATAATGTTAAAATTGAAAGAAAATCAAACAACTATAAACAAAATAAAGTGACATAAAACCTAACAAAACCATTACCAAAATCAAAAGGATCACAGCCTTTTCTGAAATCAATCAAAACTAGTACCGGTAAAAACATGTACATGAACAGGGGCTAGTCTTGTCACGATGATTGAATTTCAATCAATGATCAGTTGAAAAGGTTGTCGATTTATCATAATCGATTTTAGATTTTATAATCAATTATACTCAGTCTGGGTTTATTACATTAATATTATACCTATCATTTTGTTTTCTAATCTGTATTGAATGAAATGAAAACTGTTGTGAGCTGGGGGTTTTCTTCAATCTCAAAAGATGTGTAACATTCTACCTAATAAAAATACAGCAAAAGTCTTATAAGCTTTTAAAAGGAAGTGAAAATAGCACTTATATATTTTAGATTATACATAGCATAAAATTTAGTGCCCCATATTATTGAATTTAATATAATTTGTTACCGATTCGATTATTGACCGATCATCAGTTGGCAAGAGACAACCAATTCTGCTGATTAATTGATCACGATTTTTAACCTATTTAACAACACTAACAGAAGTTTTAGGCTTGTTTTTCAATAAAAAACATATAAATTATCTATTCTGATACTTTTTAAATTTTTGAGAAAAACCTATTTTTTAGATTAGTTTAAAACAAATCAATGTACGAAAAAATGCAAAAACAAAACCAAAGCCAGATAACAAGATATCCAAAGCCTGATTGTAAATCACTAAACTCTCTCTTAATAATTATTTTTTGTGTATAATTAATCCAACCATTTTCCTACCTTGCTGCGCCACCGCAAGCTTTTCCCATCACAACCATAGTAATATACATGAAGTATCTCTTCCCCAACCACAATGTCTCTCTTAGCAAACAATCATAGGTATTCCCTTCCATTAAACACTCTGAGTTTATGGTGGAGTTTGCATCGTCCTTGCCATCATTTACAAACTGGCAGATACATGTATGGTTGTTCACTCCTGACAGCATCAATACTACAGTGTACATAAAAAGAAATCAAACCTTAAATTATATAAGAAGCATATAATTACTGGTATTTTTGCTTGACTTAATTAGAATTGTTTATAGTTATTTCTAGAAACATTACTGCCATACATAAATGTTAAAATATTACATTTAGCTGCAGGTCTGTATCTCCTGGTCTGAAAAAAAAATTTGGATAAACGTTGCTTCAATTTTTTTTTTTCACATCAGGAGCTACATACCTCCAGCTTCATGTAAATATGTATAAATCGTATTACCAAAGTTCTTTTCCATTATATTTATAGATAAATATTTTGTTTTCTGTGCTTGTCTTCAATCTCTCCTCCCCATCCTGTCCTTTTAATGTTTCTCCTGCAGGAGAAAATCTCCACTGACATGACTGGTTGTGCTAATAACTCCAAAACCTACATTAAAACCACAAGCACCTGTGTGAAAGCATTGTTTATATGCAAAGAAAACTTTTGGATTCATAAACATCTACATTAAGCCCCATTCACAATTGGCGTACGAGCACTTTACAATAACTCTTTGCGATCGGAATGTTTTAGATTCGCACGAGCTCTCTCATATATTGCATGAGGTCTCGCATTTGTTGCATGCATTTTAGTGCTTGCATCAAGTCTCCTTAAAAATTGTGGACATGCACACTATTCCGACGCCACTGAATGCGATCCAAATCATCGCAGTGCAATGCACGAACAATATATAGTACGAACATTTTACAACATTTTGTATACTCGCAAGAGTGCAGGTGCATGATTTTTAAAGGTCATAAGATGAATCGCTGCTGTAGAGAGAGAGAGAGAGAGAGAGAGAGAGAGAGAGTTGAATGTGATAATAGTCTACCATATATCATATGTGCATGTTCTAGTGAGAACATACATTAAATTGGTAAACAACAAAATATTTACAACCATCGACCATTTCTAATGCTATCATGTATGAAACATGTCATGTTATTCTAATAAATCAACAATTACAGGGGGAAGGGCGCCCCGGGTGCGCATAAACATTAAAATTAATACAAGTATCAAAAAGTAGTTTTAAAAGTGTTGCTACATTGGTCATGCTTCTGGATTGAATGTTCTTGAGAGCACATTGTGCACAACGCTGTGTAATCAAGACATACATGTTTTGCCTGGTCAACAGATCACACTGAGAGCCCAACGGGAATCTGCAGACACATTGTTTACATTATTATTATCAATAATCATCAAAAGCCAAAAATTTTACAAACCTGATAATATCCGAAAAGCCAAACGAGAGGGATACTATGATGTCACATTTGTAAATGTGGGTCACAATTGTAAATGTGGGGTGAGCATCCCGGTTGTAAACATGGAGGCCTGACTATCTTACCTATAATAAGTCAATTCGTACATAGAATAGTCGGCTATCTTTCCACTATACAAGTGAAAAAGAGCAACTGATCTAAAACTAATTTGCTTTTAATTCATTTAGGTAACAAGGGGTACATGTACATATATCTACATTACGTACATAATTAATTTAAAACAATATTACTGGTACATATAACTGTAATATAGAAAATTCTTCATGTCGATCTATTTACATAAAGCGACATTCTTCGGTTAACTTTTCTGTCCATTTTCAATAAACTAGCTATATAATTACAGGGATTTTTCAGCCTTTTTTTTATTTTGAAAATGCCATTTTTTTTGGAATTGGGAAAATTGTATCGACAATTTCATGCAGTTGGGAGAAATCATATGTTGCATACATCATGATTTCTGAATTTATTATCATAATGGAAAATCAAAGAGCTAGACTTTAATTGAATAGAATCTAATTAACTTCACAATATAGATATATGTATAATATTCCTATATTTAGTTATTAGAACAAGTCTTTTTCCCTGAAATAAACACCTTCAACACTGGTCATAAAAGTATTACATTATTAAGAATTTATCAACATATCCCCTTTTAAATTGAGAATGTATTTTTCTGTTTGAAATATTTCATAACATTTACCTTTTACTTTTATATCAGTCTAGTGTGTGTAAAAAAAAAAAAACATGTACCATTTACAGTACTGTATTGTATACCACAAAATAACGATGTTTTAGAAAAACAGAGGAAAATCGGATTAAAAGTTGGCGATGTTTACAGCGTGTTTTGAAACTTTTATGACTGCAGTTTTGCTAAATGGGTTTAATCATTTGTTAATACTGAACATTTATGGACATTCTGGTTATTTTACGAAGTATTTTTTGATAAGAAATAAACATAAGAACTTTTTACCAGTTGGGGAAAAATACTGCTATACTAATTGGGATCATAATTTGGACAGCTGCTGAAGTGAACTTATTTCCAATTGGGAATGGGGACGACTTTTGCTCCGGAGAAGGTACTGATAAATCCTTGAATTACATATTACATCAAACGTACAGTGGAAATGAATATCATGCTTTTATTGGGTATTCCTTTTATTGTTAACTTCGTTTCGAATTTCCTCGAAGATTAATCAACATTTGGTGTAAAATAGTCAAGTTGCACACATTATCGCCCTATTTTATTTGAATATTTAAAAAAAAACCTTCATAAAAACATTACTTTGTTCAATTGTAGTAGGATTATCAAAAGTGCTTACCATAAAATGGCTTTGATTCCTAAAAGGCAGCACGCTGGCGTTAAAAGGTCCATTGTTTTAACCCGAGACGTTCCGAGAGTACTCGGAACAAATGGCAGAGAGCACTTGCCAAATGTTCAAACATGGTCAAGAAATTAACGACTTTTTTTATAGTTAGGCTTTATACATAAAAAGTGAAAAAGTATTTTGAAAACAAGTTCATTTAGAATAATTAAAGGCTAAACAAATTATATATGTTAGATTTTTTGCAATATTGCAAGTTTTCGTTGGTCTCCTAAATGCAGAAAAATAGTCATTGCTAATTATACGATGGAGGCAGATTGAATTCCTTTTTACGAAAAAATATAGACAAAAGGCAACTATTGGATGTCAAATAATAGACACATTGATGCATTTTAGGCAAAGACACACCGTTCATTCATTTAAAGATAAGCCAATTACATTTTACACAAGGTCAAAATAATACGGAGACCAAAATATGTCTCCCTAATCTACTGGTCTCCCTAATAAAGATAAAATAATACAATCGGTCTACCAAATGCATAAGTCAGGTATATATATATATATATATATATATATATATATATATATATATATATATATATATATATATATATATATATATATATATATAATGTACTATATTTTTCAATTTCACTCCTCATTTCCTCCTTATATTCATATCAATTTTTTTCATACTCCCAAAAAAGTGGGGGAGCCAACTCCCTGATAATTCCTTTTTATTAAAAAATTGTTCCTGCGAGAAAAAGTAGGGGGGGGGGGGCAGCCCCCCCCCCCCCTGATGCTATGTGCCTGAAAGACCCACACCCTATACTCACTGTTTCTCAATTATCTCCCTTTGAAAAAGGGCTGCACCCTTCATTTTCATAATTTAAAATTCCCTCACCATAAGAATGCTTTTTATTAAGTTTGGTTAAATTTGGCCCAGTGGTTTTAGAGAAAGTCAAAAATGTAAAAGTTTACAGACAGACGGACGGACGCCGGACAACAGGTGATCAGTAAAGCTCCCTTGAACCTTTTGTTCAGGTGAGCTAAAAAAAACTACAGTATAATAACAGTGTTTATAATACTGCTCAAGGATGAACCAAGCTGCCATATTAATAAATGGTTTAATTGACCCTGGGTACTTGGAAATCATTATTTCTAATTTATTGTCGAGTAATAAAAACATATCATTGTGAATACAAAAGGACATTGTTACACTCAACTTGACATGGTTCACCTCAATAAATAATGCTCTAGTTCTTGTACCTAAAGTTACAGTATTGTCTGAAAACGTTGAACTGTTAACAATGGTGAAGTCTGTCTGATTAATCCGTGTCCTCATTTTGTACCATGTATTACAGTACTGCCTGACTATGAAAAAAGACAAACAATATAGACATGTCTCTTTAAGTTTATTGACTTTTATCTACAGCTCGCTACATTTCCCCAAACATCATTTGTATACAAGTATTATGTTTTTCATGGTACGAGTAAACACAAAAAAACAAAAATAATACTATATATACGTTATAAATGTATTTCATCACGTTCATTGTATAGGTTAACACAAAAAAAAAAAATAATCACGCTTAAACTTACGTACAATATTTCTCCAAAGAAAATGACATTAACATGAGTTGTCCTACCTATCTGGTCAACAGAGATACAGTGTGAGAAATGTGCTTAAACATCATTAACAAACACATAGGATTAACAACATGCTAATTACAAATTCAGGTCATCATGACTTACTTTCACATTGATATATACATGAGTAAATGACTCCTGGTATGATTAATGGTACATCATTTCTAAAACACAAGTTTGTTTGTTTTTTTCAAATAGACATGTTCTAAAATAGTTTCACCATAAACTACCATAATTCTAATTGGGTCATTGTGACCTACCTTTTGAGGACAACAAGCAATATATGATGCACCAATTGTTACACATGCACAGCTCAAACTTAATGAATTAAACTAACATCAACTATTAATATATTGAAATTAAAACTACATAACATTGTATAAAAAACCATCTAAAACTTATCAAATTCTTATCAAAAGCTTATCAGATCACTTCTTTCCAAATGATTACGATATATTGTAAAAATACATTAACTGATATTCAATCCTACCAATAAAACTGTCAGGGATAAACACCATCAAATTCATTTCTCATTCTCAAGGGGAATAACTCTTTTTCATCCTGACTGAAAAATACAAATTTTGAGTTATTCCCCTTTGAAAATAATGTTTAGTACACCATACAAGATTTCTTGTATAAAAATCAAAATTAAAAAAAAAAATAGTGACACATTGGCTACAATTCTGATGGACATCTCTGTCCTAGCACCGAATGATACCAGAAATTTCAAAAGCTTAGATATGTAAAACATATTACATACTGACAAAATTTACACTTAGATAAAATTGATAAAAAACGTATGATAACAAATTACAGTAGAGTTCACGTACACAAAAAAAAAACCGATTCCATTGATGATGCCTTATTCATAAAGAGATAAGGTACACAGAGCACAGAGTCTATTGATGACGCATTTCACCTATACAGATACAAAGTCTATTGATGACGCGTTATTTTTGTGCAAATTTCACGTACACAGAATGCAGAGACCAGCAACAGTGTCCATTGATGACGCGTTATTTTTGTTCACCTACACAGATACAGAGTCCATTCATGAAACGTTGTTTATGTAGAGTTCACGCACAGAACACAAAGTCCGTTGATGACCGGTAATTATTTGGCTTCTGTAACTCCATTGGAATTATGGGTAATCCGGGCAGGTTTTCTTTTATCTCCCCCTGAAGGCGTTTAAAAAGCAGCTTGTCTGCAAGAAACAAAAATAATTAATTTATAATTGTATTAAATGATTAATACCAAATACTTGGACAAGAAGGAAAGAAAAAGTAAGCAAGCTCAAATACTCCATGTTCTCCCATTACTTGACAACGCTACACATCATGAATGGCAGAGTATTCATTAAGGTGGCATTCTACACCGCTTTCCGATGACGCAATACGCAAAAAAGTACACCTGGAAGCATGTAATTCTGGTACTGGCTGATTTCAACTGAGGCGAAAGGTATGGGGACCGCTCTTTTGAAAAATTTGTTAAATGAATAGATTAAATCAAAATTTTGATAAAATTCATTCTTTACATGTAAGGTGGTATGGGACACCTTTATGTTGTGTCATATTATTTATCGAAATAAAAAAATCAAGTGTAATTTTATAAATTATAGTTTCTTTCCCATCATTGTTACCTTACAGCGTAGTGCAGTGGGTTAGAGCGCTCACTACAGACCTGTAAGTCACGAGTTCGAGTCGGGTTTGAAAATTTATTACTTTTCCAAAATTTTCTAAGACGTATTTTTTGGTTAAATATTGTGAAAGAAAATTCTAAACCAATGAAAGTATTTCAGTAGTAATGTACTTTAATCCACATTATTATTGACAGATGTTCCATACCACCTTAGTTAAAGGGATGGGAGGGTGGTTTTGAATTTCTCTCAGGTTTGGATACATAAATCCTATAAGTTAATTTTCCCCTTTATTTATTTGACATAGTGTTGCATTAAAGCGATTATATTTGCTTATATAGACCTATAATGAAATATGTAGTATTTATCGTTCTAACACATTATTTAGGAAATTTTCTTCAACTAAGAAATTGAAAAGTACCCAAGGTGTTTCGGTCTTAGGACTTAGGAACGATAACTCTTACCTGAGGAACCTCATACCAAATACAATTTTTATTTTTTCTAGTCAATTTTTTCTTTGATACGTCAATCAATAGAAAAATTGTTATCTTCATTTCTTATCATTTAATGAAACATTTTCAAATAAAAAAAAATGTGATGTGTCATTGATCAAAAATGTAAATAATGTAAATGAAGCGGCGCGTATGAATACAAAACAACAACAGCAACAATAATCAAAATGGATGCGCCTTCAGCTGATGCAGAGCTATTGAGCTGAATTTAATGGATTAAACACAAATAGTGAGTTAAAATCTGAACCGGCTGAATTGAAAACGAAAGGAAAATACATGCGATAGCTTGTGATATTATTCACTGTGCAGAAAAACTCGTAATAAAACTAGTTTTCATGTGAGATCGCTGGAATATGCAACTGGACATAACCATCCAAGGAAAGGCGATCGTGGATGAAAATAGCTGATATGTCGACAGAGAATAGTATGTGTAAGCGACTTTTGTAAACGTTGTGGTAACTAGATAGCCAGTGATGTACTTAAATGGTATATCAGCCGTTTGGAATGCGCAGAAGGAGTTGATGCATCACTCATAGCTTTTCTTTACGACGCTTATTCTGATGACCGATCATGTACGTGTGTAAATTTAAAAATTATCGTTACCAAATTTGAACAGCAGTGTTACCGTGAAAGTTTATAGGCCAATATGTTCGTTATAATATTCCTGGAAAAGGAACAGCCAGCCTCGCTGTAAATGTTGATTGATCTCAAGCAGACGAAATCGTGAGAAGACGCTTAATTTTCTATTTCGTGAAACAAATAATGTGTTTTGTTTATTTTTGAAGGTTAAACTTTCAATTTTTTATATTCACAAGGTTGCAATTTGTTTGCTGACAATAAAACAGACACAACTTTACATTTTCTTGACAGTGTTTATCTTGGAAATTCCCGTTCTATAAATAGTGTTAGATCAGAAAAGTTGAGAAAAGTAGATCCGGCAAAAATTTTATTGATGCAGGTATCAAAGAAATTTTTCGCCCAATCAAAAGCGCCGATATCTCATCAAATGAATAAATATTAAATGATATATTAAAAAATTTGCAATAATAGAAATTTTAAATGTAATGAAACTGTTATATTTTTTTCTTGTTTGTCTGAGGAGATATTTATCATATGACAAAAAAAATTATTTCCAGTCTTCGAAATAACTCGGGAGTCCGATGCCCGGGACCTGGTAAATTTGTAGGCGGGCATGTAAAAATTGCCAAATTACATGCCCGGAGGGCATGTGTAAATTTTCTGTCAACGTACAATATGATAGATTGGTCCTTGGTCTCTTAGTACGAAATATCGCGCATTTACCGTGAATATCAGACAGGCATTGCCAGTCTAACAATTTATTTACTTGCCATTTCTTCTATCGTACCCAAGTTATTCGCGTAACTTGCTTTGTGCAGTCTACATTCTCGGTACGACTTATCAAATAAGCGTCAATCGTAATCATTGAAGTGTTTAGTTAAACCTATTGTATATGTTTGCTAAATTACGAGACGTACATCTTTAGCTATTTATTTATTTTGGTTGCACCATACATGTACCGGTCAATATAAGAATTTTGAGTTGGGCATGTAAAAATTTGAATGGGCTGAAATAAAATGATGGGTCTACATGCCCAAAGGGCATGTGCTGAAAAAAATTTGTCGTGAAGACTGATTTCAATTTGTTAATAGACGTAGTTACCTTTTTTAAAATTCATTTAATAAAACCACAAAAAAACATTAAAAAAATCTTTAAAAATACCTATAGTATCACCATCATCAATTTAATAGTTGATTAGTACATGTATATGTTTTGTGGTCTTCTATTAAAAATTGGAATTAACTGTGGGTGTATAGCATGTATAGAGAAACCTTAAATACGAAAAAACAAAAGGCCCGTGGGCCACATAACTCACCTATGGAACATAATGTTTGACAAAAATCAGCTTAATGGAGTTATAATACAAACTATGTGGACAATGTAATATAATGTACATGTAGATCCTGAATAAATAAAAATCCATTTTTCCACCTGGATATTATGTTGATTATGATTAGTTCCTTTTCTAAGAGGTTGATTTTATATTCATATCATATGTTGAGCAATGCAGTTCCCCAAAAGATCCTAAAAATTCTACTTTATAAATATACTCATATGTACAAAATCGACCCCCCCCCCAATTGTGGCCCCACCCTACCCTCGGGGGTCATGATTTTCACAAATTTGAATATACACTACCTGAGGATGCTTCAACACAAGTTTTAGCTCTCCTGGCTGATTGCTTTCTGAGAAGAAGATTTTAAAAGATTTGCTCTATAAATCCCTATATAAAAGATTGACTCCCCCCCCATTGTGGCCCCACCCTACCCCCGGGGTCATGACTTTCACAAATTTGAATTTACACTTCCCGAGGATGCTTCCACAAAAGTTTCAGCTTTCCTGGCTGATTGCATTCTGAGAAGGTTTTTTAAAGATATGCTCTTTATATTCCTATGTAAAAGTTTGACCCCCCATTGTGGCCCCACCCTACCCCCGGGAGTCATGATTTTCATAACTTTGAATCTACACTATCTGAAGATGCTTTCACATAAGTTCCACCTATCCTGGCCTAATGGTTCTTGAGAAGAAGATTTTTGAAAAATTTCTAAAACATTTTCAATGACTCCTAATTATCTCCCCTTGAAAAAAGGCACGTTCCTTAATTTTCACAACTCTGAATCTTCTTTGCCTAAGGGTGCTTTATGCCAAGTTTGGTTGAAATTGACCCAGTAGTTCTGGGGGAAATGTTGAAAATGTGAAAAGTTGACGGACAGAGGACAGACAAACAAACAGACAGACAGACGACAGACAAATTGTGATCAGAAAGGCTCACTTGAGCTTTCAGCTCAGTTTAGCTAAAAATAATACTGGGTATTACTAGCAAAACATCATCAGATCAAAACTTTCTACAATTATGCACATATCTAATCACTTGTCTTAAACAAAAACAACATACTAAATTCTAAAGGTTCAAAATTTCAAGACAAAACATTGAAATTAAAATTTCCTAGAAACATGCAAATTAACACATTGTGCCTTAACTACCTACAAAGTTTTATGAAATTCAATTCAGCTGTTTGAGAAGAGTCACGCTTACAAAAAATTCATTGCTAAATTCAACAAATGACCAATATTCTAAGTTCAATGGGGCTAAAATTCCCAAAAAGATAAATGAATCGGAACTCTCCAATAATTAGCACATCCACACATTGTGTCCTAAATACCTTAAAAGTTTCATAAAATTCTGTGCAGCTGTTTGATATAAGTTTTGCTTAAAATCCAGGACTGACTGAGATAGGTCAAAGTCATTATTCTCTAACAATTTCATTACATGGGGTATAATAATGGCACAATTAGCAAAACAAGATACATTTTCAAATTGATTAAGATCTGACATTTACAATTTTTAATGGTTCAGTTATTATAGATTTTCATGTGGGTATCTCTTTTATAATATTCCACATTCAGAAAATAAAACTTGTATAACATGATGTTTCTCACTCAGCAACAGACAGCCATGTTTGGATGATCACAAAGTGTGAAATAAACAGGAGTCAGTATTACAGTCCATGTGAATTATACACAGCTCAATTTCAGCTGCAGATGTTGAACAAAGTGACAAACAACATGTGTGGTTTTGAGAGCAGACTAGATTTGTACAGAAACATTTACAACCTGTCAATATCCCAGCTATCTCCATTATACGGCTGGTGTTGAGCTGGACATGGCGTCTCCATCAGGATGGGGTCTGTGTTCATCTACAACAAGTCA
Organism: Magallana gigas; assembly: GCF_902806645.1. NCBI lineage: Eukaryota > Metazoa > Mollusca > Bivalvia > Ostreida > Ostreidae > Magallana > Magallana gigas. Next base: position 6,902,435 of record NC_047560.1, on the reverse strand, counting down.
TTAATTAGCTGTTAATTAATTAATTACATACAGTACATGTATATGTAATGACAGAGCTACATCTATAAATTAAAACTTTAAACTGATTACATTGACACATGCTTTAATATTTATCTAGTTAATTAATCATTTTCAAATTACTTGTAACAAAATAACTAATTACAAAAACATGTGTCACAAAAAATAATTACGATGACCTTTTATTCTAATTAACTACATTCTTGAAATACAATGTCATGTGACTGTACATTTAATTAATAAAATAATGTTACTAATGTCTATTTTAGATAAACACTGAATCCCAATGACTGGTAGATACAGCTAACCCTGTAACAATGAGTTGTTTATATTGACAAACAATCACACAGATAAACATGTCTTACATGTATCTTATTGACTGATAATTAACACAGACTGTGTGTCTTAGTTATCTATATCTAATTAATGTGAATGATAATGACTCAGACTTACCTGTCAGAGCTTCCTGTCTGGTGATATACCTGTAGACACACACCTTCTTGTCGTATGATCCGACCCAGAGACGGTGAGTGTTGACATCATAACTCAGGCTCCATGGTCTACGCATCTCTTGTGATTTTGTCCGTAGATGTGACAGGAACTGACCGTCCTTGTCCAACATCTGTACTGTGTGGGTTATATAATCACACACCAGGATGTGTGACAGCGCGTCAGTACAGATACCACGTGGCTCTAGTCCTGATCCTGATGGATGTCCTGTGTAGGAGAAACGATGTCTTCCTCCACGCTCTGTCACCACTACACCAGACTCAGAGATATAGTCAGACACCACGACATCCCCATTGTTGTTCTCTGTTATATAGTTAGGTTCTCTATACAGTCCCTGTCCTGTGTTGTTGTTCTGTATGGTCTGTGTGAGTTGTCCACTCTGGTTGTACCGGGTTACCTTGCCTGTCTCTGTATCATAGTTATACATCCCGACCAGTAGATCCCCAGTGGACGGGGACCAGTACACACACCATGGTTCCCATGTAGAGCCTGTTCTCTTTATAAATGTGGTGGTTGTTTTCATATCCTTTGACAGTTTGTTGATGTTATGTTTCCTATCTATATAAATCAGTTCACTCTCACTGTTCACTGTGTGTAATCCAGATAAACCACGACATGAATCCTTCACACGATGTAGAGGGACACCTGTTGTGTCTGTCAACATGAGATTGTTCCAATCACTGACCCAGATCCGGTCTGATGTCACACAGGAAATGTGATTACAACGACCACCACCTGTCAGTGTGAGAGATTGATGGAACTCAGCACCAGACGTCAGTTTCAGCAGACACTGGTTTCCTACGCGTCGGTTTCCTCTCTCTGTGATTTGGATTGCACTCAGTGACTCCATCACATCCTCCTTGTTGAGTGACTCAGTCATGGAGAGCTGGCTGGTGTGGAGTGTAAGATGTATCTGGGGGAGGGCTGTCTTTGTGAAGGAGAGGAATTGTAGCGCACTGAATGTGAATGCTGGCTGTACATATCTGTGTTCATATCTCCTTAGTCTGACAATATGTCTGATCATTTCTATCTTCTGTTTTTTACATCTGTGTTTGAAATCAAAGTAACATAACACATTGTTCAATAGATCATATACCAAATAGTCAATGAGATTCTTCAGTCTCTGGGCCTTTGTTAACATCTCTGATTGAAGGAGGGAGAATTCTGTGTGACAGGTTTTGACATCAGCTTTGATTCCTGTCAGGAGAACAGGTCTGTAAAAGAGAGCCTCACTTCTGATGGTGTGAATGGTTCCTCTGTGTTGTTGTCGCTTTGTTTTATAGGCTGTTTTAACATCAAGTTGTCTGTGAGTTCGATGTTTTTTGTAATGGTAACAGACAGGAACTTGACAGGGTTCACAGTACTTTGTATAAACATGGCTAGGATGTCTCACACAGATCTCTTGTGTTGGGATGTGGTTGATTTTATCACGGTGTGACACAATATCATGGTCTATTGTTTTGAGATCTTTTACATGGTTCTCTTTACACTGGGGACACAGATCACATGGACACGATACACAATAGTACGCTGTGTCCCCCGGACACTTAGAACACTGATTTACTCCGTATGGGGAGCTTCCTCTGATGTATTTGGAGCTTGCTGTGTCCATGATGTGGGGGTCTGTGTCATTAAATCACAACCTGTTAAATAAAAATAAAGTGTTTTAGTATTATGTCAACCACATTCTTTCAAAACTATCTAATGATTTAATGAATTTATATCACATCAAATTTTGTGTGTAAGGAATATTTTAATATATTTACATTTTCCAGTGTCTTTGCCTGTGATAACACTACGTATCGATTTTGTACTATATAACCCATCATCTCTCTATCATAAAGCCCTTCGGGCTTTATTGGATTTGATCACACCCCGACCGAAATTATCACCTCATAATACTCAAAGAATGATTCCTTATTCCATATTTAAAACAGACTCATTTCTAAAATTATATATTTTCCATTCATAGATAAATAATGGTCTATTACTATCTGATGATAAAAACACTTGACATGTACGTGATGTATTGTAGATAAACTCTTTAGTTAAAACTCTAAAAACTCTGACATTCTCTGCTAAACATTGGTGAATACTTTCTCCCTCTCACTTTTTTCTTTATCTGTATCATACATTCCCTGCTAAAAATGCTCTCTCTCTCTCTCTCTTTCTCTCTCTCTCTCTCTCTCTCTCTCTCTCTCTCTCTCTCTCTCAAACTCACTTTCTCTGCCAAACATGTATTCTTGCTCTTTCGTTTTCTCTTTGACCTCACATCTTTTCACTCAGATACTCATGCTCTCTCTCTCTCTGTGTGTTTGTTGGTAAAACATGTACATCTACAATACACTTGTATGCTTAACTTTATCTCTTATTTTTTTTTCTCAATCAGTCTTTGATAAAATGCATCCTCTCTCTCTCTCTCTCTCTCTCTCTCTCTCTCTCTCTCTCTCTCTCTCTCTCTGTTTACTTTGTAAAACATGTACATCTACAATACACTTGTATGTTTAACTTTACCTCTTGTTCTTTTTTTTTCTCAATCAGTCTTTGATAAACATGCATCCTCTCTCTCTCTCTCTGCTAAACATGTACTTTTGTTTTCTATTCCTCTCTCCCACTCTCTCTTTTTATCTACCTATTAATGACTAGTACTCTTGCTATTTCTTTTTCTCTTTCATTTTTTCTTAAATAGCAACATGTACTCTCTCTCTCGCTCTCTCTCTTTCTCATACTTTTTCTGTTAAATCTTAACTTTTTCTTTGCTCTCTCTTACTCTTTTTTAAACCATCTCTCTCTTTCTCTCTCTTTTAAATATGGACTCTCTATCTCTCTCTTATTCACTTTTCTGATCAACATGTACTCTGGCTCGTTTTGTCTCACTATCTCACTATCTCTGACTTTCCCCATCAAACATAACATGTACTCTCACTCTTTCCTCCCTCCCTTTCTCTTTCTCTCATTCTCAGATACATTTTCAGACTTTCTCTGCTAAAGAAAAACAAGTAATCATTCATTATGTGTTTCTTATATGTATGCCAGCTTTTTATGTCTATTTCTCTTTCATGCAGAGTTGTATACTCTCTCTCTCTCTCTCCTCTCTCTCTCTCTCTCAAACATCATGTATAACATTGACTTTTTTGCTGCTAAAAATGCTCTCTCTCTCTCTCTCTCTCTCTCTCTCTCTGCTAAACATGAACTCTTGCTGCTCTCTCGGTCTTTTACTTCTTGCTTTACCAGTACTTTTGCTTTCTTTCTTTCTTTCACTTTTTTTTAGCAACATGTACTCTCTGTATGCGCTCATTCTCTCATTGCCTCTCTCAAACTTTCTCTTTTAAATATTTACTTTTTCTCTGCTACACATGTACCAACTGTCTTTTTCTCTTTCATACCATCATTCTCTCATGTTCTCTCTCTCCTGCTAAAAATGTTCTCTTGTTTTTTGTTTCTCTCTCTTTAGCTTGCTCGCTCTTATTCCCTTTCCCTTGCAACATGTACATGAAGTCTTGCTCTCTTTGTCTCACTAACATGTACTCTCTCTCTCTCTCTCTCTCTCTATCTCTCTCTCTATCTCAGACTTTCTCTGCTAAACATGTACTCTTGCTGCTCTTTCTGTCTAATACTTATCTGCCTAACAAGTACTCTTGCTTTTCCTTTCTCACTTTCATTTCTTTTTTAATAGCAACATTTACCCACTCTCTCAAACTTTCTCTGTTAAACATTAAGGCCAAATAAAAAATATCTGTGGTTCCGGTCACCCAACTGTCCCTATTTTATACCCCTGACCCTAAACTCTTTTTTGCCAATTTTCAAATTTTTCCAGAATTGCAAGATAAAGATCATTTTTTAAATTTAAAATGAGAAATATTGAGATTGACCTTATTTTTGTTTAATTGAATTGAATTGAAAAAACAAAACAAAAACAAACCATAGCATTCTGAATCAAAATCAAACCAAATCAAGTGAACTCCAAAGCCTTAATTAATATCGAACATTTTATACTTTTTTCTTTTGAAACAAAAATTATATTTCAATAATTTTTGTTTTAAAAATATTTGTTTCATAATTAAAAGCTAGATGCTCCCAACCAATCTTGATTTAGTTTATTTATCTCACTAAATACAAATGCCACCTGCAATGCTGTGCTAGGTAGTACTAAGAATAAGAAAATCATTTTATATATTTCTATGCTATTCTATAAAAAAAAAATCCTCATCTACCTACTTTAATTTTTTTCAGATATTAATGGAACCACACATATTTTTTCATTTGGCCTAACTTTTTCTTTTCTAAAAACCATTTACTCTAGTTCCCTCTATTTAAATACTCTCTCTCTCTCTCTCTCTCTCTCCCCTCTCTCTCTCTCTCTCTCTCTCTCTCTCTCTCTCTCTCTTTCTCTCTCTCCTTAATTCACTTTTCATGTACTCTTGCTCTCATTGTCTCGCTATCTTTGATTCTCTCATTTAAATATGTACTATTGCTCTCTCTCTTCCCTTTCCCTCTCTCTGATTTCTGTACTTACTTTTACTATCTATTTTTTCACTCTCTCTCTCTATCACTCATAATTTCTCTGCTAAACATGTAAGTTTTCTTTTAAATTTTCTTTCCTTCTCTTTTCACTTTGTATCTAAATTTCTGAAAACTTTCTCTGCTAAACATGTACTCTCTCTCTTTTTTTCTTGCAGACTTTCTCTGCCAAACATGTATACTCTCTCTCTCACAGACTTTCTCTGCTAAACATGTACTCTTGTTTTCTTTGTTCCTTTCTCTAACATCATCATAACTTAGTTTTAGGTCTGTTTTTAGAAAACAGGGCTTGCCCAGGATTTGCTTTCTGTCTGATACTATTGTTAATAACTTTTTTTAATGTGACACATATCTTTAGTAAGTTCTTATCTACAATGAATTTATAAAATATATGTAAAATGCAGTTTCGTCTTCACCCCATTTAGAAAACAGACTATAACAAAACATAATTCACACCTATTATCACATATACGCAAAATGGGAACTTTTCAAATTATGTATGAGGTCATTTATATTAACTACTGGCTTATGACATATGATTGGCTCCCTTATCCTGGCTGATTGTTTGACTGTCCCAGGGGCAGATAATTGGACAATATCCTAGCCCTGACATTACCACAAGGATATGTTTCTCCTCGTCTAACACATCAATCATCAAATGGGAATGTGGGCAATAGTTATATTATCAATTCCTGGGTAAGAAATTGATGTTGACCTCGGCCTATGCTCTCGGGCAACAGTTCTTACTCCAGGACTAACACAATGACTACTACCCTCATACGCATTTAAGAGATGTATACTAAAATGTCTACAAATGACACACGACGACAAACGTGAGATAGCAATGGGTCTCCTGAGTGACTCAGGTGACCTAAAAATACAGAGTATAGCTACATGAACATGGTGATATTACATGAATACTATACCACATAAACTCTATCTTTGCTCCATCAGTCCACTCTTTATTGATACACAAGGAACCTGTAAAGAGACCTCAAACTATTATACTGTAAAGAGACCTCTATCTATTATACTGTAAAGAGACCTCTATCTATTATACTGTAAAGAGACCTCTAAATATTATACTGTAAAGAGACCTCTAACTATCATACTGTAAAGAGGCTCTAACTATTATACTGTAAAGAGACCACTAACTATTATAATGTTATTTTCTTAATACATGCTCAAGTGGCAAGCCTATGGTCTATTTTTAATTTTTTAATTTTTGACATTAGATTGATGAAGAGCAAAATCAAACGCTTTCTTGAAGACGAGCTCAAACAGTGAATACGATTCCCAGTCGTCTCTAATTCCCGGTCGTCTCTAATTCCCAGTCGTCTTTAATTCCCGGTCGTCTCTCATTCCTGGTCATCTCTAATTCCCGGTTGTCTCTAATTCCCGGTCACTGCTATAAGTTTCAGGTCACACTGTAATGAAGCAGACAAAACTTAATAAATACATTGATCACAAACAATGGGCCTTCCTTTATTTGATCCGCAAAAAATATTTGAAGTTAAACATTTACAGAAATTAGGAATCAATCCCTTTCGAGATGGAGATTTTCACTCATTTTCAACATGCTACTTTTATTAACTAGCGGTTCATGTAAAAATTGTGGTCGATTACTAATAGCTGAAAAATATTGCACAAGCATTCACTTATATGTCAAAATTTTTCATAATGATAAGTGCTCAATTAAATTAACACTAATCTTACTGATTAATCAAACTGAAAGAGCTTCCGAACTTGATGGCCAGTTTACTTAAAAACATATTTTTGTGGTTTAACGATAACAGGTAAGACGGAGATGAAAAATTAAATTGAATAAAATGTTCCATGTCGCTCTGACGTCATTATTATTTCATTTCAGTATGTGCAACCTCTGCGAAAAAAAGAAACGGAAATTGCAAATTATTGGAATTTTTCTAAGTCCAATGGGCATAAATCTGTCAAAAATTGTTCGATCGAACACTCCAAAATCGAACTTGTCCTATATATTTTTATGATAAAACTGTGCATACCAAATTTCATATATATAAGAAAATGAACAGAAGCCATCAGTGGACCGACCGACCAACAGACAGCAGAAATTGCCAATGCAATATGCCCTCCCTTCTTTAAAGAGGGGCATTATCAAACAGACGGACATGACCCAGAACTAGCGACCTCACTGTATTACAGAATCTGTATCCTTACATAGCACATTACTCAGAATATTTTAAATTACTCAAGAGTAGCTTTCTAAAAGTTGCTACATTCTTGACTACGCTGTTTTAAAAATTAAAGAAGAGAAAAATTAGGTCATGTAAATTGAAATGCGGTCATAAGGAAACTGCTGGAAGAGTTATCGTTCTTTAATCAGTTATTAAACCGAAAGTTTATGGATCTAATTACTAAATATTTTGTTGTGTAAAGCAAATTTAGATAAACATAAAGAGTAATATCTGTAGATTCTCACGCCATTTTGGTATTTTCAAATGTTATTTGGGTAATTCCTGTCGTTTCGAAATTTCGGGATAGGCCTACTCGTACCAGCTTTGTTGTAGAGAAAACTGTGTTCTACCGCGACCGGAAAATCCACAAAAAGTGGCTCCTTGGGCGAAACATCACAATATTTTCACTGAAACATATGTGTAATGTAAGTCTCACTGAAACAGAGGTATGATGATAAGTATTTAAGTACAAACGATACAACTTTATCACGTGACTTCACAAGAGCGCGGGTATGGCTAATGACACAAAATATAAGAACCCCCCCCCCCAAAAAAAAAAAAACAAAACAAAACCAACTGCTCGTACACTGTTTGATTAATTATTCCGTATTAATTATTCCTTGTAACATTTAAAAATCAAATCAGCTTAATTGATTAAAGTCTCAGACGCAGATCATTTTTCTTTTTTTCTTTAGTTCTATATATACTTCCCCCTTATACAAATGCAATTTTTGAGTTGGGGTAACTATTATGAACGAAGTTAGCAACCTTCTTGTATTATATACACAGAGGGTCTGATTTTTAAAAAAATGTTTGTTTTAGGTTATTTTGGGCAATGAATGAATAAATTAGATTAGAAATATGTTATAAAAGGATAATTTAATTTTAAAAGAGAGTAAAGCCCCGGGGGTCTTTATAATTGGGGGGGGGGGTGGAAGGGGGAGGGTCGGATCCTGTTCTCAAGCACCTATATAAGTACTGGTACAGTACAGTCGCAGGCAGGCACGTAGCAGCCCCCCCCCCACTTTTTCTCGCAGCAACTAATTTTTTAAAATTAAAATATAAAAAATTAAATTATCATGGAGTTGCCCCCCCCACTTTTTTCGAGGATGAAAAAAATTGATATGAAAATAAAGAAAATAGGATTGAAATTGAAGTGATATACTACGCCAGCGCCCCCCCCCCCCCCCTCCCCCACGGATTAGGATTTTGAAGATTTTAAGAAAGTTCTAATTTCCCTTTCTTTTTTTTTTTTTTCTTTTTTTTTGCTTGTCAAGATTTTTTGGATGAGTCTGGCCCCCCCACTTTCAAAAACGATGCTACGTGCCTGGTCGCAGGTGTAAGCTGACAGACATTAATATTTTTGTTGCAATTTTTACAGCCTGCAAAAATCTAAGTACTACATGTAACTGAAAGCTGGATACTCGTTCTTTTTAAAGGCGGGTACGCGGCATATCTGTTTTAATTTCCTTTTGGGAGTTGGGGGGGGGGGGGGTTAAGCACAAAATAAAGTACTGAAAGTACTGAAAGCCGGATCTTGTCATCGGCACTGATTATATAACAACTGTTGTTTATATTTACAAGTTCATCTATAATTCATATATTTACCACAACACAGTATCATTTAACAGGTACACATGTAATCCTCACGAACTTGAATTAAATGCCTCCTTATCAACAGTATCTTCTATTTCTCAAATATTTCCTGAATACGGGCGTACCGCGTTAAACTCTCACACCTCAGCTAGACTCTCCCAGAAATAAACCAAATACTCACTGTCTATCTATCAATCTCACACAATAAACAGAGACTAATAAAACAAGAACAACCATACTTTATTGTTTTAAATTTCCTATACTCTAGCCAAGATATCCTCGATTCAGATTTTGCTTAATTACTTGATATTTATAAATGCTCCGGTGTTCTAACGATGTACGAAGTATGAACAATTTCCTAGATTTCTCCGTTAAAACACCCCCTTTAGCTTATCAGGTTTCAATACACGGCTAAAAAATGTGATGTCTACGGGGATTTTGTATTGCAGCAGACCCGGATGATAACGTTGAAAAATTGTGCGAGGTATTCCGAGTGAGTTCCGAATGGCAAAACGATGCAAACATTCCCTATTGTAAATTTCCGTAAGAAATTCAATTTCCGGCGGTCCTGTAAATTTCTCCGAGTGAAAAATAATAATATGTCAATCAAGATGTCTTGGAATTCTTTCCTTTTATCGTTTTCAATTGCACTTCTTTCACATACATGTGTATTTTTTATTTAAAATCGTCCAAATGTGCGGTATAAATATATTGGGACAGACTATAACTAGGGAAAACGACATTTTTGGAAGCATAACTACAGTGCCTGCGCCCCGCACCTGCATCTTTATAAAATCTTTCAAAACACAGCCTTTACTTTACATGCAATTATTAACATTATTTACCTCAGAGGATTGCCCCTTACACTTGTAGGCACAAAGTTCAATATCTTAGTGATTGATATTGTAATGAGGCAAATGTATGTTTATTTTAAAAAAGAGTTTCGATATCAAATTCGTCTGAATAATAAGTGAACCAAACAGCAGTTTAATGCCAGTGATACAACCTCCGAACGCTCCGTAATATATTGGAATTGGGTGTGTTAGGGGAAGGATTTTTCACTGGATATACTTAACTATATAACAGGAGAGCCATGTTAATAACATTTCTAGTAGATTAAGTACCTGTTTTTATCCGCAGTAGATGTGACTTCAGATGTTAAACGAAAACGAAGACTGACAAATAATCGCAATAATACAAAGCAATGGTTTAATGCACAATGCAGAACGGCGAGAAGAAAATTCCACTTGGCTAAGCGTATCCAAACAAATTCAGGATTCATTAGTAAAGAATACAAAGCCACTATGAAATGCATGTATTAAGGTGGAATAACACATCATCACAAAATGGCTGACCGCTGATCGAAACGACATTTCGTTTTATTGAAGGGATTTTATGGACTGAAATATGTAACTTACTCCATATCCGAGTGCATAAATGTCAGACTTGCGATCCGTTCATCCGAGTTCGAATCCCCGGGACAGGGGCGTTTGTTGTTACTTACTGGAATAATTTTTTTAGATATTCATTTTTTATCCCCAAACTGCAAATTTTTCGCTTATTTGACATTTGTACAGTTTATTTATCATTACATCTTTCATTATCAACAAATTTCCTGTTTATCTGAATGACTTTTTCCAGGTGTGTTATTCCACCTCAAGAAACATTATGTCTCTGTCAAATCTAAATTAAAAAATGTAAAGAAAGGTAACCCTATAAAGAATACTGGAAAATCTTAATAGTTCGAATAATAAATGTGAAACTGAATTTGATATAAAAGCAATGTTTGAGGCTCCAATACACAGATAGTTTTTCTAATAACATCAAGCAGCTTTTTCAGATGATTTGTCAATTAACAGAGTAAGAAAATATGAAAAATTATGTTTCGGGGAAATACTAAAACAAATTGCAATTATAACATTTTTGAAGTAAATATCCATCATCTGACAAAAAATTTCTTTGAATTTATTAATAGTTAAGTTTTTAAAAATTAGTTTACATCCTTTAAAGAATAATACAAACGTTGCAAAGATAGAATGATTCGATGGTGAGAATTTATCACCTTGTCTAACCCCCATATTACACATGAAAAATTCTGAAGTGTCTTGTACAATTCTAATCATTGATTTTATTCCTTTGTACATAGACTTTATAAATCTAGTTTTTAAAAATTAGTTTACATCCTTTAAAGAATAATACAAACGTTGCAAAGATAGAATGATTCGATGGTGAGAATTCATCACCTTGTCTAACCCCCATATTACACATGAAAAATTCTGAAGTGTCTTGTACAATTCTAATCATTGATTTTATTCCTTTGTACATAGACTTTATAAATCTAAGGCATTTACCATCTAAACCATTGTTCATTAATTTGGTCCATAAACCCGATTTCCATACCGTGTCAAAAGCTCGTTTGAAGTCTATGAACGCACAAAAAACGAAGGAAATTGTGGTTCCAAAAGCAGTATCAAAACAATAATCAATTTAGGGAAAATATACTTCAAAAGAGGAAACTTGATTATCAACACCAAAGAGAGAGCAAATTAATGAAATTGAAAACAAAATACAAAGAGATGAAAGGCTTTAAAAGTAAACTGAAAAGGTAAAGTAAGGACAGGTATGAAACAGATGAAAAACTTAAAAGTCAGAAAAAGCAAACGAGTGTACAGCTCAAATCAAAAGCATAGAGAGAGGGAAAAGGAATTGAATAAAGAAAAGTATAACAGACAAAAAGCATCAAGAACAGTTGAAAGGAAGAACTACATCAAAGTACAAAAACAATCTAGTATTTCAGAAAAAAAGGTGAAAGTACAGCAAAACTAAATACAAAAACTGATGTTGTTTTTCAGAGGAAACTTAGGTAGTATAGTACAAAAAAGTGCAATACTAATGACTTATTCAAAAGGAAATTAATTGAGTACAGCACAAAAAATATAAAACTAATGAAGGTTTTAGACAAAAGGTTAGAAATAACCTAAGACTGAAGTACCAAGACAACGATTTTCGGCAGAGAAAGAAAGAATATGGAAAAGAAAGATATCACAAATGAAAAAGTAATGCAAATTAAAAAGAGACGAAGAAATATTAATGCATCAAAATGTGTTGATACAGATTATGTATTAGAGAATTTCCAGAAGAAAACTTCAGTGGGGCCGTGTTATGCATGTTCTTCATGCCATCGACTTCTATTTAAAAATCAATTGGAGAAATGTGATGTAGAAACTTTTAACGAAAAATCAGAGTCAGTATGGAATATTGCAAGACAATGCATGTCTGACAAATATATACACACTTGTTCAGCACATTGTCCTCTAAACTGTACTTTCTCCTCTCATTGGATATGCAAAACATGGCAACGAAAAATTATGAGAAGTCAAAGTCCTGCCGAATGTGCTGCAAAAAACATGCAACTGTTTGATGTGCCAGTTAAGCTACATAATCTAAATACACTGAAAAACACTTAATAGCACTGCACATTCCATTTATTAAAGTTGCTGCATTAACATGGGGAAGTCAGAATACTATATATGGCCCAGTTGTTTGTGTTCCATCAGACCCAAAGAAGGTGGAAGCTCTGCCAAGAAGAGCAGAAGAAGATATGGTAATAAAAGTCAAGCTTAAACACAAACTTTCGTACAAGGGTCATTATGAATACCAATTTGTCAATCCGCTACTTGTTCAAGAAGCATTAAGGTATTTAAAAGAACACAATAGCTGGTATTCAGAAATAGACACTACAGAGGACTGCATTCGCAAAGACTTGGACAAGGAAGAAACTTCTTTGGATGCTGAAAATGAAGGAACAACAAAACAAAATGATTCAGGTTCTTGATCATTATTCCAATGATATATACAACATAGCACCAGCAGAGGGGAAAATCCAGTACGAATGCTTCAAGAAGATGGAAATGAAGCAAAGTCTTTTCCACATTTATTCCCAAATGGAAAAAAACACATGGACAGAGAGTAGAGGAAAGAGGATTCCACTTGCAAAGTACTTTAACAACAGATTGATGAATGCTAATGGTAGGTTTGCAAAAGATATTGATTACATATTTTTCAGCCAATATCTATCAGAACTGAAGCAAGTTATTGATTAGACACAAATATCGATTCGAAAGTCTTCTGTGAAAACAAAACAAGGGACAAAGGTTACATGATCCAGAGATTTTGAAAGAAATGTTTAAATCTGATGAAGCTTTGCGCTTTCTTCAACCCATACGTGGAACACCATCATTTTGGCAAAGTGTACAAAAGGACTTGTTTGCAATGTTAAGGCAACTATGTATACCGACTTGGTTTTGCTCGTTCTCTTCGGCTGAATTCAGATGGCATGAAATTATTAATGTCTTGTTGTATCAGCAAAGTGATGACAGAAAAGTGGATGAGCTAGACTGGACAGAAAAGAGTAAATTGTTGAAATCAAATCCCGTAATTGTTGCACGCATGTTGAACGCGCACCCTGCTGCATGTAAGTGTACGTGTCCCTGACAATACGTTATTTCTTTATTTGTTCTCATTGAATAAAATATTGGTGCATTGCATTTTATGTAGAATATGGTGCATATATTTATTGATATTTTTAAAATAAAAATCAATGTACGTTAACCACGCCATCATTTTAAGATTCAGGTCAATTCCTGACTTTGAGTTTTGGGGGACCTTTATCGTGTCAGTGTCTAATAAGAAATGTCCTTCACTTCCTATAGAAAGTCACCATGGAAATATAAATATGATAATTGATTTGTCTAAATTTTTTGTTAGGTATGCTCCCCATGCGCGGATCTAGAGGGGGTCGGGGTGTCCGGACCCCCCCCTCCCCCCACTTAATATTCCAAATTCTTTAAATTACAAAATAAAATTGCCAAAAATGTCTCAACCCCCACCCCTGAAAACTCAAATAACCGTCGCCTCCCCCCTCCCCCCACATATTTTTTTTTGGATCCGTACATGCCCCCCTCCACTTTAAGAAACAATGCTAAGATGTTAAGAATGTTAAGGATGACCTAGTTATATAGTCACCCCCCCCCCCCCCTTGCAAAATTCAAATTTCTTTAAATTACCTAAAGAAATTGCCAGAAATATGTATCACCCCCCCCCCCCCCCTCCCCCGGCTAACTCAATATCCGTCGGACCCCCCCCCCCCCTCCCGGTGATATTTTTTGAATCTGCACATGCCCCTCCACTTTCAGAAACAATGCTAAGTAATATATCCTAGAGTCCCTTGATGTATCTGATGTAGAGTACCATCATTTCTTTGTATATACTTGTTGTAAATCTTTATATATACTTCAAACTGTGTTAGAAGAGATATAACTCAGAGTATCAACCTCTTCAAATAGTCCTACACAATACAGAGATAATTATAACTAAAAAAAACCTTAACATTTGCGCAAATTTTTGATGTGATATGGTTTAAACAAATGTTAATACTCAGTTTTATACATCCAGGTTTTAATTTACCAATAATTAAGGATTATTTTTAGAAAAAAATCCAGAGATTTTGCAAATTTCATCATTTTTACAAAAGTTTCAAGGGGATACCCATTTCTGAAAGGTTATAACAAACAACTAGCAAGTAAACATGTACTTTTTCTTATTTATAATGTATTGTTAGAATCTGTTGTTAGAATAGACACTACAGAGGACTGCATTCGCAAAGACTTGGACAAGGAAGAAACTTCTTTGGATGCTGAAAATGAAGGACATATAATAAGATGTAGCTCGACCATAACTTAGGACATATAATAAGATGTAGCTCCACCTTAACTTAGGATATATAATAAGATGTAGCTCGACCTTAATTTAGGACATATAATAAGATGTAGGTCGACCTTAACATAGGACATATAATAAGATGTAGGTCGACCATAACTTAGGACACATAATAAGATGTAGCTGGACCTTAACTTAGGACATATTATATGATGTAGATCGACCATAATTTAGGACGTCCCTACCTACTAACGTCTTTATTAGTTTTTTTAGTTTAACTAGACTTTGATCCGTGCGTGCACGGGTTAACATTGCATATGATATCAGGCATTTACAAAATAGATACATCGAAACACCGTATATTGTTGACATTTGCATAACCAAACTTCAAGTCTACAATAATGCTATTAATTTCACTGCACTCTGCTGAGTTGGAATAATCTATTTGTATCTCGGGAAAGGCCTTCACCTCAAGTTAAAATGCCTCCCATATTTACCCGTAGTGTACCAGAAAATTGCAGAATAGCCCCAAAACGATTTCGGAGAAAATTAATAAAGTTGCATTGAAAATAATAGTCAAATTGTTCACAATAAACCATTTTAAAGCTGTAAATACCTTTTCTCTAAAAGTTTAATTCTCTAATTGCAGAATTCAACATATTTCAACAACGTTTTTTACACACTATGTTGACATTCGAATATAGTGAATGCGCTGTGTTAGAGTTATTTCCCGTGTTTTCTTTGATGAACAGAAAAAAAAAATTCCAATGAAAATTAACATGCATTTGTTTCATGGTTACCAAGTTTATCCATGCAAGTATGATATTGTGGAAACATAAAATATAGAGCCTCCCGTGATTAAACGTGAATGTAATTGTAAAATCCCAAAAAATCAAGATGATTTCCAGAATTTTTGTTGATAATTAATCAACGAAGCTTGATTGAGAAAAAATAAAAACAAACTGGTTATCTTCAAGTACCGATGATATTTAAAATGTATAAGACAGTACTCTTCTGATTTATCGGTCTTAAAACTCATGCAAAAATTCGAGTCTATTATTTTGATATAGTAGTATAGATTCATGTACAAATTAAAATGTTTATGATTAATATTGACTAAGTAAAATAAAAAAAAACAATAAACATTATTTAAAAAATCATGAGTAAGCTAAATAATCGGGATTTTTTTTGTGTATAACGAAAATATATATATGGACAGTTTTATGTAATGGTTATAGGCCAAAAATAGAAACTAGAATTGTACTATCGAGGCGCGTCAGTAAAAAAAAATATTTGACAGAATGTGTAGTCTGAGGCTTATTTATAACATACTTAAAATAGTTTGTCTCGTCATTGCTTCTGAACAGTTTTACGACATTTCTGCTTCATTGCATTTATCTCTCTCTCAATACTACTCGCCATCAATTCTGAGTACTCTGAGTAGGGTGTGTTGTTTGTTAAGAGATAAAAAGAAGTGAGTAAAGTAAGATTTCAACAGGAAGAAAAGGGGATAGTAATATTATTACATTTTAGTGAAGATAAAAGATAAGATAAATAGTATTTACAACTAGATACGATCTCGTTGCGAGCAACGAGGAGGTCTTCCGTCCGATTTTTAGAAGAGGAAATGACCTTGCCTTTTATCTTCATCAACAAAACATATCAGGAAATGCAGATGTGATCTAAAAGAGCGATGGATGAAAGATTATCCACCCTGTAGGATCCCTAATTTTAAGGACCAGTCCCATTTTATTTCATATTAAATAAGAGGTCTTTTGACTTAATAACAGGTCTCATAACCTGTAATAAAAAGAAACCGAAGAAATAAAAGAGGGTCTTCCTTTGTAAACGGAAGACCCTAATAACAATAAGAATAGAAGGGTCTTCCGCTGAAGACGGAAGACCCTAATAATAAAAGACTGTTTTTGTCTAAATCTTAATTGAAGAGTGTTTTTCAACTTGTACTATAATTAGTATAATTTGTACTATAATTAATTATAATTAGTACAGTAATCTAGAATGGTACTTAGTTGAAAATTAAAGGCCAAAGATCAAAGATCAAGTAAAATCGGACCAGAAAACTAAATGATTTTATGAATTGGGGGGGGGGGGGGGGGTTGGTCGGTGATTTCTATATTAAACGTAGAATATTAAATTCTAAATATCACATATTACACAATTTCTAAACAAAATACATATGTTAGAACAATGTATAAGCGCTGTATAAGCCACTGTACCATTGATTTGAAATTTAAAAATCTCAAAATCTTAATTATGATTTTTTCTTTGATATTTACTTTTATTCTAATATATGTATAGCATTAACATTAGGTACATGGAGATGAATGCAACAGGTCAAAACGTTTGAAATGGGCGGGAACAAATTGACGCGGACGTCTGATATGAAGCGTATTTTCAATCCATCTCAGCATTTTTAATTTGCTTTATAAGTTAATAGAAAAACATCTTATTTCATCAATAATAGTGATTTTATTTCATCAATAGTAATCGGATCCCCATCCGAGAGAGGTTATACGCAGGGCAAAGCATATTGTCTGATGACTCGTCAAAAGTCTGAAACAAAGTGAGGGCGATTTTGAAACGGGGTTTATTCCCAGGGGAGAATAATTAATTCAAATTCCGATTTAATAAATTAATACATATATTATACCCATATAAAAATGTTCGCTAGGCTAATTTATACGGATATGCACATTCATTGTTTATCTAGCTATAATGAGAGAGAGAGAGAGAGAGAGAGAGAGAGAGAGAGAGAGAGAATTATTGACCCCGCTACTTAGTCACTAATCCCGCTTTTGGGCGAACATGTACATGTTTATAGACTTTTGTAAATAAATCTAAACTTTATAAGACTGATTGTAAATGATAATAATCCCAATCCACCCTGCCGCAATGATTTTTATAAATCAAAAGTGAAAAATTAGACTCTTTGTTTCAACAGTGTATATCAACGATCAGTGTTTACATCTGTTAATACATAGGCCCAAACACAGATACAAGGGTGGTCAGTTTTCACACCGTATCGCAGTCACCCGGTTGTCAGGGTGAGAGAGAGAGAGAGAGAGAGAGAGAGAGAGAGAGAGAGAGAGAGAGATTTCATAGTGTTTTATAGTGTTCAGGAAATCAATATATAAGCAACATATGTCAATAAACGCATGTAAACATGCATGCGTGTATCTATATAGTTATGTGAATAAATACTAATCAGTCCTCCTTTTAAAGCCATGTAGAATATCGTTGGTGTATTTCTAAATGTTGTGTGCATACAATCATGGAGATTGCGGCATTTCTTTGATGCCGGCAAAGCGACCCAGTGAACTCTAATGCGGTCGTACTGCAGGGGCGCTTCGGCGGCATGTCTTTGATGCCGGCGATGCGACGAGCGTCTGAATTAAGCAAACTGCTGACAGAAACGAGAACTATATTTGTACTAAAAAAGCTGTTATTATTTTTATTTATGATAAAAATAAAACGGAAAACAATAAAAACCACCATTTTAACGATAAAATCGTTAAAGAAAACAAAATTAGGGAAGAAAAAATAATCGGCACTCGGGGGACGGAACCCAAGTCGCCTGGGCACAAGTCCAACACTCTAACGACTGAGCTACGCGGACTCTCGCTTCAGAACTTTTGAGCTCAAAATCTCAGGAATGCTTTGATCGATTTTAAAACGAATTTTATATTCTGAAGTGTTTTAGACGTCTCTATCGAATAAAAACATAAATAAAATTCAAGTTTATAAAATTGAAAAATTAAGGTTTTTCATTTCCTTCCGGTGACAACCGGAAGTGACGGAGGACGTTCGGATGTGCAAAGGGCACTGCGGCCGTTCACTCTCTACCATCTCGGAAAATTTGAAGGTTCTATCTTAAATACTTTTTGAGAAAAGTCATGAACAAGCAAAAACGTAATATCTTTAATATCTCGGTACCGGAAGTGACGACCAAAAAAAGCTCTCGTAATTTTCTTACAAATTTTGTCATAAATAAGATCTGAAAGTTTCATGAAAATCGGCTAAAGCATTTTTGAGAAAACGTGACAGAAAAAAAAGAAGAATAAAAACTAGACACGATCTCGTTGCGAGCAACGAGGAGGTCTTCCGTCCGATTTTTAGAAGAGAAAATGACCTTGCCTTTTATCTTCATCAACGAATCATATCAGGAAATGCAGATGTGATCTAAAAGAGCGATGGCTGAAGGATTATCCACCCCGTAGGATCCTTAATTTTAAGGACCAGTCCCATTTTATTTCATAATAAATAAGAGGTCTTTTGACTTAATAACAGGTCTAATAAC
Organism: Magallana gigas; assembly: GCF_902806645.1. Taxonomy (NCBI): domain Eukaryota; kingdom Metazoa; phylum Mollusca; class Bivalvia; order Ostreida; family Ostreidae; genus Magallana; species Magallana gigas. The sequence continues at coordinate 6,883,541 of NC_047560.1, read as the reverse complement.
CAGTAATAAAAAGAAACCGAAGAAAAAAAAGAGGGTCTTCCTTTGTAAACGGAAGACCCTAATAACATTAAGAATAGAAGGGTCTTCCGCTGAAGACGGAAGACCCTAATAATAAAAGACTGTATTTGTTTAAATCTTAATTGAAGAGTGTTTTTCAACTTGTACTACAGTCCAACAACCCTTTTATGTTGATTATTATAGTTAGAATTAAATAAAAAGGAAGAAAGAAATAGAGAGAAAGAACAAATCTTGGCTCCGGCGAGATTAGAACACACAGCCTTTGCAGGTGTCTCAAAACATGGCTGACGCGAAATAATTCCCGAATTTGTGTTTAAATTTGGGGCGTTTCCGCCCGGGAGAGGAGCTGAGTTTTTGTATGAGATGAAAAACAAAGTGTAAGATGTCTGACTATTTAGGTTTGGTTACAGTGTGAGGTCATTTGAAAATTTGATGCGTGTTTGTGTCTGGAGGGGGCGAAAGACCCAGCTTGATTTTCGTCGTAAATAAATCGAAAATAGAATTTTGAGGTGTGGATCTTGGATTCGTTACAACAATTTGGGGAAGTCCTAAAACGATGACTGGTCATTTTACCCATGTATTTCAGTGTTGATAAATTTTTTTCGTGTCGTTTACGTTTATGTTTGACTGTTTTAATTTAGCAGGATTAATAAAATCTTATAAATGTAGAAATAACGAAATCAGTAACACGTAAAAATTTGAAGACAGTAATTTCACAGTTCTACATCATAATAGTTCACACACTATTGTAGATACAGACTAAACGGAAAACAAGAAATATACATACAACAGAAATATTACGCGGCTGCTTACATCCCTTGTACTGCGTAAATTTTAAGTCCCCGTACAGGCTATACTCGCCGTTTGATCTTAGGAATTTCTTCTTAATTGTTCAATCCGCTGCATATTTGGCAGACAATAAGAATGGGGTCCGAGGTACATTTACATAAAATTTCATTAGGATTGAGTGAGGGGCTCGGGAGTAAGAATTTTTTTCTACAGTACATGTCAAGCACGCCAATCGAAACTCAAATGCCCAAAAATTCATAACTCTTTTAAAAATGAACGAATAGGTCTGGTCATTAGTACAGTAATCTAGAATTGATCTAGGTTGAAAATTAAGGTTAAAGATGAAAGATCCAGTAAAATCAGGCCAGAAAAACTAAATAATTTTGTGAAAAGGAAGGAGGGGGGGTCGGTGCGTGTACTGTGTAAATTTAATTTCCACGTTTAGGCAATAAGCACCGTTTAATCTCAGGAATTTCCTCTTAATTGTTCAATCCGCTGCATATTTGACAGACAATAAGAATGGGGTCCGAAGTTCATTTTCACGAATTTTCATTAGGATTGAGTGAAGGGCTTGGGAGTTAGAAATTTTTTTCACAAAGCATGTCAAACACGACAATTGAAACTCAAATGCCAAAAACTTCTTAACTCTGTTAAATAATAATGAACGAATTTGTCTGGTAATTAGTACAGTAATCTAGAATGGTACTTAGTTGAAATTAAAGGCCCAAGATCAAAGATCAAGTAAAATCGGGCCAGAAAAACTAAATGATTTTATGAATTGGGGGGGGGGGGGGTTGGTCGTTGACTTCTATATTAAACGTAGAATATTAAATTCTAAATATCACATATTGCAATATGTGGTATTAAATAAAATACATATGTTAAAAACAATGTATAAGCGTTGTTTGAAAGATGTAACTATTGATTTTTTTTTTTTACATCTGTTTATTTTTAGGCTCAAACACTCATAAACGGGTGGTCAGTTTTCAAATCTTGTCGCAGTCACCCGTTCGTTTGTATAGTTACGAGTATAAACTTCGGAGGTTTTTCTTAATCCCAGACAGGCAATAGATTTGTATCAGTATATAGACATGCACAAAAAAGGAAAAAGTACACCATCTTTAATAAAAATGACTTTTTAGCGTTGACTTCAAATCAGTAAGAAGACAATCATTAAACAATGAATTTCAAATATCCCATAACTTGAAATAAATACATGTATAATTTTTCGACGCCAATGTACATTTAGCCTCTATCCAATTTACTGCATGTTACCTGTACTTAGTTCTTATGTACTTGAGAGAGAGAGAGAGAGAGAGAGAGAGAGAGAGAGAAAGAAGAGAGAGAGAGAGATTTTCTAGTTTTTTGTAGTGTTTAGGAATCAGTATATCAGCAACGTATGTCATAAAACGCATGCATACATGAAGCGTGTATCTATATAGTATTGAACAAATACTAATCAGTCCTCCTTTAAGGCCATGTAGAATAACGTTGGTGCATTGCTAAATGTTGTGTGCATACAGTCATTGAGATGGCGGCATTTCTTTGATGCCGGCAAAGCGACCCGTGAACTCTAATGCGGTCGTACTGCAGGGGCGCTTGCGGGCATGTCTTTGATGGGGCGCTGCGAACTGCTGACAAAAACGAGCTCTATATTTTGTACTAAAAAAGCTGTTATTATTTTTATTTATGATAAAAAAAACCCGGAAAACAATAAAAACCATCATTTTAAAGGTAAAATCGTTAAACAAAACAAAATAAGGGAAGAAAAAATAATCGGCACTCGGGGGACGGAACCCGGGTCGCCTGGGCACAAGTCCAACACTCTAACGACTGAGGTACGCGGACTCTCGCTTCAGAACTTTTGAACTCAAAATATCGGGAATGCGTGGATCGATTTTAACACGAATTTCATATTCTGAAGTGTTTTAAGCGTCTCTATCGAATAAAAACATATATAAATAAAATTCAAATCTAAAAATTTGAAAAACTAGACATGATCTCGTTGCGAGCAACGAGGAGGTCTTTCGTCCGCTGAAGACGGAAGACCCTAATAATAAAACACTGTTTTTGTCTAAATCTTAATTAAAGAGTGTTTTCCAACTTGTACTTTAGTCAAACACCCTTTTATGTTGAATATTTTAGTTAGAAAATGAGACAAAAAGCAGAGAGAAAAATATAGAGAGAAAGAACAAATCTTGGCTCCGGCGAGATTAGAACACACAGCCTTTGCAGATGTCTCAAAACATGGCTGACGCGTAATAATTCCCGAATTTGTCTTTGAATTTTGGGAGTTCCGCCCGGGAGAGAGCTGAGTTTTTGTATTGATGAAAACAACGTGTAAGATGTCTGACTATCCAGGTTTGGTAACAGTGCGAGGTCATTTGAAATATAGATGCGTGTTTGTGTGTGGAGGGGGGGGGGGGGGGGGGGGGGGGGGGGGGGGTGGGGGTGAAAAGACCCGAGCTTGATTTTCGTCTTAAATAAATCGAAAATAAAATTTTGAGGTGTGGATCTCGGATTCGGTTAACAACAATTAGGGGAAGTCCTAAAACAATGACTGATGCATTTTACTCATGTATTTCAGTGTTGAGAATGTCTTTTCGTGTCGTTTACTATTATGTTTGACTGTTTTATTTCAGCAGGATTGATAAAATCTTTATAAATGTAGAAATAACGAATCAGTACACGTAAATTTATTCGGTAAAAATTTGATGACAGTAATTTCCACAGTTCTAACATTCATAAGTAGTTCACACGCTGTCTAGATACAGACTAAACGAAAAACAAGAATATACATGCAACAGAATATTACGCGGCTGCTTACATCCCTTGTACTGTGTAAATTTTAAGTCCCCGTACAGGCTATACTCGCCGTTTGATCTTAGGAATTTCTTCTTAATTGTTCAATCCGCTGCATATTTCACAGACAATTAGAATGGGTCCGAGGTAATTTACACAAAATTTCATTAGGATTGAGTAAGGAGCTCGGGAGTTATAAATTTTTTTCTACAGTACATGCCAAGAACCCAATCGAAACTCGAATGCCCAAAAATTCATATCTCTCTTAAAAATGAACGAATAGGTCTGGTCTTTAGTACAGTAATCTAGACTTGAACTAGGTTGAAAATAAAGGTTCAAGATGACAGATCCAGTAAAATCAGGCCAGGAAAACTAAATGATTTTGTGAATAGGAAGGGGCGGGGGTAGGGGGGGGGGGTCGGTGCGTGTACTGTTTAAATTTAATTTCCAGGTATAGCCAATAAGCACCGTTTAATTTCAGGAATCTTGTCTTAATTGTTCAATCCGCTGCATATTTCACAGACAATAAGAATGGGGCCCGAGGCTCATTTTTACAAATTTTCATTAGGATTGAGCGAAGGGCTTGGAAGTTCGAATTTTTTTATAGTACATGTCAAACACGACAATTGTAACTCAATTGCCAAAAACTTCATAACTCTGTTATTAATGAACGAATTAATCTGGTAATTAGTACAGTTATCTAGAATGGTAATATGTTAAAATGAAAGGCCCAAGATCAAAGATCAAGTAAAATCGGGCCAGAAAAAACTAAATATTTGATGAATTGGGAGGGGGGGGTCGGTCGTTGACTGCTTTATTAAACGTAGAATATTAAATTCTAAATCTCACATATTACACAATTTCTAAATAAATACAGATGTTGAACAATATATAAGCGTTGTTTGAAAGATGTAACTATTGATTTTTTTACATCTATTTATTCTTAGCTCAACACCTATAAAAGGGTTGTCAGTTTTTAAACCTTGTCGCAGTCACCCGTTCGTTTGTATGTTCGTGTGTAAACTTCGAGGCTTTTCTTAATCCCGACAGGCAACAGATTTGTATCAGTATATAGACATGCACAAAAAAAGGAAAAAGTACACCATCTTTAATAAAAATGACTTTTTAGCATTGACTTCCAATCAGTAAGACAGCACGTAGCATCGTTTTTGAAAGTGGGGGGCCAGACTCATCCAAAAAATCTTGACAAGCAAAAAAAAAAAAGAAAAAAAAAAAAGCAAATAGGACTTTCCAAAATCTTCAAATTCCTAATCCGTGGGGGGGGGGGGGGGGGGGGGGGGGGGCTGGCATAGTATATAACTTATTTCAATCATAATTTCCTTATTTTCATATCAATTTTTTCCATCCTCCAACAAAGTGGGGGGCCAACTACTTGATAATTCAATTTTTTATATGTAAATTTTAAAAATTTAGTTGCTGTGAGAAAAAGTGGGGGGGGGGGGGGGGGGGGCCAGGCCCCCCCTGGCCCCCCCTGATGCTACGTGCCTGTAAGAAGACAATTATTTAACAATGAATTTCAAATTATTTGAATCCATAGACATTATCCCGTAACTTGATATAAAATATGTATAATTTTTGGACGCCAATGTACATTTACTTCTATCCAATTTCTCACCGTTACCTGTACTAGTTCTTATTCAAATGCTAAAACATTTGTACTTGAGAGAGAGAGAGAGAGAGAGAGAGAGAGAGAGAGAGAGAGAGATTACATAGCGTTTTATAGTGTTCAGGGAATCAATATATAAGCAACCTTTGTCAATAAACGCATGTATACATGCATGTGTGTATCTATATATGGGATTAAATACTAAGCAGTCCTCCTTTTTAAGCCGAGTAGAATAACGTTGGTGCATTGCTAAATGTTGTGTGCATAAAGTCATTGAGATGGCGGCATTTCTTTGATGCCGGCAAAGCGACCCAGCGAACTCTAATGCGGTCGAACTGCAGGGGCACTTCGGCGGCATGTCTTTGATGTCGGCGATGCGACGAGCGTCTTAATTTAGAGAGCTGCTGACAGAAAAGAGCTCTATATTGTACTAAAAAAAAGCCCTATCTTTTTTATTTATGACAAAAATAAAACGGAAAACATTCAAATCCATCATTTTAAAGATAAACCCATTAATCAAAACACAAATGAGAGAGAAAAAAGATTCGGCACTCAGGGACTGAACCCGGGTCGCCTGGGCACAAGTCCAACTCTAACGACTGAGCTACGCGGACCCTCGCTTCAGAACTTTGGAGTCCATCAAAAATCGATTCGGTAAAGAAATTGTTAATTTTTCTTATCTGCTTCTTTAATTTGATACATCGATTATTATTTTTTTGTCTCAAGTTTATCTTTGCCGACTAACACTGTGTGATAAGAAAATTCTGCAATGTCGGAAAATAAAATAACATACATCTAACAAATGTAGCATGGTTAATTATCCCCTCTTTTCCCGAATCCACTCGATACCCCAGTGTTATGTCGAAACGATCAGTGTTAAACAATCAGTTAATAACAGGAAATTTATGAACTTTTGACCCCGCTGCTTAATCACTTATCCCGCTTTTGGGCGAACATGTTCATGTTTGTAGACTTTTGTAAATAAAAATAAACTTTATAAGACTGATTGTAAGTGATTATAATTCCAATCCACCCTGCCGTAATGATTTTTATAAATCAAAAGTGAATAATCAGACTCTTGTTTTAACAGTGTATTTCAACGATCCATGTTTACATCTGTTATCATAGG
>NC_047560.1:6728200-6877151 GCF_902806645.1 Magallana gigas | reverse complement strand
AGTTCAAAGTTACGTAAATACTTAAATATAAGCGGACGGCAGTTTGAAACATGTATTTCAAGTATAAATATTGCCACACGAATCTGATCACACAATATTAAATTACTTCAATTGATTAGCATACATTTAAGTGATGAATAAGATATAGTCACATAAAGACGAAATCAAACGAGGAAAACAAATTCACGGCGACACGTGCTCTACGCAATATCACTTATTCTGGCATTTCAATTCATCGAGAGGCAATACTTATTGGGTGTCACAAAGTATAGTATAAGAGAAGATTACATACCATCACTAAGTTGCACAGAGGTGTTGGAGGCTGTATTTCGTTCTTTGTTTCCAGATAATTCAACGCCACCTGCCTGCCCATTTTTCCCACGTTCAAGCTTTCGAAACACGCTGATGTGAAGTGGGCATGCACGAGAAATCATACTGGGATTTAGGAAAATAGACTTATAGAGATGATGGCCAATTCAGCGTTGTAACTTTTATAAATTAAGTCGTCATACTAGAAAGCAAAACACTACATGTTTTACATAGCAAATAAGGACGTCTAAATGCATATTTCAATGAATATCCCATTTTCTACAAAATGCACAGAATACAATGGACTTTTCATTGTGACGTTCACAGGGAATACTTTTGGCGGAATTTTTGACTAGCGATTTTTCCAATATAGCTCTTAACACCCCCGCCGAAGTGAATAAGTTTAAAAAAAAAGTAATTTAAAAGCTAAATAAAGGAGTTTTGTAAATGTTTCATAAATAAGCATGCTTAAAATATTGAAAGGTCATGTTTCAATACCAGATTTTAAATTTAATGACAACACAATTCTGTTGTGTCCCGCAACATTTACACGGTAATGACGGAGCTGCCAATTTTTGTTATTATATTTCTCTGATTTTCGGGTATATGTTAATGAAACGGAGCGGTTGTATCGAATTCGTGTTTACACAAAAAGTAGTAAGTGGCAAACGGGTTTATTACCTCTTATGCATGAACGCTGCAATGAAAATCGTGTCAGAAATCAAAATGGCGACCGTGACAAACCTTTATTCTTACAGTACTTAAAATCTCATTTATAAAAAAAAATTCTAACATCAGGTGCTGTGTTTGTTTCGAGTATATAAATGTTCACTTTGTTTGTTAATTCAGCAGTTTGAGAGTTTTCGGGGTTTTATATAAACCTTAGTATAGGACACCGTCCGACTCGTGGATACTCTGGATCACAAAATTGAATTTATGTAACGATTTAAATTATCCTTGATATAGTTGTTGATTTCCCGGTTAGTAGTGATTTTCAAAAAATTCCTGCGGTCTATTTTACATAAAATACCGTTGTGTCAATTTTACATTATGAAGGCGGGATTGAGTAAAATTAGGCAAAGTACAAAGGATCGAACACTTGCAAACAGCTGAATAACATAGATTGAAACAACTAATTCAAACTCATCCTTTTTTGAAGATGTTCAAGAAATCCAAGTACAATACCAAATCTCCAAACTATTTCAAGATATAGTCTTTCAGTACCTCATTACTTTGATTATACTATTGCACATCTAAATTTTAGCCCCGGTATTTTATCAACACATGTCCAAAAGAATTCTTTTCGTTACCCGATACGACTATGCACACCAAAGGTATAATGTCTGCAGATAAATCTCTACTACACATATAGTATAAATCTCGCCTCTTTCATATATATCATTATGCTAATATTAAATCTTCACTCTCTTTCTCATATCCGTGTTTTTGTTGCTACTATTATTAATATATAACCAATTAATGATATATAATTAACTATATTATTATTATCATATATTAATATTTATCTGCAGACCATTATACCTTTGTGTCGTTGTCGTAGGCGGGTAAACGAACAAAGAATTCTTTTTGACAATTGTTTGATAAATAAATGTCTAACATAAGTATAAATAAAGTAATGAGAGTACTGAAAGGACGGGGTCCTTGAAAGTTTTGAATTTGTAATTGTACTTGATTTCTTTTATTAGAACATGCTTCAAAAATGATGAGTTTGAATTAGTTGGTTTCAATCATGTTTATTCAGTGTTTGCAAGGTCTGATACTTTGTACTTTGCCTAAATTTTACTCAATCCCGGCCTTCATAATTGTAGAAAATTGACACAACGGTATTTATGTAAAAAAGACCCAAGGAATTTTTTTAAAATCACTACTAACCGGGAAAATCAAAACAACTATATCAAGGTAGATAATTTTAAATCGTTACATAAATTCAATTTTGTGATCCAAGAGAATAGCACGAGTCGGACGGTGTCCGTTATACAAGGTTTATATAAAACCCCGAAAACTCTCAAAACTGCTGAATTAACAAACAAAGTGAAACATTTATATACCGATAACAAACACAGGCACCTGATGTTAGAAATTTTTTTTTTAATAAAGATATTTAAGTACTGTAAAGAATAAAAAGGTTTGTCACGGTGCCATTTGATTTTCTGACACGATTTTCTTGCAGCGATTCATGCATCAAGAGGTAAATAAACCCGTTTGCCACTTACTACTTTTGTGTAAACACGAATTCGATACAACCGCTCTCCGTTCATTAAAAATTATACTCGAAAATCAGAGAATATAAATAACAAAAATTGGAAACTCCGTCATTACCGTGTAAATGTTACGGGGACCAACAGGATATGTGTATGTCATTAAATTTAAATCTGGTATTGAACATGAACCTGTCAAATGTTTAAGCATGCTTTATTTATGAAACATTACAAAAAACTCTTATTTAGCTTTAAAATTACTTTTTTTAAAACTTATTCACTTCCCTCGCGGGGGTGGTAAGGAAGCATATGGAAAATCGCTAGTCAAAAATTCCGCCAAAAGTATTCCCTGTGACGTCACAATGAAAGTCATTGTGGTCTGTTCATTTGTGAAAATGGGATATTCATTGAAATATGCATTTAGACGTCTTTATTAGCTATGTAAAACATGTAGTGTTTTGCTTTCTAGTATGACGAATTAATTTATAAAAGTTTACAACGCTAGAAATTGGCCATCATCTCTATAAGTCGTATTTTCCTAAATCCCAGTATGATTCTCGTGCATGCCCACTTCACAATCAGCGGTGTTCGAAAGCTTGAACGGTGGAAAAATGGCAGGCAGGTGCGTTGAAATTATCTGGAAACAAAGAACGAATACAGCTCCAACACACTCTGTGCAACTTAGTGATGGTATGTAATCTTCTGCTTATACGATACTTTTGTGACACCAATAAGTATTGCCTCTCGGATGAATTGTAAATGCCAGAATAAGTGATATGCGTAGAAGCACGTGTCCAGTGAATTGTTTCCGTTTTGATTTCGTCTTTATTGACTATATCTTATTCAGCACTTAAATGTATGCTATCAATGAGTAATTTAATATTGTGTGATCATATTCGTGTGCAATATTTATACTTGAATACATGTGCAAACTGCGTCCGCTTATATTTACGTATTACGTAACTTTTGAATTACATGTACTGGTGTAAGCCATTATGGATGAAGGGGTTGGCTGTCACACACTTGTTAAAACACTGCAGGTGTTTTTATATGTAATAGCCGAACTGTGTTTTTTATAAGATTGAAAACAAAATTTTTATGAAAATAATATTATCATAATTTAATATATCTGAAATGTTTTAGCATTGAAATATTGTGACACATCGAAAAACATGTAACACTACAGGCATTCACAGCCATAACTTCAAACATGCGTAATGTCACAAGTAATGCAAATCTCACAAATTGGTTATATTGGGGTTCGACATACACCTTACTCCATCAGTCATAGACAAATAAATTTAAAGCCTGATAACAAAATTTTATGCTTTTTAGTCAGTCACAACAGTAATATAAACATTTCTGCTTAAAAATTGGAATTAATTATTTATTTCATTTGCGATTGTTGTCATTTTACTTGAAAACCCCTGACATTTTTTTAGCATAACAAATAGTTATAGATAAATTTTTAAGTAAAATGATGAAAACTTAAACATGCTGATAATTTTCTTGCATATCAAAATAACAAAAGTAATTCTACATGAACATGATGAATAGAATATAACAAATAAGAAATACACATTTCATGAATAATTTGTCTCCCGGCATATCAAATTGATTGCCTAGCTGTAGTAGACACCCCAGTGGTCTAAAAGAAGTTCGGCATTTTCAATTAGTTGCTATTATTGCTGCGTGGATTTTCTTTCAATTCTCGGTGTCGTTTCATAATCCTTGTTTGTATTTTGGCTAGAGCAATTTCATAGCAATTGTAAAGGATTTGTCATGTTTTTAAACGTTTATATTTTTGATAATCTTTAACTTCTTTCGTGGTCCAGCAAAATTTCAACAAGGTCTTCTGTCTTGTACTTTGATGCTAAAGGTAGAAAGCAAAATGATATTAAATAAAAAGCTTGTATTTAATATGTAAACGGTGTGACCGTGGACCGAGCGCAGATTAAAACATGTAGTTTGATTTTTGTAGAACAAAAATTATTTGAAACGCACACAGTAGCAATCTTATAAAATCAGCTGTTCTGATACGCTACCGCTCTCGAACGGTAGCGTATCAGAACAGCTGATTTTAATCAGATTGACACAGTAGGATCCATCTGGTTGCCTACTCAAATTTTAGCCAAATTTAACTAAAACGTCGCGTGCTCAGTCTACATTATGACGTCATGTTTCAGACGTAAAACGTACACGTTTTGTCTTCGGAAATAGCCGAAGAGAGTTTGTTATTCCGATCTTATTTTATTTCTTCTTTCATTGTTTATCAATTTAATTCATATTAATGTCCCGGTAATAAATTAAATACTATTCAGTATCTAAAAGATCAGTTCCTTGATGTTAGTGTTTTTATTTTCCATCTGATAATTTGATAAGACAAACATAGAACTAGTCGTGTTTCTTGATTGAAGCACAATTGAAACTTATCTGGTGTCCTCTTTTATTTCTTTTCATAAAATTGCCTTCTTTGAAACACTTGAACATTTTAATCGAGTTTAGGGGCAATAACATTGATAAGTACCAGTCAAACAATGATCGAACTAACTTTTTGAAAACAAAATGGCTTCCAATATGCGGCGCCAGGCTGGAAGAAAATTTTTTTGGCCTTGTACCCCTGATTCAACTTTCATTTTTCACTGACTTTCTCATATATACGTGTTACCATTAATCCTCGCTTCGCGAGGCGGGCTTCGCCCGCCTCTCGCTGCGCTCGGTAAACTAAGAATTTAAAATGATGCAAGTGATAAGATTTACAAACCATGGGAATGATGGGATTCTTGAGAAGTGTTGAATAATATTTTTCTGCATTTCTTGCGGGTAGGTATTCTGATAACATAGAAAATGGTCATAATAATTAATAATAAGTTTCTTATGAAGCTTGTTAGACAAGTTATGATTGGCCAAAAAATATTGTTCCATTAATCTCCATCAATTTGATATTTGTTGATTTTAATTTAAGCTTACCATAATCCGTTGATTTGGTGCCATGATTTCTTTTCTACCTGAGGAATCTATGCAAAAAGAAAAAACCCCACTCATATTATTAAGCAATGCATGTTAAGGGTCCTCACACACCTGGGAAAGTTCTGCGTACAAACCTGAAGATCTTAAATTACTAAAATATGTGAATTTCTAGCATATGTTCAACTTGAAAATGACATGAAACGACAGGAAAAAATTAATAGGGGGGTGGGGTGGAATCAATTTCTAAATTGTACTACTATTCATGAAAATAAAAGTCCCTGCAGTATCCGAACTCGTTACCTGGAGATTGGTAGATTGAAGCTAACCCCATTACCCACAGAGATACACAACAAATTTGGCAATATTTAAACAGTTTCACAATGCATTCAAATCGCCATGTTGTGACGTACATACTGTCTTAAAAAGTAGAAGTCACAAGGTGTCAAGGATCCTTAATGACAGAAGATTTTTTATTGGAATGTCAGCCTATTTATTGCTTGTGTATATTCCACAATAAAAGATTATTATGAGGTGAAATCATGTTGGGTGTCGTTAGCAATAATAGCCTACAATGAAATTGTCCATGGAACATGGAAATGTATTAAACAAATAACTCAAATGTACATTAATTTTTTTTTCACAACTGTGATGATTTTTAAAATTGCAATTTACCTTTCAGGGTGGTGAAATTCCCAAATCCAACTGAACTTTGTGGTCTTTCTTTTGAGATGGATTGTCTCCTGTCAAAAGAATTGATAAGGTGTTAGGTATGAAGCATTGTTTGCCTGTCTGGCAATCTAACTGGTTTACCGATTTTCAGTATATCAGTAATTGTTAGTTGCATAATGTAAAAATAATGTATATTTAACACAATCCAAACCAAATTTTATATTTTGTCTTTATGAAAAATTTTCTCTTACTTTAGCAACACAGTGCAACGCAGAAGGCCTGTTGAAATTTAAAGTTAAATTGGAGACTGTTAAGGTACTTCATTACACCGAGGCTTATACTTTGTAAGACACTACGTCACAAGATTGCGATTTAAATGTTGTGTTAAACTGTTTATATCAGTCGATTCAGATGTATATCGTAATAGCTCTGTGGTTAAAGTATCAGGCTGTAAACCGCAGGTCATGAGTTCGAATCCGCCTGGGGCTTTGTTCATGTTTACTGAATGAAATTTAAAAATATCATTTTTTATTTAAAAGTGCACATTTTTAAGCCTATTTGACACATATACTTCTTATCCATCATGCAATCTATCATATCGAGTAATTTTCTGCTGATTTGAGAGAATTTTCAAGGTGTAGTGAGGCACCTTAAGACCCCATGGCTAAGCTCTTTGAGGAAAATAGTCAATAGATGTTAATTATAAGAACAGCTAAAACAACATTTTTTATGCATTTGATTTTAATATTTTTCCTGCATTTAAGTTAAACTCTACAATAATATATTATTAATTTCTCGCATCCAGGAAATTCTGCGCTGTTTTATGTTTTATTTCTCTCTATTTTCTGTATTTTAAAATAGTTTTATTTATAAATCAGAAACAAGAAGAAAAAGTATAATTGTTCGCACAAATTGATATATGTACTGCCAAAAACTTTTGGCTATAAAAAATAATAATTTTATTGTTTAATCGCTATCTGCTCGTACCTTTTTTCACTGGGTGTTGACAAACCAGAAGTTAATTATATTGGTGTGGCCTAACAAGTCAAAAATTTGTGTATTTTTGATACGAATAACTGTTTAAATTAAAATAAATTGTGATTAATAGATTAGCAATTCTGCAATTGATTACCATTCCATATATTTATTATCCTTTTGTAGATTCCCTCTCAGTAGCATGTCTGTGGTGATCATCTCTTGTAAGAGTAGATCTACAAAACTTGCTCCATCTGCGCTTTTGGCATTATCTAGCAATAATTGTGAGTAATAAGTTCTTTGTTAAATATTTCACTTTTTTTGTTTTGTTCAATTGTATAGTATATTTAATGCATGCTTTCACTGTAGTAGAGAATGAAAAGTTTTATTCCATAAAATCAAGAAAAGCGGGCTGGCCCCTTTTATTTAGGGACCAAGAAACTCATTAAGACTATCACAAATAATTTCAAAACGATCATAAATATTTTGTTATGCATTATAGAATCAAAGTTGTTGATCGCTACACTATCTGTTTGAAGAAGTCATCGTCAGGCCCATGTTTGACGTAATTAGGGATTTTTATTTATTCTTAAAATTTCGGGGAGGGGGGTGTTATTTTGATATTGTATCGATATTTCATGGTGTCATTTAAATTAATGAAAAAAAAATTGGATGGAAGACCTACTCGTAACAAGGTCGTATCTAGTTTTTTTTTATACCATTTATAGATTTCATGCTGTGGGTAAAGGAAAACTTTCTTTGTCTGACAATTCTTCATGAGTAGCAACCATGCATACATCTGCAGACAGCAAGCATTTTGGTTATGAATATCCTTAAGGCATCCTGCTCATCTGAAATAGTAATTAAATGAAGAATTTAACATTTAAATTATAATATACCTTTTTAAAAGTTTTTCTAACAGTTATTAACTTGCTATTTTTAAAGGAATTAGAGTATTAGACAGATTATTTGAATATCAATTAGTTTTATATAATTTTAGTGATGTAATTTGAGCAGTGAAAATCTTAATGTAGAATAGTTTACTTTTTAATCATCATATTTCATTGTATAAGTACCATTTGAAGGTTCCATGTTTGAAAGATGTCTGTCCTGGTCTACTACCAACAATGGCGGGGTTGAAACGGTTCCATTTTGAGGTGGAGAATCACGAACAGCTCCATTTTGAGCAGGGGATCCTAGAACAATGTTTCAAATAATGATTACAAGGTATAATTGATATTGATTCTTTTGATATTTTAAAATCATTGGTTATCTATTCCATTGAATAAATGAAATAGTGAACACTTGTTGAAACTGTTAAGCTTGAATGAAGCTCTTAAGGAATAAATGAATAGGCTACATAACTTAAATGCCAAGGATACTATCTTGTATTAGGGACAATTTTTCACTTTTACTAAATCTTATTGCAGTTTAAAAAGGGTAAATTATTCAACACTGTTTAAATTTGTATAAATTCTTTAGCTATTGAATTTATTTCTTTTGGAACAAAGTTGTTTATTGATGTTAATATTACCTGTTGGGGGATAGCAAAATTCCATTCGGCCATCTTTTTTGAAGACTTTCAACCGTTTTAATGGCAATTGAATGTGACCAGACCGGAACTTTTCAACAACTGCTCTCCAAACATCTTGCACTCTGTGATGTTCCTCTTTCAAAGTTGTTGAGCGATGATGGCTGATGGGTTTCTGCCTCCCTGAAATTTCTGAAGGGGTGTCATGAAACTCTAAACCATTCTTCGTCTCTGTCCACCATTGCTTGTCAACTAGAAAATCAGAAATTCTCTCTAGATTGCTTTGGACAAGTGAGGGTTTAGTTTTTAGCCAGTCATTTGGTATTATTGTATTCTTTGATGGTGGTAATAACTTTGCCTGATGACTGATGACTGATTCTTGTATGGAAAATGCATCTTCTCTATGTTCATCATTCTGTTGGGCATTAAACCTCATAACAGCATTGTCGATCACATATTCTGCTTGTCTGTTGCTAGTGTTCTCAGATATCCGCCGCAGATCTCCAAATCCTCTTTCTTCTTGTTCAGGAATGACTGAACGCAGGCAAAACACTCGATACACTTCTGGTGCATGTGTGGTGAGACTGTGAAAGTGGGTACCATAGAACTTCCTTGATGTCATTTTCTTTGGTGTACCAAAAACTATCTTGCATAGAACAGCGAAGATGAACGTTTGGTTATAAAGGCGAAGAATGCTTTGTTTGTTTCGTGCATGGATTTTGATGATTTCAACTAGAGAGGCAACTAAATTGAAAATGTTTTCCTCAACTTTGTTTTCCATGAGTTTGTTTGCTGTAAATTTGGATAATTTTATAGCATAAAGTCTCGCATCTGATCCTTTAATTTGATTTTTTTCTGAAATTGTGTTGATATAAAAATTTTCAAATTCTTTTTGCACATCTTTGCTTCAATATGATACGGTAGTTCAGTTATGATGTTTTGAACGATGTTGGTTATGTCATGAAGAGGCTCACAGCCAAGAACTTCGTAGTCAGGGATCCCCAAAGTGCTTGCTGACTTGCTTAAGTCATCTGTCATTAGAGCTGGGGGTCTCTGAATACCATGCAATATAATGTTTAGTTGCTCTTGAAGTTCTGGTTTCTTCAGCAGGTAGGTGTCAACATTTCTTGCCTCTAATTCGTCAATGAGTTCGTCTTTGGTCAGGCTGGCAAATGGATTAATAACGCCATTTTCAAATTTTCTCCACATTATGCCTCCAGTCATCAAAAGCCTACGATCCTCAAGGGATATTGGCTCTCTTCTTAGGCAGCATTCAAGGTTATTGTGGTCTTTGGCATAAATTCCACAAATACAGGTGTAGTTGCCACCACGCTGCTGACCAGCCTCAAATTGTCTAGCAGGGCCATCTCCACTAAATACACGAATCTTGTTTCTCAACAAGATTCCCTGACTGGTTGCTGTTGTTTTGCAATTGGTGAGATCCTTAAGACGTGTATTTATGTAAGAGAGCTGGTCAGCATCTGTACTTGGTGATTGCCCAAGGATGTACAAGCAGGGTCTTTCCACCATACTTTGAATACTGCCTGTCTTTCTTCCTGGGTGGAGATTGGCATATTCATCATTAGTGAGGAATACTGCAGGGTCATATAAGAAAGACACCATGAAACTTACATATGACCTGTTCAGTAGATCCGAGTGGTCATGCCAGATTTTCACATGTCGTGTTCTTTGCACTTCTTTTAATTTTTCTTTGATGTATCCATTTCTTTCATATGATGTTTCACATAATTGTTGAAGGAGGGTCTCTGCTTGATGTTCTGGCAAAGGACTATATATGGTTTGAGCCTAAAATGGCCCCCTAAAATGAACATTGACATTTTACTGCAATTCTTTGTTTTATTTGTACAAAAATACATTTGAAGTTTTTTCATAATTTTCGTTTTGATTTAAGTGCCCACAATTTAAAAATATGACATCACAAAGCTTACCTTTTCCCGCCATTTTCTCATTTTTAGCATAAAACGGCTTGTTTTGAAGCAGTTTTTCTTTAAGGAAACATTGAGCGACTGCTTGAACAAACAAAATATTTTCACCAAAGATGTATTTTTCCAATACTTATAAGTGACAAAAAGTTTGTTCTTGTTCAAAGAGTCGCTCTATATTTCCCATTCGAAAAAAGGTAAGAAAAGTGTCAAATTTTGATTGATTTTGATTGAATTATTAAAATAGCGTCACTTCTGATGTCATATACTGCCAGTGAATGCATATAATTCAAATTAATAGGTGAAAAACATATTTCATGTCAACTCTTTTATAAGATAACACAACAAATTAATGTACCTGAATCATTTTAAAAATAGCGAATTATGGGGGCCAAATTTGACTAATATCATATATAGTTCTTTTCATAATAGGTGTCTGGATGTTGTCTAAGAACCTGCAGATTTTCTTGACGTTTTGTCTCGTGATCAAATATTATCTCTAGTGGTATTTTTTTCCCATATATTGTTGTTCTCTTTTCTTCAAGTGACCCTTCTTTGTTGATGGTGTGTGTTTTGGAAATTTTGGGTCTTACTTTTTCTCCTATGTATATTTCTCCACTTTCCAATTTCTGTTTCATGTCTTTCCTTAGCTTTTCACTAGTTCGTGGTGTAGGCACCGATACTCTTGTTGTAATTTTCTTCTTGATTCTTCTTATTCTCAAAGCTTTTGTGTTTGTTGCATGCACCTGCAAGTTTGTGTTAAACTTGCTTATTTCAATGCCGTTTTCTTTTGCAAACTGTGCAATTACTTGACCTCCATTCAAAGGGAATTTGCCATTGATAGTAAGGTTGAACTTCCTTGCCTTTTCCGTCCAGTTTACAATGCTTCCTTCTGGGATCTTTCTGATGTCATCTAAAAGCTCTTTTCTGTCGAAGTTGTAACTTTCAAAGCGACCGTGATGCGGCTTTACCTTGATTTTTCCCATGTTCTCTTTTTGGGTTCTGTTCTCCTGAATAGTTTTGGAGTCTTTGATGGACATGTGTGTTACCTTTAATCTTTCTCTGTCATGTTTTTTAAAAGATTGCCCACCTGCCAAAAAGTGTTGTAGGTCATGATCTTCCATAGTACTTGTTATTTGTTTTTTAGTTTCTTTGGTTACCGAATGCTTAGTTTTCTGTTTTTGCGCAGGGGATTGTTTTTCTTCTAAGAAATACTTTTTCTTAACAATTTCTTTTAAAGACAAACCAAACTCGTCTGAGAAATTTGAATCTGTGGTGTTGATGATTTTTGATGTTGCTTGCTCTGATGAGTTTGTTGTACTTGTTGCCATTTTTGCCATTTCTTGTGCTGACTCTATGAGATCTTTATTCGCATCAAATGAAGAACTGTGCATGATTGACGCGTTCAAACATGTGGATTGGCAGGGAGTACAGTTTTGCAGCTGATGTTTGCGTTTTTCTGAATGTGGCAAAAAAAACCACTTCTTCAAGGAGAAGAAATCTAGAAATTTCCTTCTTTCCTCACTTTTGTTTGTGTTCTTCCAATATTTTGAGTGACTGAAATATTCTTGAATTCGTGGAATGGAATACTGGCAGTGACTAGTTTCAATTTGCATTTTTGGTAGATTTTTAACAAATTTTCTGTAGTTTTCCAGTCTTGCCGACATTGTAAGATTGTTGATATAAACTTTTGGGATTGAATCATCTTTTGTCTTATTTTCGTTTTCCCACCAATCAACTGAAGCCTTGTCTTTGGAAGAATGTGCAAGGAGGACTTTTGCAAAATTGCAAAAATTCATTGTTTTCTAAAATGTAAAAATATTCTTGTTTTCAAATTATCAATTTCCATTTATGATCCTATTGGAAAAAAGAAACATTTGTCCCTTAAATATTTCAAATCTCCAATCAGAAGTGGGTGGAAGGGGGGGGGGTCTTCAACAAAACTATTGACTACCTGTTATCCAATGTAAATTGTTTGCTGCCAATATTTTTACACATGGCCAATTGCATATGTTGTAAGAAAATTACAATTTTGTGAAGACTGTATTTATTGAAAATTAGTTTGATACTGTTTATTGGGCGAAGGAGCCCGATTTTAGCAACAACAAAAAGTATAAATAGGTTGACTTCGAAGAATTGGTTGAAAAATTACCGCTAATTTGAATGAAAACATGGTTAAAACCAATATCGTTATCATATAATAGCCTTTAGTCTTATTTCACAGTTTTAAACAAAAGGAAAATGAAATGCATTTCTTAAAAAACATCGTAAGAAAATGTCTGAAATTGCATCAAAATTTTCAAACCAATTTATTCAGTACGGCCGGATTAATTTTATTACCGGTACTTCCCTGCCATGTGTACAAACTGGTATTAACCGGGGGATAGTACGGTAACCTAGCCTGGAGGCATGAATACGGTAGCACATGCAACCCTGTGTCTCTGTGTGACTTTTTACTGTGTACACACACACACGAGTCAACCTCTGATCTTATCGAAGCCTGCGGGCATGAGTAGCACGTGATGAGAGTTCAACTGTGTATATCCAGTAGGGGCTACCCAGACTGATTTCAGAGAGACACCTGGCTTAGATTTTATCGAGTTTTAATTTGGTTAAACAGAAAAATTAAAGGTGACTGTTAAGGCCTTTGGGCCTCTTGTTTAAAGGAATTGCTTAGTCTGATTAAAATTATTGCCATTCTCCTTACACTCATTTGGGTCTGACATCTTTACATGACCTTAACCTATCACCATTTAGGGAACTGCTTTCACTGCTTTAGAAAATATATTGGTACTCATTGAAAGGAGATAGAAAAGTTAATTCATGCTTATTTTCTATATAACCTCCAATATTGAAGAGGTACACATCTAATAAAACATAAAAGCTTTGGGATGTTAAGGCCATCAAAAATTAATTCCTTGTTCCCAGGCCTGCACGCATCTGATTTTACATTACACATTGCCAAATTTTATCATTAAATGAATAAAATAAAATTTTGATCTGGCTCATTATGGGGAAAAAATCCCGGATTTATGACCTAATTTTAGATACTCAGGTCGGTAAAACGCTTGACTTAATGGAGAACATAATTGCAAACATTGTGATGATTCAGATTTAATTATTACAATTGCAAATGGCCGCCAAATCCAGTTAAGAGGTGCTGTGTTTAAGTTATGATCGCGACATCAATGATTTTGGTATATGAAGAAGAAAATCGTTTAACCTCAAATGCATATAGGAGGAGAGTTCCTGCAGCTACTATACTTGAAGAAATGATGGTTTATTTATTTCATTTAGTTTGAATTAATAAATCTGATGCATTCATTTCAAAGTAACTATTTATTTGCTCTAAAACTGTGCCTTTTCTGAATTTGAATAAGAATTGCCAATTGTTGAAATAAAGAGAAAAATACTGCATCCTCTTTTTATGAAATAAAAAGAAAAGTTATCACCCCCCCCCCCTCCCCACCCCCCTGACCGCATGTTTTTGAAAATGTTGGCCTAAGAACCAAGAAATTAATTTTTATGGCCTAAATTGTATGCAATTGTAGAGGTCAAGTTAAGATGAGCTCTTTTCAATACCTGTCAGACCCTGATGAGTGTAAGGAGAAGGAGGATCGCTTAAATCTGACCGAATTGCCTACAACTTAGTTTCATATTCTTGAGGGTTGTTATTATGACGGGTTAAAAATTCAGTTCGAAGTGGAAATTATGTTGAATATAGTCAATATTTATCCCTCTTACTTGCACACTGTGGTAATGTAAAATGTGTCAGTATATGCTGATTAAAAATAGGGTAGTCAACAAAAATAGTCCATGATGTGTAAAGACAAAACACACTCACTCACTCTCTCTCTCTCTCTCAGAGTTGGGGTCAATTACTTTGAAAAGTAAGTAACTACTTTCAAAAACATTGACAATTTTATCAATTACTTGCAATTACAATTACATTGATTTTTTAAAATGTAATTAATTACTCTCAATTACTTTGATAAATGTAATTAATTACATTTCAAATACTTTAGTTTTATTTGTTTTAAATGTTGAGAACATATACATGTATGAACAACATTAAGATATACAGGGCTTTATGTACGGTTATTTTTTTAAAGTTTGTATAGTTCAGTTCAGATCAGATTTCTTGAAAATTTTCTTTAACATTAAATTCATTAAGTACCATTGAGTTCATTTTTGGTTCTGAATAATATTTTCTCTATAGTGAATTTATTTTTATTCACATATTAAAACTATGTTTATTGAGAAAGTACAACTTTTGGCAGTACAGCATATCAGTATATAAATAATAATTGCTATAATTCACAAGAATGAGAAATTTTGATTCCCTTGAGTCTAAAATCAGTTCAGTTCAGTCTAAAATCAATTGGGGTTCTTGGGTATAGGAGGAGTTCACACCTCCACAAAATTAGATCTTTACATATTGCTCTGGGCAGTGTGTCATACTGTATAAACATATGAAACATTATGGGACATTTAATTATTGTTGTAGTGTATTACGGATTCGAGCCGGGTCCGGTTTGTATTTTAGTAGAGACGTGATTCCCCGCCATTCTGGAAAGTTTCAATGTTACATGTTCTCCGTGCACATTTCGTTCATTACCTAGTCCATTCGGCGCTCTAAAACCACAGAGTAAGTTTTCATTCATTTTCTAGAGTCAGTCAATCTATATGTTAAGCTGTCTGTGCTAGTAAATCGTTTGAAACGTTATGGATGTAGTTGCATTCAACGCACGTGTTATCTAGACAGTAAGGGATAAATATGTACCTTTATCATGTGTTTATTCTTTATGTCATGCGGGTGGATTTCACTTTCTTATTGATACCTTTTATGCAGTTACAAATCTGTCGTCATTTATGTTGTCAATCTAGTCATTTGATATTTGTTTACTCTCAGTTTATCTCTATAAAATTTTCTATGGAAAGCCATTTCTGCCATATTTATATATGTGTACAGAAGCCCATGTTTCCAATACCAAAGTCCATTTCAGTATTATTCAAAGAATTTATTTGATCTATATGTTGAATTAGTACAGATAATCTGATGTTTTGATAAAGTATGGTGTGCCATTCCTGTAGTTTTAATGCGATTACTGTGAACATGTTTTTAAGATCATGTTTGTTTATGTTTCAGTTTTATACCCTCTCCGGAGGTATGTTTAAGTAATAAAGGACTGCACCAGTTGAGTTCTCTTGTTACGCCACAGTATAAAATCTCGGACCTTCAAGAGCATGGACACGATGATACCTTCAAACTCTGAGACCTACAGATCAGCTCGTGTGAGATCCCTTACAGAAAAGGGACAAGAACAGTATGAAGAAACTTTAGAAAAATATTCTTCAAAGCTAAGAAGCATTGGCAGAGACATCGACAAACTTCTACAGGAAGTAGAAAATGAGGCTCCCAAGGACCAAAGGTTCCTAGATGCTGTTACGACGGACATCAAATACCAAGCGGCTTTATACCAGGACACATGGAATCAACTGGAATCATACCTAGAAGGAACGAAGACATTCGAAAGCCTTAATGAAACTTACTCAAGAAGACTCATAGCAGAGAGCGTTTTCATGAAGATCAAACATATTGGAGCTTTATTATCGGAGATGGAGGAAGTGAAGAACCCTTCAACCTGCGACAGTCAAATTAAAGCTACAGAAGAAAACGTTCAGGCCTCCATTGAACAGAAACCTAAATCCACAAGATCAAAGAAGTCCAAGTCGAGCAAGTCTGCAGGATCGCGTTTATCAAGCGCTAGTGCTATTTTAATCAAGCAACAAGCAGACCTGGAAGCGGCCAAAGTGAGGCACAAGTATATGGAACAAGAATCCGAACTAATCATAAAAAAAGCTGCTTTAGATGCTAACTTAAAGTTGTTGAACAGTCAGAGAGACGTGGATGAAGCTAAAACGAGAGTAAAAACAATACAAGTCCTACTCGATGAGGAAGAAGATGGATCCGAAGTATCGTCAATCAGTGAAGAAGTCACTAGACAACGCACAGAACAGTTTGTGAGAGATTCTTGTGAACATCTACAGCAAGTAAATCTCAGCCCACAGGTCACTGAACGGGAAATTCAACAGGTCACCAGTCACCAAGCCAAACAAACAAACGAGAACAGCCATACCACTATGAACGTTGATGCTCCTGCGTTTGTGCCTTCAACAGTTAATGTACATAGAAACACTTGGAACACAGACATGTGCAATGAATTCTCCAAATTCATGATAAAAAAGGACCTCTTGCTTTCTCGTCTGACCAAGTACGACGACAAACCAGACATGTACATAGCTTGGAAGTCAAGCTTCAAGAACGTGATGTCCGAACTCAACGTATCACCAGCAGAGGAGGTCGACCTGCTAGTGAAATGGCTCGGACCCAACTCATCAAACCAAGCCTTACGAATAAGGGCTTCCAACACTGGAGACCCCTCCCAGTGCCTACAGAAAATATGGAGTCGTCTGGAAGATCGCTTTGGGTGTCCAGAGATAGTAGAAGAAACATTAAAGAGGAAAATAGCATCGTTTCCTAAATTATCAAACAAGGACAACAAACAGCTGTTTGACTTAGCAGACATAGTGGCCGAAATTGAATCCATCATGAAAAATCCAAGTTATGTAACTGTGTTTGCTTACTATAATTCCTCTTCTGGAGTCAACCCAATAGTCGCCAAACTCCCTACCCACTTGCAGGAGAGGTGGACAACAGAGGCAACTAAATACAAATTGGCGAACAACGTACCCTATCCGCCATTTTCTGTTTTTCCAAGTATATACACAATACAGCCAAAGTCAGAAATGACCCTAGCTTCATCTACGAGAAAGTCAATGAGTCAGAATCAGCTCATCATAGAAACAGATCAACAACAAGACCTTTGCAAGTGTCAGCCAGGAAAACAGAGATGAAGGCTCAACCATCATACTACAGTTCTCCGAAGACGCCCGACTCTTGCCCAGTTCATGGTACTAACCACTCATTGAACATGTGTCGCTCCTTCAGAGCCAAGCCCATCACCGAACGGAAAGAATTCTTAAAGAAAAACGGATTGTGTTTTCATTGCTGCGGCCCTCAAAGACATCTAAGAAGAGACTGTCGTGAGACTGTGAAATGTGTAGTGTGCAAAAGTGATAAACACGCATCAGCTCTACATGAAGACGATCATGAAACTCGATCGAAAGCAATGGAAGCTCATGGAGGGGAGGGAATGAACAACAGTGTAAATACCGCTTGTACTCAAGTATGTGGGACTATAGCACACACCAGCAGATCATGTGCCAAGATTGTCCTGGTCAACGTGTATCCTAAAGACCGCCCACATTGTTCAAGAACTTTGTATTCTCTAATAGATGATCAAAGCAATCGTTCCTTGGCCTCCTCCTCCTTTTTTGACAAATTTATGGAACACACTCCAGCACTGGAATATGTTCTATCCTCATGTTCAGGAAAGTTTAGAACATCAGGTCGTACGGCAAGTGACTATGTTGTGGAAAGCATTGGTCACGAATTCTGTCTCACTCTTCCAGAACTCATCGAATGTGACAGCATCCCAAACAACCGAGATGAAATTCCGTCACCACACGTTGCCAGACAGTTCCAACACCTCCATGATATTGCCCATAAAATCCCAGAACTCCAGAACTCCTGATTGGAAGAGACCTCATTGATGCACACCATGTTTTGGATCATCGCATTGGTGTAAACGGCCTTCCTTATGCCCAGAAACTTCCGCTTGGGTGGGTAATTATAGGAGAAACCTGTCTTGGGAAACTTCATCCGCCCACCAGCGTTTGTGTTAGTAAAACATTTATCCTAGACAATGGACGCTCAACACACTTTGAACCTTGTGAAAGTCTCCTTAGTGTGGACACGAAATCGGAGCCGCTCTTTAAGAAAACCAGCTTGGATGAAACCATAGGACTTTCCATTGAAGACAAGAGGTTCATTGAAGTAATGGAATCAAATTTTGCGAAAGACAGCAGCGGAAGGTGGACAGCCCCTCTGCCCTTCCGGTCAAATCGACCACCTTTAGCCAACAACAGGGAGCAAGCACTCAAAAGAGCCAAATCCTTTGACTTGAGTCTAAAACGAGATCCAAACAAGCAGCAACATACCCTAGAGTTTATGCAAAAGATGTTTGATAATGGTCATGCTGAAATTGCTTCCTCCGTAGACGAGAAAACAGAACATTGGTACTTACCCTTGTTCAGCATTTACCATCCGAAGAAGCCAGATAGTGTCCGAGTGGTTTTCGACTCGGCAGTCAAATTTCACGGTTCGTCTCCCAACGACGTTTTGATGAAGGGACCACCCTTACACAACAGCCTCTTAGGTATCTTACTACGCTTTCGTACAGAGGCTATCGCAATTACGGTAGATGTGGAACAAATGTTCTACAACTTTTATGTGTTCGAAGGACACAGGAATTACTTACGGTTCATATGGTATGAAGGAAATGACCCTTCCAAACCCCTTAAAGATTACAGAATGACTGTCCATGTATTTGGGAACACAGCTTCTCCAGCGATCGCCACCTATGGTTTGAGGAAATGTGTGGAAGGTGCCGATCTAGATGTGAAAAACTTTGTCAATGACAATTTTTATGTTGACGACGGGATAACCTCGTGTGAAACTACAGAACAAGCAGTGAAGCTCATCAAACAAACCCAACGCGCACTCTATGAAGGAGGCCGTCTAAGGCTGCACAAGATTGCTTCTAACGATAAAGCAGTGTTAGAACAGTTTGACACAAACGACTTGGCATCTAACTTAAAAAACTTGGATATTGGATCTGACGAATTACCGATGCAGAGAAGTCTTGGCCTTTCCTGGGACACTTCTGCTGACACTATCAAGTTCCAGTTATCATCAGAACCAAGGCCTTACACACGTCGAGGTGTGTTGTCAATGATCAACAGTGTCTTTGATCCTATTGGGTTTGCAGCTCCCGTTGTCATCCAAGGGAAACTTCTCCTCAGAGAAATGCTTTCATCATCAAAGTCTGTTGACCGGGATGATCCACTACCAGAGTCATTGATGGCCCGTTGGAACAAATGGGTTACCTCCCTAACAGACTTAGGAACCCTCGAGATACCACGCATGTATTGTGCTATCTCCTTCAACACAGCACTACGTCGGGAAATCTTCATCTTCTCAGATGCTTCCAAAGACGCAATAGGCGCTGTAGCCTACTTAAAACTATCAGATGCCAAGTCCAGCCACATCAGTTTCGTCTTAGGAAAGGCAAAAGTTGCACCAGCAAGCGGACATACAATTCCCCGTCTTGAGCTCTGTGCAGCAGTCTTAGCGGTAGAACTGGCAGAAACGATCCAGGAACAACTTCACATAAGTCTGCAAGACATGCAATTTTACACGGACAGCCAAGTGATTCTTGGATACATAACGAACGAAACACGCAGGTTTTACGTCTATGTCAGCAACCGTGTGGCAAAAATCAGACACTCGAGCAACCCAGAACAGTGGCATTATGTTCCCACCAACCAAAATCCGGCAGACCTTGCTACTAGAGGTCTAGAACCAGCAGCACTACAAAATAGCCTTTGGCTAAGGGGACCAGACTTCCTCAAGACAGAACTCCAGCCCGCCGGAGAAACATTCGATCTCATCAATGCAGGCGAGGACAGAGAGATCAGACCAGAAATTACAACCCTGAAAATAACTGCTAAACCGCACGAATCGTCTATCTCGGACGTTTTCCTGAAATTCTCAGAATGGAAAGTACTAGTATTCGTCATTTGTGCTCTGAAACGTAAGATTAGAAAGAAACGGCAGGGTGGGACTCTGAAGGATGAGATCTTCGCTTTGTCTTCAGAAACCGAACAGTTCATTGTAAGAGAAGTTCAGAAGGAGATGTATGGGCCAGGAATTCAGTCTCTACAGGGGGGAAAGCAGCTCCCTAAGGACAGTACTCTCCTTCCTCTTAGTCCTGTGTTAGATCAGCATGGGGTATTGAGAGTAGGTGGACGTTTGAGACACTGCGAAGCTACTGACAACTACAAACAACCTATCATCATACCTAAGGGACACCATGTCGCTACCCTTCTTGTGCGACACTTTCATCAAAGAGTATTTCATCAAGGAAGAAAGTTAACAGAAGGTGCGATCCGCGCAGCTGGATACTGGATAGTCGGAGCAAGACGCCTGATCAACTCTGTCATCCACAACTGTGTTATCTGCAGAAAACTCAGGGGAGAATTCTGTTCACAACGGATGGCTGACTTACCAAAAGACAGACTTGCTTTCAGCCCAGCCTTCACCTTTGTTGGAGTGAACACCTTTGGTCCATGGGAGGTGGTCCACAGACGAACCAGAGGAGGGCTAGCCAAGCATAAACGATGGGCTTTACTCTTCACTTGCCTAGTCACAAGGGGCATACATATTGAATTGATAGAAGAGCTCAGTAGTTCGTCATTCATTAATGCACTGAGGCGTTTCACAGCGATAAGAGGTCCAGTTCAACAGTTCCGGTCCGACAGGGGAACAAACTTTGTTGGAGCCATCCAAGACCTGTCCATCCTAGCCAAGTTTACCGAAGACCATACTGTGAGAAACTATCTGGCAGAAAATGGAGTGATTTGGGTATTCAATCCACCTCACGCATCTCACATGGGGGGTGCATGGGAGCGTTTAATTGGTGTAGCCCGGAGAATACTTGATGCCATGCTCCTACGCAACCATGGGAATCTCACACATGAGATTCTCTCTACCTTCATGGCTGAAGTGACAGCAATAGTCAACGTTAAGGAGCCAGTGGAAACACGTTCAGGTACTAGCAGAGGAGTTTTGGCAGAAGTGGAGGTCGGAGTACTTACATAGTCTACAACCTCGTAAGAAGTGGAAGTCGGACACCCAGAACCTTACGGTTGGAACCGTCGTTCTCATGAAGGACAACGCCTGCGCAAGAAACGATTGGCCCATTGGGATCGTGAAGCGTGTGTTCCCTGGTGATGATGGACGGGTGAGAAAGGTGGAGCTGAAAGTTGTGCGCAATGGAAAAACAACCACGTACATACGTCCCATAACAGAACTAGTAGTTCTCTTGGAATCACAATAATACTCATGTTCAGTTTATGTCCATTTTTGTTAATGTTTATCTGAATGTTGTCTGATGCATAGATAGGAATTTGTGTCAATTAATTAGAAGTGATTTTTTCAAAATCAGGAGGGGAGTGTAGTGTATTACGGATTCGAGCCGGGTCCGGTTTGTATTTTAGTAGAGACGTGATTCCCCGCCATTCTGGAAAGTTTCAATGTTACATGTGCTCCGTGCACAGTTCGTTCATTACCTAGTCCATTCGGCGCTCTAAAACCACAGAGTAAGTTTTCATTCGTTTTCTAGAGTCAGTCAATCTATATGTTCAGCTGTCTGTGCTAGTAAATCGTTTGAAACGTTATGGATGTAGTTGCATTCAACGCACGTGTTATCTAGACAGTAAGGGATAAATATGTACCTTTATCATGTGTTTATTCTTTATGTCATGCGGGTGGATTTCACTTTCTTGTTGATACCTTTTATGCAGTTACAAATCTGTCGTCATTTATGTTGTCAATCTAGTCATTTGATATTTGTTTACTCTCAGTTTATCTCTATAAAATTTTCTATGGAAAGCCATTTCTGCCATATTTATATATGTGTACAGAAGCCCATGTTTCCAATACCAAAGTCCATTTCAGTATTATTCAAAGAATTTATTTGATCTATATGTTGAATTAGTACAGATAATCTGATGTTTTGATAAAGTATGGTGTGCCATTCCTGTAGTTTTAATGCGATTACTGTGAACATGTTTTTAAGATCATGTTTGTTTATGTTTCAGTTTTATACCCTCTCCGGAGGTATGTTTAAGTAATAAAGGACTGCACCAGTTGAGTTCTCTTGTTACGCCACAATTGTATAAACAAAAGTCCATGCCAAACATGTATAAAATCTATTTATCATTATAAGACACCTTTATTATATCTTAAACTTGGAGAAAAGTAATTGAAAAGTAATTGAAAATACACAATATTTTTGGAATGTATTTAAATACATTCAATTACTTTGAAAAATGTAATTAATTACACTCAATTACAAATACTTTTTTTCAATTACCCCATCCCTGCTCTCTCTCTCTCTCTCTGTTTATTTTTCCAGGAATGTGTTACTACTATACTCTGACAAGCTTTCTTGCAAAAAAAAAATAAGAGACCTTACCAGGCATTTCTGCAAAAAACTAGAGAATGCAATTTCCTATATAATCTTTTTCAAAATACAATCGAATTGCTGATATAGAAATAAATAAATAATACAGCAGCGAAATTTACTATATTGGGCTGGTCTTTGAACTCACAACCTCTATAACCTACGCTACTAGCAGAGATCGGCTCTTACCACTTGGCCATCTAGGCATATAGCCATATACAAGTAAATTTTAATCATTTTAAAAATCATTATGAAAATAATAATTTTATTGGAACTCTTTATTACGAGGAGATACAAAAAAGATGCCCGAGGAACGTGTCGTCTGACCTTAAATAGCAAATTTCACAATGAAAGTCATTAAATGGCTTTGAAAATAAGATATGTATTGAATCCTTGCGTACCAGTATATTAACTGTATAATAATGTTTTTTCTTGGGGTTTTTTCTTCTTTTTTTTAAAGAAATAAATAATTGAGTTGTAGTTGCAAATTACATTTGAATTATGTACATATTAATTTCATTTTAAATGTCAATAGACTTTTTTTTTATCTACATTTAATAGCAGATAATTAAACTATAAACAATGAATTCAATATTTGCTAGTTTTATACAGTTTAAAATGGTTTGGGAGAATTTACACTTTCTTATTAACTTCTTCACAGTTTATAAAGTGTAAACTACTCCAAACCATTTTATATTGCAAAAACCAAATATAGAATTTATTCCTTAATTATATGTTTTATTCATTAAGTTATGATTATGTTTAAATTTGAAAAAACTCACTATATGGATTTTATTTTATTTTTGTTTCTAATACATGTAATTGTTTATGATCTCTTGAACAAATCCATAAATGATTTTCCCTTTTACAGGTTTTGCAGACAAGAATTTTCTCAAATGAAATCCTTCAGAATACATAGAAGGTTAAGGTGTAAAATACCTAAGTGGAAAATGGGTGATAAAACAATCTTCTGAGGTATGCATGACATGCTTGCTCTCTCTCTCTCTCTCTCTCTCTCTCTCTCTCTCTCTCTCTCTCTCTCAATGACAGGAATCGGTAATAAAACTCATTTAATGGGGTTTTTTAAAAATTTTAATGTATTAAAATCTTTTTTTTTTTGGCCGTGGAGTCTTCTTCAGAAATGTCCTTAAGCTTATTTGTACACTGCTATTGGATTTCAGCAAGAAGGGGAG
Source organism: Magallana gigas (assembly GCF_902806645.1). NCBI lineage: Eukaryota > Metazoa > Mollusca > Bivalvia > Ostreida > Ostreidae > Magallana > Magallana gigas. The sequence continues at coordinate 6,853,130 of NC_047560.1, read as the reverse complement.
GGGGGGGGGTATCAATTATGGTTGATTTGTTCATCTGACAAATTATCTGTGGGTAACATTTTGCAATATCTCATAAAGCCTTTGAGTTTTTTAATCTTTTAAGTCTAAACACTCTGTGGCCTTAATAAGGCTAAAGAAGACCCATATTGATTTTTAGGTCAAAGTTCAAGGTCAGAAATTCCTACATTCTGTCTGCGGATAACACTTTAGTTTCCAAGATATATCTTAAAGCCTTCGAACTTTAGCAATCTTAATTATTATCATAATTACTAATGACCTTAGGAAAACCTCTATGGATTTTAAGTTTGAAGGATATAAATATTTTGTAGATAATATCAGCAAAAAGTACAGAGTCCTGTCCTGTCCCGTCGCCCCCCCCCCCCCCCCCAACTGCCTTCTTTGAGGAAAAACTTTGGTAACTCTTGACGGCTCGAACTTCAATCACTCGGTCATGATCACTTTAAGTGGGTCTTTCGTCCCATTTTCTCTTACTTTATATAACTCTTGAATTTTTCAAACTCTTCATCTTTCGAAACCCTTAAACCCTTTGAAGTCTGTTGTTGTTGTTTTTTAATTGTATTGGTGTAGGTTGACCCTTCAGAGTGAAACAGCTTTTGCAAAGTTTGAATTGGTCTATTTTGTTGGAAACTGATCATTGTGATTGATGTATATTTACATGTATAAATGCATCCTGATAAAATGTAATACATGTACTTAATCAGATATTGTTCAATTTGTGGCTAGAAGTTTCAGCAAACTGACACAGTTTGGCAAAGTTTTAGATTAGTAAATGATGTGTAATAGCTATATGCTTTTATGAATGTTTTCTACGGCTATTAGTAACGTACAGATGAAAACTATTAATTAAGTTCTTGTTTTTATTCATAGCAAGTTTAGTATTTTAACCCATTGTTCAATGTTATGACTAGATTTTTTTTCTATTATGTAGTGCTATTTGAATTTTAACACTAAAATGTTGTTTTTTTTCATTAAATTCTAGATATAAAGAGAGAGAGACTTCCTGTCCAAAGAATGTGCTGCTCTTTTTGGATTGAAATACAGATTCTATTTTGTTTCTTTGAATAAATGACTATGAAGTATTTTTATTAATTATCTCCCTTGAATTTTTCTTTAATCAAGATGAATTTGATATTGCATTTGTTTGTGATTTTCGGGGGGGGGGGGGATTGGAGGAGGTAACACTAATGTTCAAGATAAGCAAAATATTGACATAAATGTTTTTTTTTTTTTAATTTATAAATTAATAAATATGTGTGTTTGTTCTGAATTTTTTTTTTAGCATATATATATAGCGGGGAGGGGGATTTCAGTGCAGAGATGTTCGAAATATATTAATTAATTTTTGTGGAAATCCAGATTAAGAATCCTGAGTCATGTTTATAAATTTATTTGGATCATATGGAGATGATTGCTACTTCTGTACTTGAGATTTATCTACCATATGCACAGAATTAAATAAACTGTGCCTCTTTTGTCAGCGTATCTGTGAGACCACGTGAAGAATTGAATCTTAATTACTTGTATTGACACAAATATTAAATAAAATTGCATTAATGCACAAGGACCTGAAAGAAGTGTGCATGATAATTTTAGAAATACTTCCAATAATTATTGAAATATATCAACATGCATGCTAAAATGCGTTATAAAATGATAATTATTCCATTACATTTTGTCAGCTTAATTTTGTATTGTAACTTACATCATTAATTAGAGATTCTTCATTTTGACCTTGAATGTAGATGCTCCATGTCTGTTTAGCGTCTACAGGAGTGAACGATAGTAATTATCATGAAGTATAAATCGTGTTTTATGTGGGATTGTGTTCTGCAACATACTTCTATCGTGAAAACGGTGATAAGACGAGACAAAAACGTATTTCATGGCAAAAATATTTTAATTTGCAAAGTTATGATTAATTTTAAATTCATTGAATAATGAATACACTGGAAAAAACTTTGGCCAGAGCTGTACATTCTGCTTTCTTCGTGTTTGTCGGCCAACAGCGCTCCAACAGTTGTGGTACATGTTTATAGGGAGGATTTACCAGCATATATATGTCTTGCTTCATCTATAATATAAAAGAATAGGTATATGAAAATTGGTAAGGCAAAAAAATTAATTGATATTTGTATTGCCCGCCATTGTGATAGCAGAGTGATCTCCCCTTGTTGTCATCCAGGTCATCACTGTGTTTTAATTTGGGATTTTAACGGTTCGCGTTTTCTCCAATATGACGACCCATCAAAAAGTGCCCTAGAACAACATTAAGCTGGACTTTTTAGAGTATACATTTCATATGTATATAAAGAATAAATGCCAAGTAAGTAGAAAAGTGCTGCTAGAGTCCCAGGTTAACGAAGGATAACAATTTATTTACTGTTTTAGTGGTGAAACTTGCAAACTTCGAGAAGGTTTGAGTAAAAAAATCTTATTATTTTAAATATATGTTAATGGGGTGGACTCTAGCAGCAATTTTCAGTGTCCACAAAGTTATATAGATCGGATATTTGTTTCAAAATAAATTTTAATCCTTGGCTTAGTGTTGTTCTAGTGCGTTTTTTATTAAGGAAAAATCACGATCTATATTTAGATGCCACGTGACCTTGGTTGCACTTGGAGTGTCGGGAATCGGCAAGTCTAGTGTAAAGACCCCTCGTATAAAAGGTGTATAGGGTTTAATTCCGTTTCTATCGTGAATTAATTATTTTTCGGTATTAAACTAAAAGTATGCTGATTTTAGGCATATTTCAGCCATATGCTTCCTTAACACCCCCGCGTTTTCACAAAGTAATGGTAATGGTAATGCATTACTTTACTCATGTAATGGAAATGTAATGCATTACATCAAGAAAATGAAGTAATGGTAATGGTAATTCAGTGCCCTAATTCATGAAGAAATGGTAATGTTATGCATTACTTTACAATGTAATTCACTCCAAATCTGATTCCAACTAAGCCGGACAACATGAACATTAACATTTAACTTGGTTCTTAAATCGATAAGATTGTACATGTATATATTATTTGAGGTATTGGTCACCCAAAATTTATAATTTACATGTATATAGATTTTGCTTACAATGCATTGTTCCAAATTTAAATTCAGTTTAATTAATTAAAGAGCCAACGAACGAGAAAGCAAATTCAGACTTGTTTTATTTTCTATGTACAGAATTCCTTCAGAGATGAACAGCAGTCATACCGCAAGTAGACTTGTAGCCAATGAAACACCTCTTTAATATGCAAGACATCTGTGTATAATTCGTCCTGATTTCAACTTCGGCTTGCGCATGAAGTTCGGTAGTATTTAGGTGAAAGATTGTCAAAATAAAACTCACGACTTTGTAAAAATGGCACATTGCGTTTGGGAACTTTACTTTCGATTCAACCGTCAACCTCTTCTATTGATTAATGAGCGTGTACACCAACTGAATCGTCAACAGCGTTGTGCATTCAGTTACGTAACTCATTCCACATTTGAACCCGAGCAAGAATAATTTGATCAATAAAACTATTTGTTTATTTTCTAGATAGGATTTGGTTTATACACAGAAGACTTCAAAGATTTAATGCGTGTTTTTATAATACACACGTTTACCGAAATGCATGAAAACTTTCTGCACTATTTTCTTAGGCGTAGACTCAATTCATGTGTTCTACGCGTGCTTCCGGTTTGAGACTTCGGCTGACAGTAAACAAAAGACGGGGTCACGTGACCCTGTCTAAAAACGACAGTCAGCATTCAATTGTATTTGTTCTATTGACCATTGAACGAAATGATGACTTCAATTGAGAATGTTGACAATCTAGTTCTATCACTTTATTTGTCAGTAGCTTGCCTCGTTTAAAAAGATATATTTAGATATTTAGAAAACACGTACCCTTAAAAAAATTAGAGGTCAGATCAGGTGTCATGGAGAAGTAAGTATTCTCTACCGATCGACCACAGCCGCCGTGTGCTGTTTGTCGTAATCGGGAACACGGAACAATTCTGTAGTGAACTCAGTGGTTTATAATGTACCTGTGACATGACCGGCGTAGAACGGTGATTCGGCAAATTAAGTAAACCAACGTAAAACAAAAATGGAGGAACATATTAATTAAACAACCTTTGGTTTAAGCGTTGCTACAAATGTAATTATTCAGTAAAAATAATAAAAATTCCAAAATTTCTCCTAAACGCTTCCTCTAGCCTATCAGATTTCACAACATGGTTAAAAATACGATGTCAACGGGGATTTTGTATTGCAACAGATATGAATAACGTTCGTAAAATGTGCGAGGTAATCCGTGTTACTTCCAAATGCAGAATGGCCGTCAACATTCCCCATTATAAATCTCCGTAAGAAATCATTGTTGGTTCTAGTGAAAAAAATGATAATGAGTGAATGAAGTTATCCTAGATATTTTTCTTTACATACATTCCAAGCGCACTTTTTTTTTTACAGATATTTGTATTTTTCATATTAAAAATCGCCCAAATGTGCTACGTAAATATCTTGTAACAGACTACCGGTATATATGTGTGTGAGTATTGTGTTAGTGCTTTGTTTTAATGTTATCATTTGATATCAACAAGTGGACTAAACATCCACACGTACGTGTTTTTAAGTTGAAATGCAATGTCATTGTGGTAAGTCAAAAAGTTTTTCACGTATTTGCAATGTCATTGTGGTAAGTCAAAAAGTTCATCACGTATTTGCAATGTCATTGTGGTAAGTCAAAAAGTTTATCACATATTTGCAAACTTTGTTGACACAATACACAATGCCGTCTTTATTTCGACCTGAATCTAATTCCAAGGGAAACTTATTAAATTTTTAGCACGAAACTATTCACCAATCATTGACTAAAATCCAATTAGTCGACTACTTGAAATAAACTACAGTTTTTTGGTGGTAAAATCAGTGTATATAATGTTTTAACTTACTAGTATTCGTTATGTTGATTTAAATTTTAGCTAAACATAAAAGTCTTAAATAACTAACAACCATGAGATAAAACATCAGCCTTATATTGGTGAAAATCCTCTTGTTCAACGGAACACAATGAAATTGTTTCGTGTACTAGAAAACAGTGCTTCATTTTCTCAGCACAGTTGCCTCTAATAAACTGTTTTTGAAGCGATAATTCTATAAGTGTTTAAGATCTTATCTAGTTTGAATATATTTTTTACTAATTTAAACAAGTGCATACATAAAGGTTTAAAATGACAGATCTAAGATTGTTTTGATATTTGGATTATATCTTAACCATCAAATAGGTTCTTGACAAGAGAAATGACCCAAGCATAAAAAGAACGATCGCAAACTATTTCTTTTATTATTATTTGAATTGAAAAAAAAGATATATTTTTTTTCGCATTACAAAAATATTGATTATTGTCTCTGATGATAAACTGTTTTGGAAGAAAAGAAAATACAATGCTTTTTAATTATTTTTTCACATTGTTTTGAATATTTGTTAGAATTATGTTTCCATAATCGGTCATTTTCAACCACACTCTCAGCCTTTGCAAGACTTTTGCTGCGTAAAGAAAATTTATGTTAAACAAGGTTTTTACCCTCTCCTTTAGAAACATATGAAATGGGAATAATATTTTAATAATTTGCAAAGAATTTCAAAATGTCGTAAAAAAATTATTTCATTATCTACACACTAAGCCGTTATTTATGAAAAAAGATCCATCAAAAACAATGACGTAAAGGTCAAGATCTAGTAAATGAAAGGTGCCTACAGGTTTATGAAATTTAAGATATAAATTCTTTTAATGATGCTTCATAACAATATCTTTGTTTCATCGGGTGTACCGGGGCTTAAAATTTTTGGTAAATACGATGAAAAATCATGTTTTAAATAACTATTTTCTATGAAATAGGAAGGATAAAAGTAACAAATCTTGGAGTTTTGTCCATTTTTGACTAATTAAATATATCTAGATTGCCTACAGTCTGCCAAAAACGGCATTAAAAAAGCTCTTGACCTCCTCTTTAAAATGATCACAAATTGAATATAGGTACCGGGATTACTTTTCTCGTGATTAAATAAAGAATGTCTTAATATTGTTTTATTTTCTACATAATTTCAGTAAAGCTGTAAAATACGGTAAAAGATTCATCAAATCAATTATGACGTCATAATGTTTCTAGCACCAAAAAGACACTCTGGAATCATTTACTAGATCTTGACCTAAATGTTAAAACACAATCATTTACTATTTCAGAAAAGACGTTTCCTTAACCCTAAGTTCTCCTCTGTTTAGTTGTAGTTGTATCCTACTTTATATTTCATTGTATACTACACACCAAATTAAAACCATTGACATCGATGTCACGGACGTTATATGTGTTTTGTGTTTGATATTTGTTGGCGACATTCAAAGCTTGATCTTATATTCACGATAAGTCTAATGGTCCATTTTTCTGATTGAAAAAATCTGCGTATGGGATAATTGTTGTCATATTACATATCAGCATCAATCTATCAATGCCCCCCCCCCCCCCCCCCCGTAGTACATGTATTGTTAAAATACCTTTAAATCCCATTCATCATATACTCTTTTAAAGGGATTAAATCTTATACAAAACAATAACCGGTCGCGCTGAATAAAATGGCTTGCAAGATATGTATGAGGCATTTAGAAGAAAATTATGTTCTCGGCTACACTTAGTAACAACGCGTAATGTGTCATACTTTTAAGACAGATATATATTTCAGTACTTGATATCAAGCGATGAAAATGATTTTAGGATTGCTATTAAAAAGGTCAGCCGTGTACAATTTCTCATGTTAATATAAATCGGCCTATGATATTTCAGGTAGTTGTCTAAGTATTCACACAGTGTTTTGACTTTCTAAATTGTAACTGTCTACAACAGTACGTTTTGTGGTGTAGTGTTTCACTTTATGTAAAAGTTGAACTCAATGAAATGAAAGAAATCTAATGATAAAAACAGTTAATGATTAAAACTTTACAATAATAAGTGAGAACTGTAGGTAGTGTTTTACCATATGTAGACAAGTCCCCTTCGTTTAGGGTTTTTTTGGTTGCGATATTCAACGCTTGATTTTTGTGATCGGCTTCCGCCGATCACTATTGTGTCCATATGAGGCATCCGGCAAATGCTTCCACGTGCGCACACATTCCGCTTGCATAAGAAGTTCTTATAAAAACTTGAAGTTTGGTTTAGTATTTATATAACATTTTACTCAGTTTTATTTCAATTCATTTACCTTAAGAGATGCAAACATACATAAAATACAGTTCGACCTGTTAATTAAAGAATGCACATTTTGTCTCACGCGTAAGAATTTCGATCGAAAGATTCATTCAGTAATGCAGTTGACCTCGGTGAACTGACCTCAATCATAAGAAGATTCTCCATGAACTGACCTCGATCTATTGATGTTGCATAATAGTAGCTAGGAAGACGGCTTGATTTATAAACAAGGTTACGTTATCGCTAACATGCGACCACAATAGCAAGTTATGATTGCATTTAATGTTTTTCAGTTGCATTATATTATTTTAATACAACTCTTTCTTTGTAAACCTGTTAATGCTCTTTGAAGATCCCTACTCAGTAGTCAGTATTATGGAGAAGAAGAAGATTACATTTAATAATTACGTTAAACTAGACAAGGAGTTTACGAACGGCTTTCCCCAAATTTATTTTAAAATTACAGATTCAAAATATTCTATACTTTGTAAAAATACAGTACTTTTTTAATTATTTTACATCAAACTGATCATGTTGATTGCTTCTAGCTATCAATATATCATTATTGCCGATCATTCCTTTAAAAGGAATACTTGTTTTTTTTAATTCCCGATAAGTCTAAGGACCCATCTCATTGCAGAACATCTGCTGATAAATAGATATGTGTGTATGTGGGGGATATTTGTTGTCATATTACAAATCAGCATCAATCTATCAATACCCATGGTACGTACATTGTTGAATTACCTTTAAATCATCATTCATTATATACTCTTTTAAAGGGTTTAAATCTTATACAAAACAATAACCGTTCGTAAACATGTCCCCTACGTTTAGGTTTTGTTTTTTGTTTGCGATATTCAACGCTTGATTTTTTTTTGAATTCCCGATAAGTCTAAGGACCCATCTCAATGCAGAACATCTGCTGATAAATAGATATCTGTGTGTGGGGGATAATTGTTGTCATATTACATATCAGCATCAATCTATCAATGGCCGTGGTACGTGTATTGTTGATTTACCTTTAAATCACCAGTCATTATATACTCTTTTAGACTCTTTAAATCCCTACAGAACAATGAAGGTTCGCTCTGAATAAAACGGCTCGCAATATATGTATGAGGCATATTGAAGACAATAACATTATGTTCTTGGCTTTGTTAAGTAACAACACCTTATATAGTCATACCTTTTAAGACAGTTATATATATTTTAGTACCTGATATCAAGCGATAGGAATTATTTTAAGAACGCTGTTCTAAAGGTAAGACATGTACAGTTTTTCTTATTTTGTAAAAAAATTCTATAATACTACAGATAATAATCTAGGCAATCAGTGAGAGTGTATATTTCCTACTCAGTTGAAACAGTCTACAACAATTCAGATTGTACTGTAGAGTAGTGATTCCCTATATGTAAACATGTCCCCTATGTTTACAGCAATTCAGTACGTACTGTAGAGTAGTGATTCCCTATATGTAAACATGTTCCCTATGTCTACAACAATTCAGTACGTACTGTAGAGTAGTGATTCCCTATATGTAAACATGTTCCCTATGTCTACAACAATTCAGTGCGTACTGTAGAGTAGTGATTCCCTATATGTAAACATGTCCCCTATGTTTACAGCAATTCAGTACGTACTGTAGAGTAGTGATTCCCTATATGTAAACATGTTACCTATGTCTATAACAATTCAGTACTTACTGTAGAGTAGTGATTCCCTGCATTTAAACATGTTCCCTATGTCAACAACAATTCAGTACGTACTGTAGAGTAGTGATTCCCTATATGTAAACATGTTCTCTAAGTCTACAACAATTCAGTACTTAATGTAGAGTAGTGATTCCCTATTTGTTAACATGTCCCCTATGTTTACAGCAATTCAGAACGTACTGTAGAGTAGTGATTCCATATATGTAACCTGTCCCCTATGTTTACAGCAATTCAGTACGTACTTTAGAGTAGTGATTCCCTATATGTAAACATGTTCCCTATGTCTACAACAATTCAGTACTTACTGTAGAGTAGTGATTCCCTATATGTAAACAGTTCCCTATGTCTACAACACTTTAATTCGTAGTGTGGAGTAGTGATTCCCTATATGTAAACATGTTCCCTTTGTCTACAACAATTCAGTACGTACTGTAGAGTAGTGTTTCCCTATATATAAACATGTTCCCTAAGTCTACAACAATTCAGTTCATACTGTAGAGTAGTGTTTCTCTATATGTAAACATGTTCCCTATGTCTACAACAATTCAATACTTACTGTAGAGTAGTGAATCCCTATATGTAATCATGTTCCCTATGTCTACAACACTTCAGTACGCACTGTAGAGTAGTGAATCCCTATATGTAATCATGTTCCCTATGTCTACATTACTTCAGTACGCACTGTAGAGTAGTGATTCCCTATATGTAAACATGTTCCCTATGTCTACAACACTTCAGTACGCACTGTAGAGTAGTGATTCCCTGCATGTAAACATGTCCCCTATGTCTACAACAATTCAGTACATACTGTAGAGTAGTGATTCCCTATATGTAAACATGTTCCCTATGTCTACAACAATTCAATACTTACTGTAGAGTAGTGAATCCCTATATGTAATCATGTTCCCTATGTCTACAACACTTCAGTACGCACTGTAGAGTAGTGATTCCCTGCATGTAAACATGTTCCCTATGTCTACAACAATTCAGTACGCACTGTAGAGTAGTGATTCCCTATATGTAAACATGTTCCCTGTGTTACAACAATTCAGTACTTACTGTAGAGTAGTGTTTCCCTACATGTAAACACCCTGTGTCTACAACAATTCAGTACGTACTGTAGAGTCAACATTCCCTATATGTAAACATGTTCCCTAAGTCTACAGCAATTCAGTACGTACTGTAGAGCAGTGATTCCCTATATGTAAACATCTTCCCTATGTCTACAACAATTCAGTACTTACTGTAGAGTAGTGTTTCCCTACATGTAAACATGTTCCCTGTGTCTACAACAATTCAGTACGTACTGTAGAGTCAACATTCCCTATATGTAAACATGTTCCCTAAGTCTACAGCAATTCAGTACGTACTGTAGAGCAGTGATTCCCTATATGTAAACATCTTCCCTATGTCTACAACAATTCAGTACTTACTGTAGAGTAGTGTTTCCCTACATGTAAACATGTTCCCTGTGTCTACAACAATTCAGTACTTACTGTAGAGTCAACATTCCCTATATGTAAACATGTTCCCTAAGTCTACAACAATTCAGTACGTACTGTAGAGTAGTGATTTCCTGTATGTAAACATGTTCCCTATGTCTACAACAATTCAGTACATACTGTAGAGAAGTGATCCTCTATATGTAGTCATGTTCCCTAAGTCTACAACAATTCAGTTCCTACTGTAGAGTAGTGTTTCACTATATGTAAACATGTTCCCTATGTCTACAACAATTCAATACTTACTGTAGAGTAGTGAATCCCTATATGTAATCATGTTTCCTAAGTCTACAACAATTCAGTCCGGACTGTAGAGTAGTGATTCCCTATATGTTAACATGTTGCCTATGGAACAATACATCTTACATCCTACATGATTAAATCAGTTTAAAACAAAATTACGACCGTTTCACTTGTGACAAGAATAGTTCTTTGTGTTCTTTAAGATACATTTATACCAAAGATTTAACTGCTTTTTATAGGTTTTTTTTTTAACTTCTTCTCTACATTTAAATGCACAACAAATAAAAATGTGCCTATTAACTGGTAATGTATAGTCCCTATTGACTGGTAATGTATAGTCCCTATTGACTGGTAATGTACAGTCCCTATTGGCCGGTAATGTATATTACTATTGGCCGGTAATGTACAGTCCCTATTGGCTGGTAATGTACAGCCCCTATTGACTGGTAATGTACAGTCCCTATTGGCCGGTAATGTATATTACTATTGGCCGGTAATGTACAGTCCCTATTGACTGGTAATGTACAGCCCCTATTGGCCGGTAATGTATAGTCCCTATTGGCCGGTAATGTATATTACTATTGGCCGGTAATGTATATTACTATTGGCCGGTAATGTATATTACTATTGGCCGGTAATGTACAGTCCCTATTGGCCGGTAATGTATATTACTATTGGCCGGTAATGTATATTACTATTGGCCGGTAATGTATAGTCCCTATTGACTGGTAATGTACAGTCCCTATTGGCCGGTAATGTATATTACTATTGGCCGGTAATGTATAGTCTCTTTTGGCTGGTTATGTACAGTACCTCTTGAAGGTAATATACAGTCTCTATTGGCCGGTAATGTATATTACTATTGGCCGGTAATGTATAGTCCCTATTGACTGGTAATGTACAGCCCTTATTGACTGGTAATGTACAGTCCCTATTGACTGGTAATGTACAGTCTCTATTGACCGGTAATGTACATCATCTATTCGCCGGTAATGTATATTACTATTGGCCGGTAATGTACATCATCTATTGGCCGGTAATGTATATTACTATTGGCCGGTAATGTATAGTCCCTATTGGCCGGTAATGTATATTACTATTGGCCGGTAATGTATAGTCTCTATTGGCCGGTAATGTACATCATCTATTCGCCGGTAACGAGCAACCCCTTTTGACTGGTAATCTACAGTCCCTCTTGAAGGTAATATACAGTCCGTATTCCCCGCTATTGATAAAAAAAAATAATAAATTCACGCTGCACTCTTGTATGCAAAGAACAAATTACGGTGCATTGGAGTTATAATTTTTGAATTTCAATTAATGTTATTAAACACAAATCACGTTGAATAATTTATATTGTTGCGACAACTAATAAAATAAAGTCAATGAGGTCTGTTTTTGAACAGGTTTATACCTGAATTGTAATATAATCCTTATCTATTGATTTAAAAGGAAAGCTCTTCGTCACAAAATCGCAAAAACAGCTTGTTACAAAGACAGCTCTTGTTACTATCACACAATCGGTCCTGTCGTTCGGAGGGTGTTTAAACATCTTGTTACAAAGACATTTTTAATTTGTTACCGTCTCACTATCGTCCGTGTCGGTCAGTCATTGTTAAATGTCATTGTCAGAGAGATCGTAGACTTAGATTTGTTTGATTCTACTCATTGCACACATTGATGTTAGTGGTCCTCTGTATTGTGACTCAATAATTAAATGTAACGGTTATAAAGTTTAACCAACATTGGCACGTGACGATTCTTACGATAGTATGTGTATTCTAAAGAAGAACATTGGCGTCTTTGTTCTCTGTCTACGGTTGGTTAGATATATGTAAGGGATATCAATTACATTCCTAATAAATACATCTAATTAAAACATTGTTGCGTCGTCAGTTTTTCTACTTATTAGACGACTATAGCCAACATACTGGACTGCTGCAGATAATTGGGATGAACACAAACTCACAGTAACACAACACTACTGGTAGTTCCTCCAACCTCACGGAAATTTACCATCTTCCACATACAAACTACACAGAGTATCCAAGACAAAATCAAAATAACCTATTGCACGAATTGACAAACAAAAAACAACATAAATTCGATTGATTAACGTCGTCCTTTTGTATAAATTTGGATGATCGGAAAAGAAATTTAAATGAAAACGGACATTCATATATCCATGTATTAACAGTTTAATCCTACAGAATCACACCGCCCTCTGCCGTTGTTTGTACAAAAATGACCAGTGGGCGGGATCGAACTATGCTCACCATTGAGCAGTAAGTAAGTAAGTAAGTAAGTAAGTAAGTACAGTGTATTTTATTATAGTGACACGTGTATGTCATAAGTATAGTACAACAATACAATATTATACATTATCGAATTACACCTGGCTTATTGTACCTATATGTCACTTTGAAATCTTATAATATACAAATATACTATATACATTTGATTGAGCGCCTGAATTTACTTTGATTTGTACAGATAACTTTGTCTGACTGAATAATTGAGCATGCATTTCATAATGCAATGTGAACAAAAGGACCAATGCAAAAACCAAGAAGGTTATTGTTTATCTAAGTAATGGTTATAAGCTAAAAACTGTCCATTCTTTCAGATATTGTACAATCCGGGGCCCATCAGCCTAACCCTAACCTTGACCCTGATAGTTCAATGGACAGTTCGCAATTGCAGTGAAGGTAAATAATCAGCGTCCATAGCTTCAGAGAAATATAGCGAGGATTACACAGTCAATTAAAATATAAGCAAATAAATAAAAATTAGCCAGTGCTTCCAGTTAATAAGAACCCAGTATATAAGGTACACGTGTAATTTTTATACGGATGTTTAATCAAACGTCACATTACAAAATGAAATCATATTTTCACGAAACTGTTGTGTGCGTTTACCTCCTCCTGTTTAAAAAGCGGGGGTGGGGTGGGGGGTGTTAAGTAAATGTAGAATACGATGTATATTGGTAAAATACATAGTAAGGGTGTCAATATATGCCGGTAATGTGGTATTATCTTGTGTAACTGTTTAAATTAAAGACATACACGTATCGAAAGTGTGATAATGTATGCCGGTAATGTGGTATTATCTTATGGAATTGTTTCACTTATTATAGGTTAATAACAGAAATGAAGAATCAGTTACAAATATTCCGGAAATATTGTTCTTTTGTTTTTTTTATAAAGACGAAATGTGATAATAAACTATTAGCAGAATTGTTCTTAGAACAGTTATGAGGTCTCTTTATTACCAATTACTGTTTTTGCTTTGTTAAAAAATTTCAGGAAATCCGTTTTTTTCTGTAATGATCGCTTACTTTATATAGCCCCTAATAAATAACAAAAGAAAGCATTTCATTGTCTTTATTTAACATCGTCTGGTCCTAAATGTCTCGGTAGCGGCTAATTAAAGTGTTTACGGCGACCTGGACTTCCATTTAAACAATTGATACACATGCTCCTGTTGTTCTGTGTTGCATGTGATCAGAAATTGATTAATGGCCGTGAATTTGTGGACTGAAAACCGAAAAGTTCTAAATCAGTGAAAGCCTGTCAAGTATTTATGCAAAGTCTAAAAGAATAAACAGAGATAAAAAAAAAAGTTAAAAATTTAGAGAAACTTTACAGAAATTTACAGAAACTTCTGAGTACAAATATCAAGGCGTCGATTTTCTATAAGTATAGTAACACGTTGTTACTTTGGGTGTTTTCCCGTGTTATTATTATTTTCGTTATAAAAGGGGAAATAACTCGCTTTGAGGGATATTATCCTTGTTGGATCAATTAACAGCTCTACTCGTGGGAGCTTTCCAAATATGGCTCGTCCTCTACGGTGGCTGGAAATCCAAAGAAAGGAGATATAAGTATAATAATTGTTATCAGATGTTTTATTTAGGATGGCGTCGATGGAAGTGCTAAATATCTTTATAAACACACAGTCACCAGTTACAAAATAGTATTCAATGTAATAAATTTACGTATAATGATACTTAATAAAATCTGGTGACTGTACAGAGGGTAAAACAATAATTATCAAAAATCCCTCTGCATATTAATTAAAATTACATGATCATAGTGAACTATAATAAGTGAAAATCATCTTAAATTCATAAAACGGTAACCCGTCTAATTGTTACTTTTTATCACACAAACTATGAACTAACTCAACTAAACTAAAAAGTTATATAATAGCTGACAGTCTCACAGTGCCTATTCAATAATTCAATAGAGACAATTCGAACTACAAACATCTCGCTATCTAACCACTTTCCTTTAATATTTACTCGTTTAGCTCGAAGAGGTTAATAAATCTTACTCTGAAATAAGGGATTTAACAATTTTTTGACGCAATCAATAAAGTGTTTAACTTACAATTTTAATGCGAACATCCTAACACTTATGATCCCGTTAGACATGTATTATAAACAAACAACCTTTTTACCTCTTTTGTGTTGAACATATTTTATTGACTAATGCCAAAAGGATTGGACACAAGTTCCAAAAACTTAGAATGTCCTCTCCTTGTACATAATATATTACAGTGCCATACAATGCCAGTTAACATTGATAACAGTTATAAAACATGTAATGAAATACAAATAAATCATTAGTTTTAAATCTAGAATTAGAATTAGGTTGGATAAGAAAGTTATGCAAATAATTTAAAAACTTAGATAAATCTACCACACTTTTGTATAAATGTATGAACTTCTTTAAATATTTTTATGTTTTCATCATAAGATAAAGTGTTGTCACCCCAAAGTAACAAATGTACATCAATTATATTCAAAAAGTTCAGTGATAAAAGATTATACATAAATGATTGTCTTAATGATGAATATTTTTTACAAACGAAGAACAAGTGATGTGCATCTTCTAAACTTCCACATGAACACATTGGGTTGGCTATTATGTTACACCGATAAAGATCACAATTGAGAACACAATTATGCCTTAATTTTGTATGAATGATATTCAAGAATCTTTTACCAAAAGAAAAATACTTAGGAGGTTTTGTATAATTGCTCTGTAGTGATTTCTTAAAAATATTTAACGAAGTAGCTTCCTTGGTATTATTATTCAGACTATTCCACTTACGAATAGTGTCAGGAAAAAATGACTTATTAAAAGCTTCTAATCTACATCTAGGCAAAGAATAGTTTGAGGAGTTTCTAGTATTATAGTTGGAAGTGACATTTCTAATTCCAGGAGTTATGTCTTTTAGATAAGAAGGAACAAGATTGTTATGAATTTTGAACATAGTAGATAATTTAAGGCGGTCTCGTCTCGTTATTAATGGTTCCCATCCTGTTTCCAAATATAGAGAATTTCTTGAGGCTATGACTGAAAGACCTGAAACTATTCTTGCTGCATAAAGTTGAACCTTTTCAAGCTTATCCATATCAAATTGGGTACATCCAGACCAAACTTCAACAGCATACTCTAGTTGTGGTCTTATAAATGATACATACATTTGTGCTAAAATTTCTCTAGATACAGTAAATTTAAGTTTTTTAAGTAGACCAAGTTTTTTGTAAGCTTTTTTAACAATGATGTCTATGTGATTAGACCAACTTAAATTTGAAGATAACAATACTCCTAGATGCTTGTGTTGTGAAACATATTCCAAGGTACAATCATCAAACAACAAATTAGGAAATTTTTCAACATTTTTAAAACTAAAGAATACAACTTTTGTTTTTTGTGGATTAAATTCTAGAAGCCATTGCTTTGACCATTCCTTCAGTACATGAAGATCATAATTAAGATTATCTTCTATGACAGAAATATTGTTTGAACACTGTTGTAATGAACTATCATCAGCATAAAGTCTACATTTTGATCTCATGTTTTCAGCCACATCATTTACATAGAGTAAAAACAATAATGGGCCAAGAACAGAGCCCTGGGGAACACCTGCATTTATGAATTGGCTGGAAGAGAGTTTGTTTTTATACATAACCTTCTGTGTTCTATTACTTAAATAGCTAATAAACCATTCAAGAATTGGCCCAGAGACTCCATACGATTTAAGTTTATGAATTAGACCCTTATGCCAGACCCTATCGAAAGCTTTTGAAAGATCACAAAAGATCATACAGCAGTAATTACCATCGTCAATACTTTTCACAATAGAATGATATGTTTCTAAAAGTTGGTAAACAGTTGAATGTCCAGGCAAAAAACCAGCCTGGTATTTATAAAATAAGTTGTTGGCGTGTAAAAAATTATATAGATGTTTAAACAAGATTCTCTCAAAAATTTTACTAATACAACTCAGCAATGACACAGGTCTGTAGTTTGATGTGATAGATGGATCATCTTTCTTAAATAAAGGAATTACATGTGCCAATTTCCAGCAGTCAGGAAAAGTCTTAGATGTTAGTGATTTGTTGAATAGAAGACACAAAGGTTTTGAAATAGTTTCTTTGCAGGATTTGAGCATTTTGTGACTTATACTGTCTGGGCCTACTGCTTTATTAACAGGTATTACTGACAAAATGTCAAAAACTTCATGTTCTTGAATGACAAGGTTTGAAAAATTGTCTGTACACTTGTGTTGCAAAATAGGTAAGTCCTTATTGTTATTATCTAAATTAGAAATTGAACTAAAGTATGTATTTAAAAGTTCAATCTTATCGTTATCTGAGAATGCAAACTTATCAGTGCCATTATTGTCTGTGTAATGCATAGGTGGTATTTCAGTTGTAGATTTAGTGTGAAAAACATCTTTCATCAACTTCCAATAGAGCTTTTGATTGTTTTTACTTGCATCACTCAAATAGGAATCAATATTATCATAATAATTTGAAATGGCATATTTTTTCATGTTGTTGACCTTATTTCTAAATTTCCGAAACAAATACCAATCTGAATCTTTGCAGGATTTCTGAGCTTTTTTTCTCAACCTATTTCTGATACGTATAGTTTTGCGTAAAAGTGAATCCATCCAGGGTTTATCATTTGGCCTAATAGTAACAGTTTTTTCTGGTAAACATTTATGTATGATAGACATATATTGATGTGTAAAATTGTTTGCAGCAGTATTTATGTCATCTGTATTATTAATGATATTGCTCCAGTCACATTCTTTAATAAGATTGTTAAGTAGTATAAGGTTTGCATTTTTGTAGTCCCAAATTTTTCTTTTGTATGAAATATTTTCATTTGAATTTTGTTGTATGTAAATGTAAGTTGCTTTGTGGTCACTGAGTGTATGACTAATAGTACCTGAATCGTGGATTTTGATGTTTTTGCTTACAAGAATAGGATCTATTAAAGTGCATGTATGCTCAGTGATCCTTGTAGGTGTATGTATTGTATTTGTTAAGTTGTTCGAGTTCATAATTGTGTGGATCTCATGTGTGGAAATAAGGTTGAGAAAATTGACATTCAGATCACCTAGAACTATGATGTTAGAAGAGATATCATTAGCTCTTTCAATCGACCATGAACATTTTTGCCAAAAAGTACTACTAGAATTTGGTGGGCGGTATGCACAGCATAAAAGAAGATTCTCAATAGCATGTGGTATTTCAATCCATAAGATTTCTGTACCGTTGGGTTCTAAATCATACCTCCGAGATGCAACTATAGAGTCAGAAATATATATCATTACACCTCCCCCATAGGAGTTGCGATCCTTCCTAAAGCTAGTTTTATATCCCTCTATATTTAGACTGTCATTGCTAATATTTACATCCAAATGGGTCTCAGTAAAACATAATACATCAAAATCTTGAACTAAATACAATAAGGAGTCTATCTTATTTCTTATGCTTCTTATATTGATATGCATAATATCAAGAGAGTTTTCAGCAGGGACCTGGATTAGTTTCAATATCTCCAGATAACAAGAGAACACAAAATATAAAAATTTGTGCACAAAAATTGAAAGTAATAGACCAATTTGAAAGAAATTTGAATAATTGTTTAGTTTTGAATAACAATGATTGGACTGCATATAGTAAATAAGCAAGTTTGAAAATGGTAAAGTAAGATTTCTTAAAGATGTTGTGGTATCTCATATAGAAAGACCCTATGGCGGCTCGATATTGTTCTATTGAGTTACCCATTGTCTAAAACATTAAGTGAGCAAGTCATAATGCGTATGGTAGGCCGCCACTTGGTCTGGGTATTGATGATTAGAAAATCACATGTATGGCAATAATTTGTATATATCAACATAAAAAGAACATAAAATAAACACACAGAAAAACTGGGTAATATATACATGAACTTGAAACAACAAATTGTATCACAATAAAAAGTATCTTTCAGAAATATAAGGTTGGTATGAAAGATACTTTGAGACTTTCCCAAACAACGTGGGTATTTACATCTATATGCATGCTTGGTCAAAGTGGGAAAATGACCTCTAGTTAACATGCATTGCAAAAAAGAAAATAGAAAAATAAAAAGAAGAGTGCGTGTGAGAATACATACATACATTTGAACATCGACTGCATAGGTTAGGGTTCCGATAATATATATATATAGAACTGGATTGCAAAGTGAAAGTTAAACGTTTTGTAGACGTTGATTATTGTGTACACAAGAATAAAGCGTCCTTGTGAGAGCGACGAGTCACGCACGTGGAAATGTTTATAAACAACATTCGGTGGCTGGATTCACGGACAGTTAATTTACTTGTTGTTGGTTATTGGAGTTGACGCCAGGAATTGCTGTTGTGTGTTGTCTTCGTGTTCGTCGTCGTCGTCTTCATGGAAGCGCTCGAGGTCCTCAGCCGAGGATATGGTAACCTTTTTTCCACTGACACCATTTAGTTTACAGAATATACGACCGTCATAGGTCCAGGAGCTGTTTATTTTCCGTAGTTTTACAAGTTCTCTTGTTTTACGAAAGAGCTCCGATCTGGTCCGTGTAAGGGCCTCATTGATATAAATGGGGTCTGTCTTTTTGGTTGGATTGTTGTTGTAGGCCTTTAGGTTTCTTTTATTTCCATAAATACGGGCCCGATCCCTATAGCTCACAAACTTTACAATTATGTCTCTCGGTCTGCTATGGGAGTGGGAGTTAAATTTTCCTACTTGATGTGATCTGGATATGTCTTTGATAGTGATCTTTTCTTCATCTTCTTTTAGAACTAGCTTATTCACGACATTTAAGACCAGCTGGTCTGTATTATCTTTTGGATTTTCTGGAATACCCGAAAATTTTAGACAGTTTCGACGTGTGTATTGCTCCATGTCATCTATCCTTAATTTCAGGTCATTAACCTCTGTGCGAAGGGATGTAACCTCTGGGACAAGAACTTCTGTCAATGCGTTTTTGTATACATCTTTGTTAAGAATGAGCGAAATTGCTTGGTGCAGCGCTGATTCGTCATTTGAGATTGAATCTAAGAGTTCATTAAATTTACTCAAGTCACCAGTGTGTACAGAGCTGTCATTTCTGGCTCTCTTATTGGGGTTGTCTTTTACAGAAGACTTTTTTGACATTTTGGTGAGTAGGTATTCACTATGGCGGGTACACCGTGACAAAGGAAGACCACAAATGTTTGATTTTAGAACTAACAGACCACTACGATGAGGTTTTTCGGATGAAAGTTCGAATAATCAACTTACATTATCGATTGAAACTGTTTGTACCCAGTTTAGTCCATGAAAAAACACTCAAAACACATAATCATAACGGAGCCCTGTAAGTCTGTGTAGTCTACATAATGACGTCACAATTCCCCTACCTCTTTTCATAAAAGAGCGCGGGAATAAATAAAAGCGCCAAATTCAAAATCTACTTTTCTTATGATATGCATAAAAATAAATGTGATATAAAAATATGACTGGAGACTGTAGCTAAATATGATATACAACAAAAATATTAAAACATACAATCTATAATCTATAAAGTACTGTACACTAAATGAGGTCATGTTGCACGTTGCCTAATAGATGATGACTTTAATTTAACTTTTAAAGACTTTACTAAAAGCTCAAATTGAGAAGATAATAAAAACAGGATTATGTACAAAATAAAAAATACACTATCCTTTATCAAGGTGACTTTATATCTAATTGCAAATAAATGAAAACTTAAATTTACATACCTGGAAATCCAAAGAAAGGAGATATAAGTATAATAATTGTTATCAGATGTTTTATTTAGGATGGCGTCGATGGAAGTGACCAAGCTTGGGCGCATTTCCACCGACAAACCTGCGTCTTTGGATTCCAGGATTTTAGCCAATCAGAATTTAGGATTGGTTGATTTACCGAAACAAAGTTGTAAAAAATTTCCTAATAAAGAAGATTATTTAAAATGAGCAATCACATGACCTTAAAAGGATAGTCACGATAATTGAGATAATAGGTACACCTGTGCTTGACCTCAGGCCTTGCGGCCTTCTTAACAAAAAAAAAGACAAACTAACAAAAGGAACTAAATATTATTTCATAATCACTTGGGCATCGATGTGATTAAACATTGGTCAGTAACAGCTCAAAGTAAATCAATTACATATATACAATGGAGTTCCATTAGCGTGTCAGGCCAATGTTTTTATAAGCGGAAGCACCTTTGCGGTTTTTTTGAAAAGACTAATTTACCCAGGTAACACCAAAAAAGGACATTTGTATGTCGTATTTATATTGCATAATAAAGAGACATCTGTAAAAAAAATCAACTCTGAAAATGTTATCAAAAACCAAAATTATAGTCCCAAATTATAAATAGTCATAACACCAAATTTTATTTTTAAATAAACATTTGTGGGAAGACAATAGGGACGATAGTTTAATTCTGCGGCTTGTTAATTCTCTTAAGGTAGTCCTATAGTTGGCACTAATTGAGCTCAATCATGGATAACCCAGTTTTAGATTAAGATATACATTCTAACAATACATATAAATAAGAAAAAGTATATGTTTACTTGCTAGTTGTTCAGGCACGTAGCATCGGGGGGGGGGGGGGGGGGGGGGCTGCCCCCTCCCCTTTTTTTGTGCAGCAAATCTTTTTCTTAAATTTAAATTTAAAAAAATTGAATAAGGTTGGAGTTGCCCCCTACCCCTCCCCCCTCCCCACTTTTATGGGATCATGTAAAAATGTGAATTGAAAGTAAGGAAATAAAGTAATGAAACTGAAGTTAAAGGTATACTACCACTACACTTAAAGTTTACTACTTCGTTAAAAGTATACCCCACCCCCCTCCACACACCCCATCCCCCAACAACCCCCCCCCCACAACTCCCCCCCCCCCCCCCCCCCACGGTTTAGGATTTTCAGGATTTTGGAAAGAAGCCTTTTTATTTTTATTTTTTTGCTTTTCAAGAATTTTTGGTTGAGGCTGCCCCCCCCCCCCCCCCCACTTTCAAAAACGATGCTACGAGCCTGTTTTTGGCTATAACTTCTCAGAAATGGGTATATATATATATATATATATATATATATATATATATATATATATATATATATATATATATATATATATATATATATCCTCTCTGAACTATTTTGAAAATGATGAAATTTGCAAAATCTCTGGATTTTTTTCTAAAATGAATCCTTAATTGTTGGTAAATAAAAAAAAATGCTTGTATAAAATCGAGTATTAACATTTGTTTAAACCGTATCACATCACTATTGTTGCGCAAATTGTAAGTTTTTGTTTTTGTAATAATTATCTCTGTGTTGTTTGTGCCTATTTGAAGAGGTTGATAATCTGAGTTATCTCCCTTCTAACACAGTTTGAAGTATATATAAAGACCTTTTCGTGAATAATTTACAAGAATATACAAAGAAATGATGATCAGATACACCAAGGAACTCTAGGATATATTACTTAGCATTGTTTCTGAAAGCGGAGGGGGGCATGTGCAGATCCAAAAAAAATCCCCGGGAGGGGGGGGGGGGGGGGGTCCGACGTATATTTGAGTTTGCCGGGGGGGGGGGGAGTTGATACATATTTCTGGCAATTTCTTTAGGTAATTTAAAGAAATTTGAATTTTGCAAGGGTTGGAGGGGGGTCCGTACCCCTGACCCCCTCTAGATTAGCGCATGGGGGGGGCATACTTAACCATAATTTTAGAAAAATCAACTATCATATCTTTGTTTCCATGGTGGCTTACTATAGGAAGGGAAGGATGTGTCTTAGTAGGCGCTGGCAGGATAAAGGTCCTCCAAAACTCAAAGTCAGAAATTGACCTGGATCTTTAAATGATGGCGTGGTTGAAGTACATCGATCATAATTTCAAAAATATCCATAAATATATGCACTTTATTCTACATAAGATGCAATGCACCAATATTTTATTCACTGAGAACAAATCAAGAAATAACTTATTGTCAGGGACAGCTACACTTACATGCAGCAGGGTACAGCTGTTTGAACACTTAATTTCCATTTTACTCTTAAAAGAATTCCTCATGTAATACTTTTCATGCGCGGGTCTACAGGTGCAGTGGTTGCGTATCTTTCCCCTGAAAAAAAAACCTTATTAAATAAGTAAAGCAAAGCTACCTCGCCCCTCGTGCTTAAATTCAAATGCTGGTCCGGTCTCTGCCACATGCGCAGCACTGCTCACCGTGGTGGGTTTTTTTGCAAGTTTCTGAGTAAGCCCCGTTATGTTTTTATGATTAAACAACTCTGTTTTTCTATCGCTTTCTTTATAGTAAGGAAGTAAAATAATGAAACTGTCTCATCGTTCTATAGTCCTATATCACTGCATTCCATTCTATCTGCCAGTTTACCTTATTTAAAACACATACAACTAACGAGCAAGCCTAGAGCGCCTAGAGCCTAGAGCGCCACGTCACCGCATGGTTCTACTATTTATATTACCTGATCACGTGACTCGAAACCTATTCGAGTTCATGTATGTATAAAAACTCATCACGCTCATGATCTCAGATACAGTTGAACGAATGGCAGAGCTTTATCGCCGTGTTTTAATGATAAAACATGCGAGGTGAAAGGTTGTGAATAATGCTTGGTGGGTGGATAGGTGTAGAGGGACTGATTATCATGACAACACATTTAACTTAGAGAGAGAGAGAGAGAGAGAGAGAGAGAGAGAGAGAGAGAGAGAGAGAGATTAACAGGTTAGTTATGAAAATGCCTAGCTGAAGAGATTGATAATTTGAGTACTCCCCTTCAGCATCCGCTGTTCACTTCCATGAGAAAACATACAGTTTGAACTGACAAGCCATCGAGTAAAACGGCGTTCAAGTACAAGTACAAACATTCGTTTTACTTTTAAAACTGCTTTCAAATGTATTGTTTAGTTAACTGAAGTAATTATAATAAAAAAGTTTTACTTCGTTTCATACTAAAAAAAAAAAAAGAAAGTAACAAAGAAAATGAAACCCGCTTATGCGGGTTATGTTATTTTTCTGGAATGCTAGATACGTTCATACCCATATCACGGAGTGAAATTTCAATGAACTATAATTCAAGACATTTTGTATAAAACTTCAAATTCACATTCCTTTATTTGTTATCAAATTGCTATAATATCTTTATCACATTTTGTCTTTCAAAACATTAATCCCAAAACATATGTTTACGTAAGGCGTAATTGCTTAATCGTTGTAAATTAACTCTTAACTTTGTGGACTTGATATAATTGACTCACTCAATTTGAAGTTTTACTCCGTGTCATCTGTCACTCATGCTTATAGTGCTACATGTAATTACTATTGTTTACTATTCTTATTTATATCATTTGTTCATTATTATCATCAGTCAAGAATTAGGCTTCGGATTGTTCGGGTGTAGTTTTTGGATTTCCAGAATTCACCCTACCGACCTAAAGTTCAAATAAAGTGCTTTTTAACATCTAGAGCATTTTAGTCTTATTGTCGCCGGATATATAGAAACGCCATATTTTTCCCGGTGATAGTTTGGTGGAGATATCCTAAGGGTAATTCACCCGGGGCTGCTGCATAAACTTTGTAGCAGTTAGATTCCGTGTACCAACAACAAAGCGAGTTTCCCCGAGATTGTTATTCAACGTCTCAGAAATGCAACCCAAGAGCAGAGGATTTCCCCGCTCATTTCGACCATCAAACCAGCGTCGCTGCTTTTCGAGTTTCTGGACACCCCCAGGACTTGCACGACTACACTCCAGACCTGGATCCTGTCCAGCATGCTACAGGTGCGGGAATACTTTTACCCGCGGACACCTGTACTCGTGTCCAGCTACACGTTCGGAGTGTTTCGTGTGTGGATTACTTGGCCATTATGCTAAAATGTGCTTCTACGCAACCATTCCTTGCCATTCTCATCCGCGGAAAACGTACCCGGTGGCGACCAACGACAAACGTTCGTTCAAAAACGGTTCGGCCAAGGATGGAAGGACCTGCAATCGGACAGTATCGTCTGTAGGATCGACTGATACCCAAGCAGGATCAAAACTCGACCCTACTGTAGGAATTTCTGAGAAAAAGCCTCAAGAAGTTTGTGTTGCAATTGCTGATATTTCGCAATGTAGAATGCACCTTGCACAAACCAAGACCTTAAGCAAACGACGCCGGGACGCAAAAAGAATTAAAGATTATTACAACCGACTGGAACTTGTGAAACAGCTGCCGTTCCAGCACTTGAGTCCAGAAGACATTCAAAAATTATTTAAGCCTGTTGTAATTCAAGACCACATGACAACGCTGAGAAATCAAAATAAAATGCTAAAGAATGTCGTTAGCAATCTAAGCACCGACTGCTACGATTTAGAACAGTGTCTTAAAGACCTAAAGCAAAGACAGACCATCGCTAACCAGAAGATAGCAGTCTTAAACGACATCATCACCTCTCAAGAATGCGACATTGCGGCCTTAAGGAAAAACTCAAGTTCAAGAAACCGATTTCACAACACTCCCGCGCCCAGACCAAGGACCACGGAAAATAATCAACGACAATTTTACCAGTCCGTCTACTTCGGTCAAAGGCCGCGTGCACCCAGCAATCCTCATTGGTGAGCTTTGAGACGAGGACGTCTCATTTTCCGGAGCGAGAGGGAATTATCACGGAGTGAAATTTCAATGAACTATAATTCAAGACATTTTGTATAAAACTTCAAATTCACATTCCTTTATTTGTTATCAAATTGCTATAATATCTTTATCACATTTTGTCTTTCAAAACATTAATCCCAAAACATATGTTTACGTAAGGCGTAATTGCTTAATCGTTGTAAATTAACTCTTAACTTTGTGGACTTGATATAATTGACTCACTCAATTTGAAGTTTTACTCCGTGTCATCTGTCACTCATGCTTATAGTGCTACATGTAATTACTATTGTTTACTATTCTTATTTATATCATTTGTTCATTATTATCATCAGTCAAGAATTAGGCTTCGGATTGTTCGGGTGTAGTTTTTGGATTTCCAGAATTCACCCTACCGACCTAAAGTTCAAATAAAGTGCTTTTTAACATCTAGAGCATTTTAGTCTTATTGTCGCCGGATATATAGAAACGCCATATTTTTCCCGGTGATACCCACATGAAACACAAAAGAAAGCCTTTTTTGTTTTGTTTCCGAGAATCGGATATTATGTTTCAAAAATACCGTGTAAGGGGTTTATATGTAAACCATTATGAAAATGCACAACTTTTCAAAACGTTCCTGAATTTGATCGCATCTATACTAGTGCCGAATGATGTGGCGCACCCATTACAGAGGTCACATCAATTAAGTTCCCTGGGACGACTATATTGCTTGTACAATTGTATTACTCATGTTCCATCTATTCAGCAAATAAACTATTCCAATTTAATTTTTTGTCATATCCTATCATTTAGACCATTCTTTAAGAAGGCAATCGATAGAAATCAAAATCGATAAATAGTTCAGAATGTACACATCAAAAACATAAAAAAAAATACCCCCCAAAAAATTCCTTTTTATAATTATAGCTTGTCGTAATCAGTCTGAATTATTTTTTCTTTCGTAGTGTTTCTTTCTATTTAGCACAGACGCACGTTCTCATGGCTGTAGACTTGTTTTTTTAAGGCTAGAAATTATACAAATCTTCCTTACCTAAACCAAAAACGCTTAATAAATACAGTGCACTCTGATATTAAAATAGATATGAAATAGATATTGACGAAATAACTGTTTTTTAAATTTAGGCATGGAAAACGTTCAAAAGGCCATGTTTATTGACAAATAATGATTTTTGTACGCAATGATGTTCATCAATTAGAATCCCCCCCCCCTTTTCCAAATTGCTGGATCCGCCTCTGTACCCCCCCCCCCCCTCCCACCCCTTCCTCCGGGAGGAGGGTGGGGCAAACAAAATAACACACCTTGGGTTAAAAGTTGAAAATTATAATATCTTGGTGATTGCTGCTTATATATGTTTAATGTATATTAATAGCTTTGTTATAATTTATATGTTTAATGTATATTAATAGCTTTGTTATGATTTATATGTTTAATGTATGCTGTTTCTTAAATTGATTGTGTCTATAATGCGAATAACATTTCTAGCTGTAATTCATAAA
Organism: Magallana gigas; assembly: GCF_902806645.1. Lineage (NCBI taxonomy): Eukaryota > Metazoa > Mollusca > Bivalvia > Ostreida > Ostreidae > Magallana > Magallana gigas. The sequence goes on along the minus strand of NC_047560.1, from coordinate 6,825,938 downwards.
AAAAAACCCATTATGTCATTCGATTTTTAGCGTATATATTTTGCTTTCATTGATTTTTTTATTTTGTGCAAAAGTGCGTGTACCGAATGTCCTTGACATGTTGTTATGTGCTTGTGTTCAGTTCAACAAGTGCGATGATTTTGCTGCTGAAATAAACACGATTTCCGGTGTCAGTCAGAATCAGACATTCTGTTATAAACAAACACACTTCTTCGTGACTCAACAGGAACGCTACAGATAGCAGGATTGCCGTCCAAGAGATAATTCTAAAATTTTATTTCACAAACGCATAATGAAATTTAACATGGATTAATAAAACAAAGCACATACAGTGAACATATGGAGAAATGGTGTACATTTTACTAATTTGCATAGCGGCCATATTGTTATCACAATGGCGATTTTCATTACAATAGAATATATAGAAAGGAATTAGCTGCAGGTCTGTAGCTCCCGGTCTTAAAAAATTCGGATGGACGACCTCGGAGCTACAGTGCCTCCCATAGTAAAAATCTGCAATTTACGGCGCACAAAAAATTGCGCTTTATTTGGACTTATTAACCTTATTTGCACACAAATTCTGTGAAAACAGTTAGTACCATTCATTTTTTCAGGAAATTTACTACTGATATCATCACTTTACTTGCCTCAGACTTTCTATTAAACATGCTAACCGACCTCGGAAAACGAAGTATATTAATTTACGTCGAGATCGAGAGTCGCCATTTTCACGTGTAAACAAACTGCTCCACTTCACTTTACGGGACTGGTGATGGTGTTAAAAGAATATCAGAGGCAAGTGAAGTGACAATATCTGTAGTAAAATGTCCGAGGAATTTTTTGGAATCAAATATTTGTACAGAATGTGTTTGGAAATAAGGTTAATCAGTCCAAAGCTAGCGCACTTTTTTGTGCGCCGTAAATTGCAGATTTTTATTATGGGAGGCACTGTAGCTCCCAGGTCGTCCATCCGAATTTTTTCAGACCGGGAGCTACAGACCTGCAGCTAGAAAGGAATGAGAAAAATCACAAATTATAAAAAATAAGTATTTCGGAAATATTTTCTCCTCATTTGGTTCTGTCATTTACATCATCCGGGATTGGAATGTGCTTGTTTTGTTTACATTAGATATTGAGATGGCGGTTCCTTTTGAATCTGAAATATCGAAGCGGGGCGTTGTAGGAATAAAGTGTGTTTTAGTGATGAAAGGCGTCATGAAGGGATTTTGGAATTATGTTTAAAATACTTGCCATTCATAGGTAAAGTAGTTTCTCATATATTTACAAAGTTTACATTGCAAACTAGTTGTGTCAGAAATTTTGACTCAAATTAAAAAAGTCTTGTCGGTTCCTTTTTACTTCCAATTTAGCATTTTCAAGACTTTCTCAGTAAGCCATCGGACTTGCAACTAGGCATTTATATAGTGTTTATTTTGAATCATTAGGCATATTGGATATTTTTGATTAAGAATTATCGTTATAAATTGAATGAAATTTTTCATTTTATAATTTTATTCTGTTTCAAGCTGATATTTTTAGCTGTTTATCTATTTATTTACTCATTTTAGCCGGTAAAGTCATATTTTTAGATTATCGATATATAGAGAGGTATTCAAAGTGAATTTTAAGTGTGAATCACTGATTGTGGTGACAAAAACATAAACAGATAATCTATGCATTGCCTAAACACATGTTCTCATTCAAAAAATGAAAGTTTTGACGTAATCACACAAATTTCATACATAAAAGGTATGTAATTTTCATTCGTAAGGGAGACAATTTGAAGACATAAATATTAATGAGAACAGTGTCACGTGACATTTAGCTCATGAATAAAGTGTACGTGATTTCTCCATATGAACTGACCTGTAAATTCACTTGAATTGTTCTGGCAAACATTTCTGCAAAATATGTAGAAATACAGGATTGCTTTAGAAGTCATCCGTGGTCTCAAATTCATTTTTACCCCCCCCCCCCCCCCGATCCTTCCACCCACCCCCTTACTTTAAAAAATGTTTACTTCGAGTACATATACGTTAAGTAGTATAAAGTAATAATGAAAACTAAGTTGACCAATTAATACATTTAAAACTAAATATTCGAACAGCTTTTTTCTATTTTGAAAACCGGTAAATTCATTATCTGGGACCGAAACCATTTGGGGTCGAAATTGCTAGGTGGCGAAACGTCTAAGCATCGCTGTGACGTATGTCGAACAGACGATAGACCGATTTGGGAAGAGAAAAGGAAAGTTTATTTCTATCCGTTTAGATAATTGTTCCCCGTGAAAAAAAGGTTTGTCATATCATATATTCTACAATGTAGTCTACTTCTTCCATATATCTTGCCAGTGACAATTTAGGTGAGATAAAACGCGATAGTTTTAAAAATCAACTATGTAAAATGGCTGACCCGAAAACAAACCTTCAAAATCATGTCATTCGTGTATATGTAAAGTGTTGAAGAAAACACTGTTGTAACTTAGTTCAGGTAAGGGAGGAGGGGGTAAGTTGTTTCAATCCAACAGCTGTATGTACCAGTGACAAGACAAGTCGTTTGTTCAGACATAGAACCCCCCCCCCCTTTTTTTTAAAAAATGTTTACTTGGAGTATATGTACGTTAAGTAATATAAAGATGAAATTAATTAATAATGAAAACTAAGTTGACCGATTAAAACATTCAAAACTAAATTTTAGAATAGCTTTTTTTTGGGGGGGGGGGGTGGCATTTGTCTAAAAAAGTAAGTAACATTTTGTTTTCCTGTTGAAAGACCAACATTTTATGAGAAATCATTTATCAATGTCTTAATCGCTTACCAGAATTTGAAAAAAATATATATAGTTATTGCCACTTTAACATTTGTTACATGTAAGAATATCTATACTACATTTTGTCAATTAACTAAAAAATGCCTGCACCAGAGTAACTGCTTACACTTTTGGTATTTTAACAAGTGCAATATGATGTCCATAAACTATAATTGAATTTTACCTGATAAGTAATTATTGTTGAATTAATTAAAACCTACTTTCATTTTCAATATTTTAAAACCAGCCTAAAATGAGAGTTTGGTGGTGGACATGTTTTGGGGTAGTCCGAAATATCTGACGTTTTCTGGCTTTTTTATCGATTTTGATATTTACTTTCCTGGCAAGTAAAACATCAGATATTAAGTCGGACTAGTTTTGGGGGATCCAAGTCAGTGGGAGTTGTATCAAATTATATACTAGCAACGAAATGATATTGAATGATTATGTAAAGGGTGAATATATTTACTAGGAATTGACTTAGTGCATACATAGAAGGTGATACTTGATATTTATAGTTGCAAATATGTTTCCTTATATGAACCTGCAGAATAGCGAATCATTTCAATAATGTTTGAACTTTTTTCATGACATCACAATGATAAAGGCACGTGCTTATCGTTTCACAGTTGCATCGTTAGCATACACTAGTGTCTTTTAATTTCATACATTTTTATACCAGGAAAGATTAAGTAAACTTTTTACATGAATTTGTAAACAATGAACAGATTGTGTTCTACATTTATATGAATAAATCATATGTACATCAAATAGGGAGGTTGAAAGGGGACTGGGCGATGAATGTTCATTAAAAATGTTTTGTTTTTCCTAAACCGTTTTCCTATACTACTAATGATTCACATCAATAGTGATCATTAATAGAATGGTGAATATGGTAGGATGTTTTAATAAACTAATTTAATTAATTTAATACATTAATGTATTTGAATATATAAAACTGAGAAGGAGGGGGCGGAACAATTGAACATTGAAACAAATAATCGACATCGTTCTAATTTGATAGAGAAAATTTGTAGGAATACAAAATTAAATGAATTGGCCTACTATGTGCTTTAATAAAAAATCATATATTTATGCATACATATAATATTCTTTAGATTGAAGTGTGAACCTAAACATTATTTTTGTTCCGTCGATTACTTGAGTAACAGAAAGGCATAAGGCCTAAAAAAAAAAATTGTTTGTTTCCGCTTTCCCGACCGACACTAGCTTTTACCCCCCCCCCCCCCCCCCGCCTCAAAACTTTTTTAAAGGGTTTTTGATGATAAATCGTTTATTTTCGTTTTTATCCAATTTGGAAAAAAAAAATTAATCAAAATTTTGGTCACAAAAATGCTTGAAGCAGTTACTCTTCTCAAATCAGTGTAACAAACGTTTTGTTTCAAAATGGCTGTATGTTTCCATGTGTTGTATATTTTATTAATGCTCTCATCGTTGGCAGAGGAAGTATCTGATATATAATATCATTTTTCAAATTGTGTTTTCTTAAGACCAGCTTAATACCATTTATACCATACTAGTATCTAACCGGCATGTATGGATACTGCAATATTAAAGGGAAAAAAATATTTGAAAAAATAAAAAATTTCCGACCAACCGACCCTACTTTTTTTCATCATGAAAGAGTGAAAGCGGAAACAAACTATTTTTTTTTGTTAGGCCTAAACCAGTGTTTTATTCAGAGCATTGTATACGTCGTATGCATGTATGTTAACCAAACCAGAATAGATTGTGGGACGTCAAAATAATTAATTTTCTTGGTTTTCAATACAAAAGAGTTCTACATCATGTCAGCCTCCCGTAAATACAATTTCTCACTTCAAACGTGCATTATAGCTTAATTATGTAGTTTATTTTCAAAACAGCATGACCATGTGTGATAATTTAAAACACTTTATTAATATAAATAAAATGTATTTTTGACTTTCCTTCCGCTTTAAGTATTGTACCTTGATATTTCAAATACTCGGATATCTCAAAGTTTTTAAACAGTCCCATCTAGTTCGAGATAATGAAGTTTGACTGTATTTTATACGAACTCTTTTAAAAAACGGGCTAAAATACAGACGTTATCAGTTTCAGAGAGCAGTGATACGGAATCGGAAAACCACAGTGTGGTGATCCGGAAACTCAGACCAAACTCTGTAAAACTGACAGTATCAAGGAAGGAAAACTGATGGGTATATAATATGTATATGTCATCCATTTTAGTTTAGATTTTTCATCGCCGCTCCTGTAAATATCCAGCCATGCAGTTGGTTTTTTATTTCAATTTTAAAGAAAAGGTTAAGAAAACAATTAAGAAAAACATCAGACAAAATATGTACAAAAATGAACCAAAAAATAATTTTCGAAATATTAAGCATTGTATCATATAAATGTGTATATTATTAAATCACGCACTTGTGCGGGACATCATCAAGTACTAGAATGGTAACAGTTGATGGTCTCTTTACAGGTTCTCTGTGTCTGACTGTTGACTGATAGGTTTTACCAGTCTGTAGTATGTAACAGTTGATGGCCTCTTTACAGGTTCCAAGGCTGTGTTTGACTGTGCTGTGTACTGATAGATCAAAGAGAGAATATATATGGTATAGTATTCATGTAATATCACTATGTTCATGTAGCTATACTCTGTATTTTTAGGTCACTTGAGTCACTCAGGAGACCCATTGCTATGTCACGTTTGTTGTCGTGTGTCATTCATAGACATTTTAGTATACATCTTTTAAATGGGTATGAGGGCAGTAGTCATTGAGTTAGTCCTTGGGTAAGAACTGTTGCCCGAGAGCATAGGCCGAGGTCAACATCAATTTCTTACCCAGGAACTGACAATATAACTATTGCCCACATTCCCATTCGATGATTGATGTGTTAGATGAGGAGAAACATATCCTTGTCGAATGTCAGGGCTGGGGTATTGTCCAATTATCTGCCCGGGCGACAGTCAAAAATCAACCAGGGTTAAGGGAATAGCAAAGCATGGGCCATAAGCCGGTAATTAACATATATACATTGGTGGGCTCCCATTTTGCACAAATTTGAGGACTAGGTGTGAATTGTATTTTGGGTAGTAATTACAGTCCGTTCTCTACATGGGATAATGACACAAATATACCTATGTTTTATAAACACATTATAAAAAGTTACATTCTGTATTTCATAGGTGAATTGTAAATAAGAATACACTGAAGATATGTGTCACATTTGAAAAACAGTGTTTCAATAGAATCAGACAGAAGACAAATCCTGTGTCGGCCCTCATTTCTATAACTAAGTTATGGTGATCTGTGTGTAAAGAAAGAGAGAGAGAGAGAGAGAGAGAGGAGAGAGAGAAAATTAACATAGATTGAAAGTACATGTTTGAGAGTAAGCAGTAATTAATATAGTAAATGTAGATTTTTACGAGTTTGAGAAAAGGTTAATAAAGCAATTAAGAAATGAAATCGGACACTATATTTACATAAATAAACCAAAAAATATGGATCAACATATACGTACATGTAATTAAGCTTTGTGTCATATAAATTATTAAATCCCACACTTGTGCGGGATATCATCAAGTACTAGAATGTAACAGTTGATGGTCTCTTTACAGGTTCTCTGTGTCTGACTGTTGACTGATAGGTTATACCAGTCTGTAGTATGTAACAGTTGATGGTCTCTTTACAGGTTCCAAGGCTGTGTTTGACTGTGCTGTGTACTGCGAGATCAAAGAGAGAATATATGTGGTATAGTATTCATGTAATATCACCATGTTCATGTAGCTATACTATGTATTTTTAGGTCACCTGAGTCACTCAGGAGACCCATTGCTATCTCACGTTTGTCGTCGTGTGTCATTCATAGACATTTTACATTTAGTATACATCTTTTAAATGGGTATGAGGGCAGTAGTCATTGTGTTAGTACTGGGATAAGAACTGTTGCCTGAGAGCATAGGCCGAGGTCCACATCAATTTCTTACACAGGAACTGAGAGAATAACTATTGCCCACATTCCCATTTGATGATTGATGTGTTAGAGTAAAAAATCAGCCAGGTTAAGGGAGATAACAAAGCATGGGACATAAGCCAGCAATTAACATGTATACATTGGTCGGTTCCCATTTTGCACACATTTGATGATTAGGTGTGCATTGAATATTGATAGCAAGTACCAAATGTTCTCTACATGGGGTAATGTCACAACTGCATTTTAAAGAAAGTAATAAAGAGAGAAAGAGAGATCGATTACATGTCTAAGAGAAATAGAAAGATGCATATGTTTAACAGAGAAAGTCAGAGAGAGAGAAAGAGAGAGAGAGAGCAAACAGACATGTTATACAGAGCAATAAGGAGTGATGGATGAGGAACAAAAAAGAATGAGATTAAGAGACCAAGTTTAGCTGAGTTCATCTGAAAAAAAGAGAGACAGACAGAGAGAAGAGAGGGATGATAGCAAGATTACATGTTAGGAGAGAGAGAGAGAGAGAGAGACGTTTGGCAGTGAAAGTGTTAGGGATAGAGAGAACAGTTAGAAAGCAAGAGAACAGATTTATTAGGAAATTATGTGGGACAGCGGCTTGGAGAAAAAATGAGAGATAAGAAGTTCATGTTTAGCTGTAAAATCATGAGATAGTGAAAGAAAGTAATAATAAAAGAAAGAAATTGATTACATGTCTGAGAGAAATAGAATGATGCATATGTTTGACAAAGCAAGTCAGAGAAGAGAGAGAGAGAGAGAGAGAGAGAGAGAGAGAGAGAGAGAGAGAGAGAGAGATTACATGTCTGAGAAAAATAGTTAGATGCACATGTTTACATACTAAGTCTGTGAGTAAGAAACAGAGACTACATGCCTGAGAGAATAAGATGCACATGTTTACATGTATAAGAGTAAGTCACAAGAGAGAGAGAGAGAGAGAGAGAGAGAGAGAGAGAGACTACATGTCTGAGAGAATAAGATGCACATGTTTACATGTATAGGAGTAAGTCACAAGAGAGAGAGAGAGAGAGAGAGAGAGAGAGAGAGAGAGAGAGAGAGAGAGAGAGAGAGAAAAGAGAGACTACATGTCTGAGAGAATAAGTAAGATGCACATGTTTACATGTATAAGAGGAAGTCACAAGAGAGAGAGAGAGAGAGAGAGAGAGAGAGAGAGAGAGAGAGAGAGAGAGAGAGAGAGAGAGACTACATGTACATATCTGAGAGAATAAGTAAGATGCACATGTTTACATAAAAGATAAAAAGTTTTTACCGGTACATGTTTATTCATGAAATATGAGGGACAGAGGCTTAGAGAAAGAATGAGAGATAAGAAGTACTTGCTTAGCTGTAAAATTTTGAGATAGTAAATGAAGGAGTTATAATGTGTGTGTGAGAGAGAGAGAGAGAGAGAGAGAGAGAGATAGAGAGATTACATGTCTAAGAGAAATAGAAAGATGCATATGTTTAACAGAGAGTAACTCAGAGAGAAAAAGAGAGAGAGAGAGAAATTACAATAGTAAGATGCACATGTTTATAAGAATAGGTCAGAGAGAGAGAGAGAGACAGAGAGAGAGAGAGAGATTACATCTTTGAGAGTAAGATATATTCAGTACATGTACATGTTTAATGGAGTTTGTCTGAAAGAGAGAAATAGATAGAAAGAGAGAGCAAAAATACATGTTTAGAAGAGAAATCTGAGGAGACAGAGAAAAAGCATGTGTTAGAAAAAAAATCAGAGAGAGAGGAGGAATAAGATCTAGAGAGAGAGAGAGAGAGAGAGAGAGAGAGGGCAAGAGTGCATGTTTAGTATTGAAATTGTGAGAAACTGAGATTGAGAGAAAGAAATAGAAAGAGCATGAGTACATGTTAGGTAAATCGAGACAGTAAATACCCGGTAATTGAATTGAACTAAATTGAGACGTGTACTCTACATCTTATTTTTTTTCTCTCTCTGACTTTCTTTGCTAGATAATCATATAGTACACTTTCTCAATTATGTACACACCCAAGAGAGAGAAACAGAGAGAAAGAAATGTAGGGATAATGAGAGAGAGAGAGAGAGAGAGAGAGCACCTCTTTCTCACTCAGCAATCTTATGTTGTATTTTTCTACTGGTTGAGTGTCTCTATAATCAGAACCAGAATAATAGACCGTCAATTATCCAAGTAGAGAAAATATATTAATCTTTAAAAAACCCAAATATATTTCTTTTAAAATTTGACATTGAATCTATAAAACAATAATAATCCTAAAACTCTTTATTTTCATTCAACAGGTTGTGACCCAGACCGCCCACATCATGGACACAGCAAGCTCCCAATACATCACAGCAAGCTCCCCGTACAAAGTACATCAATGTTCTAAGTGTCCGGGGGACACAGCGTACCATTGTGTATCGTGTCCATGTGATCTGTGTCCCCAGTGTAAAGAGAACCATGTAAAAGATCTCCAAACAATAGACCATGATGTTGTGTCACACCGTGATAAAATCAACTACATCCCAACACAAGAGATCTGTGTGAGACATCCTAGCCATGTTTATACAAAGTACTGTGAACCTTGTCAAGTTCCTGTGTGTTACCACTGCAGAAAACATAGAACTCACAGACAACTTGATGTTAAAACAGCCTATAAAACAAAGCGACAACAACACAGAGGAACCATTCACACCATCAGAAGTGAGGCTCTCTTTTACAGACCTGTTCTCCTGACAGGAATCAAAGCTGATGTCAAAACCTGTCACACAGAATTCTCCCTCCTTCAATCAGAGATGTTAACAAAGGCCCAGAGACTGAAGAATCTCATTGACTATGTGGTATATGATCTATTGAACTATGTGTTATGTTACTTTGATTTCAAACACAGATGTAAAAAACAAAAGATAAAAATGATCAGACATATTGTCAGACTAAGGAGATATGAACACAGATATGTACAGCCAGCATTCACATTCAGTGCGCTACAATTCCTCTCATTCACAAAGACAGCCCTCCCCCAGATACATCTTACACTCCACACCAGCCAGCTCTCCATGACTGAGTCACTCAACAAGGAGGATGTGATGGAGTCACTGAGTGCAATCCAAATCACAGAGAGAGGAAACCGACGCGTAGGAAACCAGTGTCTGCTGAAACTGACGTCTGGTGCTGAGTTCCATCAATCTCTCACACTGACAGGTGTCCGTCGTTGTTTACACATTTCCTATGTGACATCAGACCGGGTCTGGGTCAGTGATCATTGGAACAATCTCATGTTGACAGACACAACAGGTGTCCCTCTACATCGTGTGGAGGATTCATGTAGTGATTTATATGGATTACACACAGTGAACAGTGAGAGTGAACTGATTTATATAGATAGGAATACTAACATCAACAAACTGTCAAAGGATATGAAAACAACCACCACATTTATAGAGAGAACAGACTCTACATGGAGACCACGGAGTGTGTACTGGTCCCCGTCCACTGGGGATCTACTGGTCGGGATGCGTAACTATGATACATGGACAGGCAAGGTAACCCGGTACAACCAGAGTGGACAACTCACACAAACCATACAGTACCACAACACAGGACGGCGACTGTATAGAGAACCTAACTATATAACAGAGAACAACAATGGGGATGTCGTGGTGTCTGACTCATTCAGTGCTGTAGTGGTGACAGAGCGTGGAGGAAGACATCGTTTCTCCTACACAGGACCTCCATCAGGATCAGGACTACAGCCATTAGGAATCTGTACTGACGCGCTGTCACACATCCTGGTGTGTGATTATAGAACCGACACAGTACAGATGATAAATAAGGACGGTCAGTTCCTGTCACATCTACTGACAGAATCACAAGAGATGGGTTATCCATGGGGCCTGAGTTATGATGTCAACACTCACCGTCTCTGGGTCGGATCAGTATCACTGTTCAACAACAAGGTGTGTGTCTACAGGTATATCACCAGACAGGACGCTCTGACAGGTAAGTCTGAGTCATTATCATTCACATTAATTAGATATAGATAACTAAGACACACAGTCCGTGTTAATTATCAGTCAATAAGATACATGTAAGACATGTTTATCTGTGTGATTGTTTGTCAATATAAACAACTCATTGTTACAGGGTTAGCTGTATCTACCAGTCATTGGGAGTCAGTGTTTATCTAAAATATACAGAAATTAGATACATTATTTTATTAATTAAATGTACAGTTACATGTTATTGTATTTAGTGAATAGAAATAGCAGGTTGCTGTATTTAATTATGAAATATATAGAGTGACTCATGTATTTGTAATCAGTTATTTTGTGACGTGTAAATTGACTTAATTTAATTATTTAGATAAATATTAAAGCAAGTGTCATGGTAATCAGGTTAAAGTTTTAATGTGTAGATGTAGCTCTATCATTACATATACTGTATGTATTAATTAACAGCTAATTAATGACTTGTTGTAGATGAACACAGACCCCGTCCTGATGGAGACACCCGATACACGACACATCCTCACAACACAACTCATCAACTAAACGAAGGTAAAACTCACTGACGCATGTATTTGTAATCGGTTGTTTTGTTACATGTTAATTGACCTAATTTAATTAATTAGACAAATAATAAAGCAAGTATCATGGTAATCAGGTTAAAGTTTTAATTTGTAGATGTAGCTCTATAATTAAATATAATGTATGGAGTGGATTAATTAACAGCTAATTAATGCCTTGTTGTAGATGAACACAGACCCCGTACTGATGAGGACCCCATGTCCAGCTCAACACCAGCCGTATAATGGAGATAGCTGGGATATTGACAGGTTGTAAATGTTTCTGTACAAATCTAGTCTGCTCTCAAAACCACACATGTTGTTTGTCACTTTGTTCAACATCTGCAGCTGAAATTGAGCTGTGTATAATTCACATGGACTGTAATACTGACTCCTGTTTATTTCACACTTTGTGATCATCCAAACATGGCTGTCTGTTGCTGAGTGAGAAACATCATGTTATACAAGTTTTATTTTCTGAATGTGGAATATTATAAAACAAATAATAACTAAACAATTAAACATTGTAAATGTTGGATCTTTATCAATTGTAAATGTATCTTTGTTTTGCTAATTGTGCCATTATTATACCCCATGTAATGGAATTGTTAGAGAATAATGATTTCAACCTATGTCAGTCAGTCCTGGATTTTAAGCAAAACATATATTATAATTTATAAAACAGCTGCACAGAAATTTATCATGTTTAATATGAAACTTCTAAGGTATTTAGGACACAACGTGTAGATGTGCTAATTACTAGGGAGTTCTGATTTATTTATCTTTCTGGGAATTTTACCTCCATGGAACTTAGTTTGTTGTCCAAATGTTGAATTTAGCAATGATTTTTAGGTCACCTGAGTCACTCAGGTGACTTATTGCAATTGGTCTTCGTCCGTCGTCGTGCGTTAACAATTTTACATTTTTAACTTCTTCTTGAAAACTACCAGGCCAATCGTTACCATTTTTGGTGTGAAGCATCTCTATGGTAAGAAGAATCTAAATTGTTAAATTTATGGCTCTACCACCCCTGGGGTGCCACAGGTGGGGCCAAATATGCAAAAAAAGCCTAATTTTCAAAAATCTTCTTCTCTACTCCCACGCATGTGAGGAAAAAACTGGTTGCATGGTTATGATGTCCGTGAGGCCCTCTACCAAAATTGTGAAATTTATGGCCCCTGGGTCAGGGGTTCTGGCTCTAGGGTGGGGTCCAATATGGCCATATAGTAAAAATGTATTAAATCTTAGAAAATCTTCTTCTCTACTATCATATATATTTGTTAAAAACTAAATGCATGATAATGATGTCCATGAAACCCTCTACCAAAATTGTGAAATTCATGACCCCTGGGTCAGGGGTTCAGTCTCTAGGGTGGGGCCAATATGGCCAGATAGTAAAAATGTATTAAATCTTAGAAAATCTTCTTCTCTTCTCCAATATATATTTGTTAAAAACTAAATGCATGGTTATGATGTCCATGAAGCCCTCTACCAAAATTGTGAAATTCATGACCCCTCAGTCAGGGGTTCAGGCTCTAGGGTGAGGCCAATATGGCCAAATAGTAAAAATGTATTAAATCTTAGAAAATCTTCTTCTCTACTCCCATATATATTTGTTAAAAACCAAATGCATGGTTATGATGTCCATGAGGCCCTCTACCAAAATTGTGAAATTCATGACCCCTTTGTTAGGTGATTAGGCTCTAGGGTGGGGCCAATATGGCCATATAGTAAAATGCTTTAAATATTAAATCAAAGGCCGGAACGGCCACAAAGGCGTCGAGCTGACATTTTCTTTTATATAGATTGATAAAATGATATCAATAATTTGAATTTTTGTACTAATAGTCGTATATCAAATAATACATATTAGAATAAAAAAAAGTAAATAATTTATGTTTTGCGTTCTTTAAAAACAAAATTCACTATATTTCCATATATAATAGGTTGTGATGCGTTTATAATACAATAACTCATCATAGTTACAAAAATCAAAGAAATTTCAAAGTTAAATTTTTTTTTTTATTTTCTTTCTGCTTTAAACAGTCTTTGAACAATTTTCAAGGTGAATACATTGATTACAGTGTGTCTCTAATTATAATAATAAAACATACTTTTATTTATTTCAATTCCCGTTTGAAAGATTACCTATGGTATGGTTGTTTACAAACAAATCCACAACACGTGCTATTTTTTGCTCGACCAAACCGACTGCATTATCGTGTTTATTTTTTTGCAACAAAATCACTAGATACGTTTATCGCTTATATTTATTTTGGAGGCCGTGCCCGATAGCAAATAAATTTACATATCAAATTTTATTTCTATCGGGCACGGTCTCCAGTTAAAATGTAATCGATAAACTAAAATAATATTTAGTAATGTTTACACCTTTTGTATTCATCCGCCATTCTTGAATAGGCAAATTTATACTTATGCAAAGAGTTATCAATAACCAGGGAGGCAAGGTTGGAATTTTTGTACACAATGTAGTTGAATAAATGGAATAAAAATCTTGTAATACGTTTAATACTATAAGGAACTTATTTTTTTGTGCGCTTTTAAAAGGCGGTGCAGTGCATGAATTTTTGGACGATTGCCAATCCAGACGATCGCTAGAAGGCTGCCGAGCATTAGCTCGACGCCTTAAAAATCTTATTTTCTACTCCCACACATGTGGGCAAAAAACTGAATACATGGTTATGATATCCACAATCTCCTTTACCTAAATTGTGAAATTCATGGCCCCTGGGTCAGGGGTTCAGGACATGAGGGGGTGGTGGCAATATGGCAATATAGTGTTAATGCATATAATGTTTAAAAATCTTCTTCTCTATTCTCACACATCTGTATAAAAAACTGAATAATAATTATGTTTACCAGGAAGTCCTCTACTGAAATTTTAATTTTCATGTCCCCTGGGGTATGGGTTTTGACTCTCAGGCAGGGCCAAAATGGATGTATAGATGTTAATGCATATAACGTTAAAAAATTATCTTCTTTACTCCCACACACCTGAAAGGAAAACTGAATTCATGATTTTGTAGACCAGATCTTTTAGTTTTTCACCAAAATTATAGGTTTCCCAGTTCTTTTTGAAATGTGGTCGTCATTACAAATTTATAATTTTTCTACTCCAGTATGAAACCTAGTTAATTAGATGCATATGAGACTCCTTGACAAGTTTGTGTATGGGATATATGCTACTCAGGTGACCGTTAAGGCCAGTTGGCCTCTTGTTTTTGTAGATAGTTAGGGCACAATGTGTTGATTTGCACATTTCTAGGAAATTTTAATTACAATGTTTTGTCTTCAAATTTTGAACCATTAGAATTTAGTATGTTGCTGTTTTAGACAAATGATTAAATATGTGCATAATTGCAGAAAGTTTTGATCTGATAATGTTTTGCTAGTAATGCCCTTTATCATTTTTAGCTAACTGAGCTGAAAGCTCAAGTGAACCTTTCTGATCACATTTTGTCTGTCGTCTGTCTGTCTGTTTGTTTGTCTGTCCTCTGTCCGTCAACTTTTCACATTTTCAACATCTCCCCCCGAACTACTGGGTCAATTTCAACCAAACTTGGCACAAAGCACCCTTAGGCAAAGAAGATTCAAAGTTTTGAAAATTAAGGAACGTGCCCCTTTTCAAGGGTAGATAATTAGGATTTATGTATCCCAACCTGAGAGAAATTCAAAGCCACCCTCCCATCCCGTTAATTAAGGTGGTTTGGAACATCTGTCAATAAAAATGTGGATTAAAGTACATTACTACTGAAATACTTTCATTGGTTTAGAATTTTCTTTCACAATATTTAACCAAAAAATCTGTTTTAGAAAATTTTGGAAAAGTAATAAATTTTCAAACCCGACTCGAACTCGTGACTTACAGGTCCGTAGTGAGCGCTCTAACCCACTGCACTGCGCTGTAAGGTAACAATGATGGGAAAGAAACTATTTATAAAATTACACTTGATTTATTGTTTATTTCGATAAATAATACGACACAACATGAAGGTGTCCCATTCCACCTTTCATGTAAATAATGAATTTAATAAAAATGTTGACTTATTCTATTTATTTAACAAATTTTTCAAAAGAGCGGTCCCCATACAATTCGCCTCAGTTGCAATCAGCCAGTACCAGGATTAACTTTTTTTGCGTACTGCGTCACCAAAAAGTGGTGTAGAATGCCACCTTAATGCATATATATTCTGCCATTCATGATGTGTAGCGTTGTCAAGTAATGGGAGAACATGGGGTATTTGAGCTTGCTCACTTTTTCTTTCCTTCTTGTCCAAGTATTTGGTATTAATCATTTAATACAATTATAAATTAATTATTTTTGTTTCTTGCAGAAAAGCTGCTTTTTTAAACGCCTTCAGGGGGAGACAGTAGAAAACCTGCCCGGATTACCCATAATTCCAATGGAGTTACAGAAGCTAAATAATTACCGGTCATCAACGGACTTTGTGTTCTGTGCGTGAACTCTACATAAACAACGTTTCATGAATGGACTCTGTATCTGTGTAGGTGAACAAAAATAACGCGTCATCAATGGACACTGTTGCTGTGTATGTGAAATCTGCACAAAAATAACGCTTCATCAATAAACTTTGTATCTGTATAGGTGAAATCTGCATATATAACGCATCCTCAATAGACTCTGTGCTCTGTGTACCTTATCTCTTTATGAATAAGGCATCATCAATGGAATCGGGGTTTTTTTGTGTATGTGAACTCTACTGTATTTGTTATCATACGTTTTTTATTAATTTTATCTTAGTGTAAATTTTGTCAGTATATAATATGTTTTACATATCTAAGCTCCTGAAATTTCTGGTATCTTTCGGTGCTAGGACGGAGATGTCCATTACAATTGTAGCCAATGTGTCACATGTTGTTGTTTTTTTCAATTTTGATTTTTACACAAATAATCTTGTATGTTGTAGTAAACATTATATTCAAAGGGGAATAACTCAAAATTTGTATTTTTCAGTCAGGATGAAAAAACAGTTATTCCCCTTGAGAATGAGAAATGAATTTGATGGTGTTTATCCCTGACAGTTTTATTGGTAGGATTGAATATCAGTTAATGTATTTTTACAATATACCGTGATCATTTGGAAAGAAGTGATCTGATAAGCTTTTGATAAGAATTTGATAAGTTTTAGATGGTTTTTTATACAATGTTATGTAGTTTTAATTTCAATATATTAATAGTTGATGTTAGATTAATTCATTAAGTTTGAGCTGTGCATGTGTAACAATTGGTGCATCATATATTGCTTGTTGTGCTCAAAATGTAGGTCACAATGACCCAATTAGAATTATGGTAGTTTATGGTGAAACTATTTTAGAACATATCTATTTGGAAAAAAAAAACAAACTTGTGTTTTAGAAATGAAGTACCATTAATCATACCAGGAGTCATTTACTCATGTATATCAATGTGAAAGTAGGTCATGATGACCTCAATTTGTATTTAGCAAGCTGCTAATCCTATGTGTTGTTAATGGTGTTTAAGCACATTTCTCACACTCTGTATCTCTGTTGACCAGATAGATAGGACAACTCAAGTTAATGTCATTTTCTTTTGAGAATTTTTTTGTTTTGTTTACGCACACAATGAACGTGATGAAATACATTTATAACGTATATATATAGTATTATGTTTATTTTTATTGTGTTTACACTTACCATGAAAAACATAATACTTGTATACAAATGATGTTTGGGTAAATGTAGCGAGCTGTAGATAAAAGTCAATATTTACACTTGCAAATGTTTTCCCTTATATAACACTGTTTGAGCAATCCGCTGTTATTTCTGCATAACATCATTATGGGTCAAGAGGTCAAAGTAGCGCATGAATAATATAGGTCACTACTTTTTCTATGTACACAAACTAATCGACTTGTGCTGAAACACACCTATTAGATAATAGATATCGTAATGAAAACATAATTTAGGCATAAAAAATAAACGTACATGTATTTGAATTTTGTTATACGAAGTTTTATTCATTCATTCTCATAAAAAAAACCATTAATCGCGGGGATAAATGATTCATGTTAGATAACACGTTAGGCATGTAAACATAATGTTTATGGTTCGACATCGTAACGAGGCGTTCTTGAAAATTACAATCGTAATTTGTCAAAGGAGTTAATTCAGTTAAAATTCATTTCTGATTTTATTACAAGCCTCAGTCAAAATTGCAAACGCAAAATTACAGACCTTTCGTGTGTAGCATTCACGGATCACGGTCAAATTTTAAAACTCCTTGTGTTTTCTGTCCGATTTGTTCCGTAAAAAATTCATCAAAGTTAAAATCGCTTTCCTCTATAATGTCGGAGGAAATCATTAGGCTATTGAATCTGATTCTGCGATAGATTTCCCCCTGAAAATGCCTAATTATATACTCTTACTCAACTTTCAATCGCCTGTTTTTAAATTTCTAACCGCTCTGCGACTTCAACACAGGTGGTACTATTCCGCCAAGCTTCAATCAGGTTTTTCAATTGTACAAGTGAATTTTCTTTTCTGTTTCCCTTTTTAATGATAAAAAAGTGTTGTCTCCTCAAAAGTAGTGTCATATTCATTTATCACAATAATCAAATGCTTGCAACATTAATTGTTGCACTATTTTTTGTTACGTCATTTTAATCGAAGCGGCTTTCTAGGTCATCACAAAAGAGGAAGTATGGAGCATTGTTAGTGTTATAATTTGCAACAAATGTAAATATAAGAAATAAGGTATCATTTTTGGATGTCTATCGGGATATAGATACGGGTTGGTACGTGATCAAATCTTCCATAAAGCCCTTCGGGCTTTATGGGATTTGATCACGTGACCAACCCGTATCTATATCCCGATAGACATCCAAAAATGATACCTTATTTCTTAAATAAACTTAAAGTGACATGTCTATATTGTTTGTCTTTTTTTCATAGTCAGGCAGTACTGTAATACTTGGTACAGAACGAGGACACAGATTAATCCGCAATCACACACTTTGTATATATACCGATAACCCGCGATCCCGCATTTTTCATATACGGTTAATCCACAATTACGCATTTTGCATATACCGTTACACCACAATCTCGCATTTTTAAATATCATATATCTAAAATGTAACATCTAAACCAGAGACATATAAAAAAATATGTCTCTGTCTAAACCAGACAAAATTCGAAAAATAAATGGCTTAATATGTGTAATTTTATATTCCAGAAATCAAAAAATAGCATTACCCTGCCGTTTTTACCTTTTTAAAATCTATTTTGAATTTAAAACCACAGGGGCTCGGTTGTCAGACACTGAAATTTATAACAATTTATTCCCGAATAAAAAAAATATACATAAATGGTCATTCAATATATGTTCTATGGTATCGAAATAAAATACGCCGTTAAAATCGCCCTTTATCGTTGTTTTAAAAAATGTGTATCATATGTACATTAAAACAAAAGGCCCAGGGGCCACATCACTCACCTGAGCAACAATTGCCTTAATTCTGATCAAATTAGCATTACAGTATCAAAATACCTCGACATTAGTTGTCGAGGTATTTTGATACGGTAATGCTAAAAAAAAATTGAAAATCTGCCAATTTTTACCCACCTCTTTTTTGGGTAAATATTAAGCCCCTTTTGTTGTTGTACCTGTAAGAAGATTTTTTTCTTTTCCTATATACCCCCCCCCCCCCATTGCGTGGCCTCACTTTTCTCTAGGGAATCATGGTTTCATCAAACTTAAATCTGCATAACCTCTGCTTTCACACTAAGTACTGAGTTTTGGACCGAAAACTTTCCCAGAATATTTATAAAGATTTTCTCTATATATTCCTATGTAAAAATTCAAACTGCCATCACGGCCCCGCCCTACCACTAGGGACTGTGATTTTGCAAACTTGAATTTACACTACCCGAGGATGCCTCTACACAAGTTTAAGCTTTTCTGGCCCAATAGTCTTTAAAAAGAAATTTTTTAAAGATTTTCTCTATATATTCCTATGTAAAAATTCATCCCCCATTGTGGCCTCACCCTACCCCTGGACTATTATTTAAACAAAATTGAATCTATACGATCTGGGGATGCTTCCAATCAAATTTGGGCTTTCCTGGCCTAATAGTTTTGGGAAGAAGTTTTCTCTATATATAAAAATTTATCCCCCATTGTGGCCCTGCCCTACCCCAGGAACCATGATTTGAACAAACTTGAATCTACATTATCTGAAGATGGTTACACGCCAATTTGAGCTTTCTTGGCCTAGTAGTTTTTAAAAGAAATTTTTTAAAAAGATTTTCTCTATATATTCCTGTATAAAAATTTATCCCCCAATTGTGACCCCACCCTACCCCCGGGGACCTTGATTTGAACAAACTTGAGCCTACACTATCTGAGGATGCTTCCACTCAAATTTGAGCATTCCTGGCCTATAATAGTTTTTGAGAAGAAGATTTTAAAAGATTTTCTCTATATATTCCTATGTAAAACTTGATCCCCCTATTGTGGCCCCTTCCTACCCCCGGGGACCATGATTTGAACAAACTTGAATCTACACTATCTATAAGGATGCTCCCATTTTAAGTTGAGCTTTTCTGGCCTAATAGTTTTTGAGAAGACGATTTTTAAAGATTTCCTCAATATATTCCTTTGTAAAAATCCATTCCCCATTGTGGCCCCACCATACCACCAGGGACTATGATTTGAACAAACTTGAATCTACACTACCTGAGGATGCTTTCATTTTAATTTGAGCTTTTCTGGCCTAATAGTTTTTGAGAAGAAGATTTTTAAAGATTTTCTCTATATATTCCTATGTAAAACTTGATCCCTCAATTGTGGCCCCTCCCTACCCCCGGGGACGATGATTTGAACAAACTTGAATCTACACTATAGTCTGTCCCAAGATATTTATGCTGCACATTTGGACGATTTTTAATAAAAATACACTTACCTGTGAAAGAAGTGCAATTGAAATAGATGAAAGGGCTATTTTCCAGGGGCGTTTCGACTGAGAAATCTTGGAAATTTTTCATAGTTTTGAATGAACATCGTTTGAACCCTGAGGTATTTATAAATATCAAGCAATTAAGCCAAATGTGAATCCAAAATATCTTGGGACAGAGTATACCTGAGGATGCCTCCAAACAAATTTCAGGATATTTCCATACAGGTTACAGCTTTTCAGGCCGAATAGTTTTTGAGAAGAAGATTTTTTAAAAATACCAACAAATTTTCAATAATTCTCAATTATCTCCCCTTTAACACAGTTTAAAGAGGGCGTGGCCCTTCAAACTTGAATCCCCTTCACCTAGTGGTGCTTTGTGCCAAATTTGGTTGAAATCTGCCCAGTGGTTCTTGAGAAGAAGATTAAAATTGGAAAAGTTTACAACAACGACAAACAACGGACAAATTGTGATCAGAAAAGCTTACTTGAGTCTTTGGCTCAGGTGAGCTAAAAAGTAAAGCGACGACACTCGCCATCTTGGATTTCAGGGGGGGGGGGGGGGGCTCAATTCACAGTTTAATTTCAACAAGTTATACCCTTTGTCTACCGGTTTCTGGCGAGAACTAGGTCACAAAATGATCCGATGACTTCTCCCTATACTTTATATAAGTATACATGCCGTTTTAACCACCCAGTGACCCGAAACGTCCTCGATACCATTCCATTTCATCGAAAGCAACGGAAGTTTGCATCGAGCAACGCGACACCTAGCGGCGGCTCTCCATATAAAGTCAGAGATGTTTTGAATGCATACGGTAAGTCCAGAGAAATCGAAAGAACCCCGCGAAAATAGACAGCGACCAGGAAAAATGTGTAAACATTGCGGAAAATGATCACAATATCTTGATAACAGGCCAAGCTGGAACAGGAAAGACATTAACAGTAAAAAACATTGTCACATGGTCACCATCTGTACCAAGATGGGTAAGTCTAAGCCACATATAGCAACATAAAGTAACACACAGCAACATACAGCAACTCATAGCAACACACAAAGAAAGAAGTTATAGTGGGGCAGCTGATGGTCACCATCTGTACCAAGACGGGTAAGTCTAAGCAACATAGAGCAACTTAAAGCAACATACAGCAACACGCGGCATATAGCAACACACTGTAACTCTCAACACACAGAAACACAGAAGTTACAGTTGGATGACAGCTACACAGTGGGGCAACTGATGGTCACCATCTATATCAAGATAGGTACTGTGGAATCATTTAATATGGTGGGGGTCAAATTTTTGATGGACAGATGTTAGCACATACAGCACCAAATAGCAACACACGCAACATGTAGCAACACAAACACATATGTAAGGTGAATGACAGCCACACAGTTGGGCAACACAATTTGTACCAAGATGGGTAAGTGTTAGCAACATACAGCAACACTTGTCAACATATTTTCTGTATTATTGTGTAATTGTATAGTGGTTATAACTTTAATTTATACCAGAAGTTCCATGATATTCTTAAGTCTCTAGTCGCTTAAGTTAAGTCAGTCTCAAATGTGTCAGTTTTCTTAAATCCAAAACTCCGTAATAATGTAAATGTTCTAGAAAGTTATATCAACGCTCAATCACTCTATCAAATATTTACGAGTATTTCAAAATCACACATTTCACATGTAAATGAAAACGCTTGTTATGGATCCATAGAATTATTAATGAACAAATGTTATATACACAAATATACAGTTATACAAACTTCCTGTTATCACCATCCTTACCACGTTACAACGTAAATGTAAGCCTGCCTTAAAGTTAATTTAAAGTCCAAGTAACCCAAACCTAATGCCAACCCACTTAGCACGGACTAAACGCCTTGCATGCTGCACAATGGAAATTTATGGGACAATAAACAAAATGCTTAGCGAGGCAATTAATGAACGAGATGGGAAACGGAGACTGGGGCCCACCCTTCTACCCGGGGAAGTGAGTTGACTCGACCCTAAGAGAAGATTCCACGTCAACTGCTGGACTAAGTCAAATCCCGACTTTATATACACCGCGCTCTGGGGGTGTGTTTCTCTTAACCAATCAGAAGGACTATATGTATTTATAACTCGACCCAGATTTTCCCCACCTCATTATGAATAACACAGACATTTTCCCAATGACACTTAAACGAATACAACCAATCATATTTATCGTTACGTTTTGCTTAAGCAATAGATGAACACGTGCTTGACATGTGACCATGCTAAATATAATGTATATTTTCATTCATATCTTTGTTTACTGCTTGATGCTGTGTTATTTTCTTTTCTTTTTTCATGTATTATGTGTTCAAAGTGGCATATAGGCCCGACGGGCCTGGTGTGTAATCTATGCTGACTGTTGTTAATATTACACTTGGAAATGTATACACATGTCACTATAAATAAATAAATTACTTACTTACTTATAATCCTATCAGTTGTATTATTCTCTAGGTATCTCTAACCATGAGGAATACTCACTGGTCCGCGAGATGATGGACGACGAGAAAGAGAAGACGCT
The DNA here is from genome assembly GCF_902806645.1 of Magallana gigas. Lineage (NCBI taxonomy): Eukaryota > Metazoa > Mollusca > Bivalvia > Ostreida > Ostreidae > Magallana > Magallana gigas. The sequence goes on along the minus strand of NC_047560.1, from coordinate 6,803,086 downwards.
GACTCTCCGCCGAGACAAGTCTATTGCCAAGGACCAGAAGAAACTCGACGAGATGAAAAAGAAACTCCACACGGACGATGAACGTAGGCTACGTTCATTGATACGTGATTGGACATTTTCATAAAGTTTTGATCAAATGATTTTAATTGGAGTAGTTGATGAAATTTAGATTAAAAAAAATGTATTGAGTTTTGATTGGATGTTTTGTAAATGAGTTTTGATTGGATGATTTTTCAGTGGAGTGGTTGGACCATTCACGGACCCTGAGGGAACAGGGGGTGTTGGACGTGGACACACTACTGCTGAGGAGGAAGTTCTTTTTCTCCGACCGAAACGTTGACCAGCGTGACCCTGTACAACTACATAGAATTATACATACAATCTGCTATATGTACAGGTAACCTAGAATTATACATACAATCTGCTATACATACAGGTAACATAGAATTATACATACAACCTGCTATATGTAAACAGATAAGTGTGTTTACTGGATAAATCTAACCAGATACGTGCTTATATAATTCCATTTATTTATATGTATACTCCGTGTGTTGACAGGGTAAATCTAACCTAATCACGGCAGGTAAGACGATCGGCGAGGCGTCACAGGAAGTGATGACAGGCATTGGAGAGACGGCTGACGTCATGGACAGGATGTACCAGGTGAGGCGCTCTGATTAATTGTCTTCGGCTAACTGTGTGATTTCTTTCTTAAAAATTGATATCATTAAGGTAACATCTCATAGAATTAACAATGAATGTCTACAGAAAGACGTATTTCTTGTGTTTTAAAAACTGTAGATTCCTTATTAAACACAAGGTATAAACATCACGTAAAATCACATGAAACTTTGGCGTAGCAATTTCATATACTCAAGATTTGATGCAGCTGAATCTTGAAATTTAAGACTTGCATGAAATAAGGAATCTACATTATCATTTTAAATGTACATGTATCATAAGGTTTGATATGAATGGTGTTGTATTTTTAGGAGACATTGCTAGCTCTTGCTAAGGCAGTGGCCAATGCGACGGCCCAGCTCGTCCTGAAGGCCAAGAGTGTGGCCAGCACCACCGAGGACCAGGGGCTTCAGAACAAGGTCATCAGCTCGGCGACCAGCTGTGCCCTCACGACAGCTCGTGGCCTGTACCAAGGTACGTCTGTTCATCTACTGTACACAGGGTTATTGTAGCCTTGTATTTCTTTCACCCTTCTACTTGCAAATTTGTCCTGTCTTCAATTTGCCAAGATGTAGTTGTGTTAAAAGGGAGAAGATTGGAGACCTTTGATTTTTCTGAGTCTTAAATTCATCTGCTGACAATGAGGAGAAAAATGGGCAAAATAAAAAACCGGGTGCGAATATTTCCCTGTATACAGATAAACTTGAGGTGTGTAGTATGATAAGTCGGAGTTTGTAGTTAATCCATGTACATCACAGAACAAACTGATCGACCGGGCGACGGTCTGTACCCTCGCCACATTTCAACTCGAAGCTTGTAGCAAGGTACGAGTTATATATCATGGCTTGGAATAAGGTATGATTTATCAGGCTTTTATAACACTACCACGCGTATCTTACAACAAAATTCTTATCATTGGAGTTAGGAGAAAGCGGTTGTTCCTCAGCGGGAACGGAAGAAGTGGTAACTAGTGGAACAGGTAAATTGTCAACTTGGTATACTTCAACCGTAGAATATCCGTCTAAAAGAGGGACGTGAACAATGGGAAATAACTGCTGGGCTTAAACGTCCCATGGCCAACATATTTAATTTATAAAAAAAGAGAAAAAAAAAAAAGAAAACAAAAATGCTTTAATCATGTATCTAGCTATTCCCACGCTTAAGTCAGTCATTATGACCTAAAGACGTAAATATCGTCCGGATTTTAAAATCCACGTGGTGAGGGTATTTACGAGTTTACAAAAATTGATACAGTGCTTTCAAGAGACCCTTAGCCTTATGCTCCTTGATTTGGGTCTCTTGACCTTAACCTCCCCAATTGACATGTCGTCGTCCGAATTTGACCTTATGTCATTCCTCCTGAGTTGCTCGTCTGTCAGTGGTTCAATGTCATTATTCATAGTCTCATCGGTCTCAATGTCGTTGGGGTCGAGTGTCAACTGATCACTAAGTTCGTTTGGCCTATCAGCTAAACGTTCTTCCCTATGTCTTATTCGTCTCTGTAGTTCGGCCAGTGGTATGTCATCCTCATCAGAGGAGTCCTTCCTTTCGTCTCTGAACTTGTCATTGAGAGCTTCTGGCCCTTCGTCTTCGATTGTGGAGTCCATATGATCCTTAGGACGAAAATTAGGAAGAAAATTAGAAGAATCAAGGACTCCGATCTCGTACGTCTTGTCGCTTACATCCGATCCCGTCTCTGTGCAATTATCAGAGTCATCAGTCAGTAGTGAGTGATCTATCCGAGAAAGGAGGTCAGCACAAGAGTTATCTGTACCCGCAACATACTCTACGGTACAGTCATATCCAGCCATACACATTGCCCACAGTTTAACTTTACCTGTGGTTCATAGCAGGGAAGATATGCACAAATCATCATCCAGTGGTACTATAGTATCATTAATTTTCAGTGAGGCCAGTCTGCAATTCGTACTTTTTTCTACGGATGAGATGTGCACATCCTCCTCCAGGGGTACATACACATTCTTAATTCTTAAAGATTTTAGGTCAAAATACAACCTAACACCGTTACTAAGCAACCAATCACGCCCAAGGATAACATTTCTGGACATTGAGCGTGTTACATAAAAATCTTGTACAACACCATTTCCGCCAATAATAAAAGAAATTCTAGCCATTCCATCTATGTCTAATGGGGAACCATCCACACCCATTAAATTTAACCTTTTTCTTTGTAGTTCCGGTTTGTATTTTAGTGAATCGTAAATTTTCCGTTTGATAAGACTCACCTCTGCTCCAGTATCCACTAAAGCCCTAAGTTTCTGGTTCTGAACTTTAATTAAACAAGAATTTGGACTACCAGCAAAATTAATGAAAGCTGATTTTAACTTCTTGGCAGGTGATTGATTACTTAGTTCTCCTACTCTTACCTTTCCTCCTCCTCCGCTGCCGGCCTCATTGCGACGGAGGGTTTCTAGTTTAAACGGTTTTTCGGGGTGGGACGTTTTCGAGCTTGGGGCTGTCCTGGTCTTTCGGGGCAATTTCGAGCTATGTGACCTTCTCTTTTACAATTAAAGCATGCATTCTCAAATTGTTCAGTTCTGGGCCTTCTTCTATACCGCATGTGACCTATTTCCATAGGCACAATAGTGCGAGGGGCAGGGATAGGGTTTTGAGGTATTAAAGTAGGGGTATGGTAGGGCGGATCAGGCGCGAGGTGTCTGAGCCTGGGAAATACCACCTCTTCCGGATCTCGCGTCGGGACAAACTCTTTCCCTAACCGCATTTTAACCTCGGTATGAAAGTTTTGTATCGAAAGCGCGCTATCCGCGGCAGCCGTCAGCGTAGTCGGCTTTTGATGCATGATTTTGATTTTCATGTGATCGTCGGACATACCGTCAATGAACAATTGTACCAACTGGCGCTGTACCTCAGGAGGGTCAAGGCTGTCAAATGCATCGAGGGCCAGTCGAGAGAGTCGAGTGCTGTACACTTGGACATTTTCGTCAGGTTTTTGTTTAATTTTGAACAGGGATGCATATGCGTGATGTTTGTCATTACATTCCCCAAATCTTAAAATTAGTTGGTTTTTCAGGTGCCCCCATCCCCTTTCTACAGTTTGGTCATGAACGCGCTGTTCAATGTACAGGCCGATATAGTCACTTACATCCCCCCTACTATGTCTTAGAGCAAGACGGACTTTTTCATCATCTGTCAAATGGGGATTTAAGACCAAAGCTTTGTTTATTGCATTTATCCAAACCCGGAATTCCGACGGCTTCCCCGAAAAAGGAGGTGTATCAATTATGATTTCTTGCTTTTTAATGGCGATTTTAATTTGTTTAAGTTTCTCATTCACTGTCGTACTAAGTTCAGTAAACCCTTGCTGTATCGTACCAGCAACAATATTTGTGGCTTGTTCTAAACCTTCAGTCATGTTTACCAGACAATAAATACCCAAAAGAATAATAGAATAAATAAGAATAAATCAAGAGTAGATGAGACTCGGACTTACAAAACAGGACAGTAAAGAATAATAAAATTGTCTTACCGTGACTGGTTAGATAGATCCAAAAATCCAAAGTCTTTTAAAGAAGGTACAAATCCTGGTCGCTGGCGCCAATCAGCCCGTATAACACTACCACGCGTATCTTACGTAAGTAGTGCACACGTTAAGTAAAAGTCTTAAGTGATCGTATAGTGGTTTTATTCGGCAAAAAGCAAACTAAATACACAGTCCCAATTCGGGGAAGTCAGAGAGAGATGTTGAGAGTTCGAAAGAGCGTCGGAATTAACCTAACTTGCGAGAAGTTAGTAGTTTTATAATATTTGGGGAAAACAACTATCAAAGTAAAACAAGTGTTCATTGGTTGTTGAAAAGCCCCGTAAGAGGGCGCCAACACCCTGTTACTATGATGCTCCAAGATGGCGTCGAGCTGGTCAGTCAAGAACCCGCCCTCAATCAGTGTTCTTAGGGTCAACCAAGGTTACGACAGTTATTTACTAGGGGGGAGGGTCACTGTATCGTGACCAATTATTGTCATCTACATGAACCGATCAACGACTAATTGACTTCAATTAGCAGATTGATGTATGTAATTGTTTGGTTTACATTAAACTTTACCCCCTCAGGTTATTTGTGTACTAATCTGGAACCTAATGTCCAATTTGGAGACATACTGACCAGCAAAAGAATGTAATTACAGTCATTAACGGATCATCACCGCAAAACAATATACCCCATAAATGTAAACATGGTAGCTATTGGCTCTCTCTCTGACCTTCCTTTAAAGCAATATAGTCTTTGATGGACACAAAATATTCGTGATTCAATTAACATGGAATATACATTAAATAAAGGTATTTACTTTACGAAAGCATTCTATACTGATTCTGAAATAAAATGATAAGTCAATTCACAATAGTTCACAGAATAATATGTAACGTCCAATAAGTATAGTCAAAGTTATAGGATACGTAAAATATAAAGTCCAATCACCAGTGTTCGATTATGTAATTACATGTAACAAGGGCTATTTTGTTACACTTTGTCACTTCTAAGTTAAAGGTAAATTGACTGACAGAGCTACCGGTAATAGCTTGTACAAAGCTTTCAGATTGTCTCTGTATATCTCTGTAGCTCCATGACTTTGGTTCGGTAAGAAGCTATGCTGACTGGTAACACAATTTTATTTGGACAACCTTTAGTTTGCTGTTAATTTGGATTTGATTTTTATGAAATCTGTTTTAAAGATTGAATATCAGAGTTTGATATTAGTACTAATATTGTGATATGAAATAGATGATATACATTTTTTCATTTGAATTCTTTATGATTGATACTTACTGGTTTGACTAACCCATTTGTTTGGATCTGATTTTTTCGGGTTGATTCATGAGGTTCAGACTAATCCCTTTGCTTGACAAATTCTTCTGGAAATGATCTTATAGGTTAGAAATACTCAAAAGAATGCGGCCGATTTCTTGAATCGGGATTGATCAAATTGGATGGGATAGATCCTATAGGCTGAGATTGATCCTAAAGGCTGAGATAGATCCTATAGACTGAGATTGATCATAAAGGCTGAGATAGATCCTATAGACTGAGATTGATCATAAAGGCTGAGATTGATCCTATTGGGTAGGATTGATCCAGTAGGATGGAAATCATTATATTTGTTGAGACCTTGGATTTTTATTGATCCTGTATGTTAAGTGCAAATACTGTCTTTGAGTGTGGTGTAGATGGTGGCTCTTATTGGTTGAATTAATCCATTTGTTACAATAAGTCCTATTGGTTGAATTTATCCATTTGTTACAATAAGTCCTATTGGTTGAATTAATCCATTTGTTACAATAAGTCCTATTGGTTGAATTTATCCATTTGTTACAATAAGTCCTATTGGTTGAATTTATCCATTTGTTACAGTAAGTCCTATTGGTTGGAATAATAATCTCTTAGGATGACATCTGCCTGTTGGTACTAACACCGTTTTATATTGTATCACTATATATGTTGTAGGTGGTGGCTCCGACCATCAGTAGCCCGGCCTGTCAGGAACAGCTGATACACGCCACAAAGGGTGTGGCTCACTTTGTTGAGGGAATCGTGGAGGCGGCCCAGCAGTCCTGCAGCGACGACAAGCTTCTGGCCGACCTAGGCACCGCAGCCACCGCGGTTACTCAGGCTCTTAACGACCTGCTACAGCACATCAAGAAGGGGGCAGGGCCCACCGCGGTAAGTGGGATAGTCACTGTTTTCTTTTTCTGTAGCTTTTTATTTTCTCTCTCTCTCCCTCTCTCTCTCTCTCTCTCTCTCTCTCTCTCTCTCTCTCTCTCTCTCTCTCTCTCTCTCTCTCTCTCTCTGAAATAGACCTGTTACACAATATTTAGAAAAAATGAAGAAATTATTACACTGAATTTTTTGTTATAATGACAAACACATTTTAAGGATATTTTGATACAAAGCATTGAGCCTTTAATGATACCAAGATTATGTCATTGAACTCTTCTGTGCAGTGAGGTAGTAAATGTATGTTTTTGATATTCAGGCTGGGGAGTCCCACGAGGACGCAGTGGACACGATCCTGACTGTGACGGACAGACTGTTCAGTAATGTGGGCGACGCCCACGAGATGGTGAGACAGGCCAGGCAGCTAGCTCAGGTAAGCTCGCAAATATCTCACACATCTTTCATAAGTTCAATTCTATAAAAGTCAATGCTAGATTGGGTTAGCACCTACATGGCTCAGAAATTTAACACTGTTGACTGTTTCAATATATTTACTTGTTTATGATATAATTTTTTTGACCTTGATATCTGTTGTTTTCAGGTGACCTCTTCATTGGTTGGGGCCATCAGGGGAGAAGCTGAGGGCCACTCTGACTCGGACATGCAGAAGCGGCTCCTGGCCGCCGCCAGACTACTCGCTGATGCCACCGCGAACATGGTGGAAGCTGCCAAGGTAAGGAAAAGTTGTGTGCATTGAACAATGAGATGGGAAGTATTATAGTATACTGTGTTTCTGGTTATGTAGACATTTGTAGGCCGCAGAGCATATGATGGTAAAGATAAAGCAGCTGAAACTGTAGAATGCAATATCAAGTTAAACATTTGTAAAGTCAAATGTTATATTTGATACAGAGTTGTATATCACAGTTGACAGCTATATTATGTTCAATCAATTTCAGTAAAGTGTTATATTCTAATATTACAGGGCTGTGCGTCGAGTCCGAACGACTCGGAGCAGCAGAAGAGACTACGAGGCGCTACAGAGGATCTCCGGGCTGCCACAAATATCGCCGCCAGCAACGCCCTCAAAAGGAAACTCATCAGGAGGCTAGAGGTCAGAGACTCATTAAGTGTCGTTTAATTATCTCTAGAACCTGTAATTTAATTGCAGTAAATGATATACGACATGATGGCTTGATATTACAACCATGTTTTGTGATGAGACTTTACTTGAGTCATTTAGGTGTATTATGGTTACAACCATGCTTTGAAATGTAATTGGATTGTAAAACGAGTATTTTACAATCGTTATTTAATATGTAATTGGGCTTTAAAAGATTATATCTATGATTTGTAGAACGCCGCGCGTCGCATCACCTCAGCCACCACACAGCTGATTAACGCCTCAAAGAACGCTAACAAATCCAACACTAACAAAACCTCGGAACATCAACTGACTCAACAATGCCAGGTAAGCAGTGATGGGGACATCATTCCATAATTCTTATCAATAAAAGAAGTCTCAATTCAATTTACATAATGGTGGAAACACTTAGCTATTGGAGGTATAGTAGATTGGCCAGTAAGCTAAAGGTTCTTGGTTTAAATCCTGCTGTAATTGTCTCAACAATGCCAGGTAAACAGGGGACACTTATCATTCCATAATTCTTATTACAGAAGTTGTTAGATGACAAACAAGACACACTGAATGTTGAAACACTGATAAATGCTGGGTTATAATTGATTGGCAAAAGGTCGAGGGGTCAAATCTTCCTGTTGTGTTCTATGACTAAGCATTGTATCTGCATTCCTTCTGTTTCTCCAGAGTATTATAGTATTGTCTAATTGTCTAAGAATATTGTATTGTGTCTTCCAAATACTGCCGATGATTGGCTGATTGGGACTGTAGTTTTTTTTAAATCATATATGATTGGCTAAGAAAATAATAGTGTGTCCTCCTTGTATTGTTGTATTTTATTGGCTGAGACTATCACATGTTGTTCTCCTTCTACAGATCATGAATGAACAGCTGCCTCTGTTGATCCAAGGATTCCGGGGATCTGAGACAAACCAGGACAGCGCTACAGCCCAGCTACAAGTGATCAATGCTAGCAAGGAATTTATACAGGTATAAAGTACAAATTGTAAGGGAGACCATTTGGCAAGAAAAAAAATCAAACATTGATACTACAATATCTGTAAAATCTCGCTGCAGTGTTTAGGGGAGAAAGGAAAATGTCTTAAAACTAAGGTTTCTGTGCTATATTTATTAGTCCCCTACCAGTTTCACCGGAGGGGACTATAGCTTTCCTCTGCGTCCGTCAGTCCGTCTGTCCATCCGTCAGTCCGTCTGTCTGTCCCACTTCAGTTTTCCACACTTTTTTTCTTTATGCATTTGAGGAATAATATGATCGGGTTCGTTATCGGGTTCGGTGTGTAACTGAATAAACGAGGTCAGTATGTAGTCAGTAATAATATCGTGCGTTACTTGTACCATTCCTTTTCCTGTACCATTCCTTTAATCATTTCTAACAAACAAATAAAATCTATAAAATAGTGTCAAGTATTGTGTTGTAAATTTAATCGGCAGGGTTTTTTTGTATTATTATTACAATCGGGTTCGTTGTCGGGTTGGGCTGTTTAACTGTTTGGTTTGATTCGGGGTTCAGAAGAGGGTAAGAAATGATATTGTGCATAACAGTGCATTGTTTTCACAAATTTTTACCAGCGAATACAGAATAGACTTGGCGAAATTACAGGAGATGAAATAAAGAGTATTATTTTACCTATTTCCTATTTAATTTCTATATCAACTATATAGTTTTAATTTCCTCTGTTCTTTTATCTCTGATTAAAGCATGACATCTCGTTTTTAATAGCTCTGAAATAGTTGTGTGCTTCACTGGTATCGGAAGCAAATTGAAAGTGTGTGGGGGGGGGGGGGGGCTAGACTAATCCTCTGAAATATTGAGAAAAAAGTAATTCCCAAAATCATGGAAATCCTAATCCGGGGGGGGGGGGGGGGGGAAGTATACCTTTACTTCCAATAAAAAAAAATTACTTACCCAAAATTCTTTTTCCAAAATCACGAGATTCCTAATCCGGGGGGGGGGGGGGCTAGTATGCTTCTGAATCCACTTTTTCAATCCTCAGTGTAAATTTAGAAACAATCTTTCCTGCGAGAAAAAGTGGGGGGGGGGGGGCTGAACCCTCTATTATGCTATGTTTCTAATGGTAAGGTATAAATTTGCAAAAAAAGTGGGGGGGCTAAGCCCCCCCCCCTAGCCCCCCCGGTTCCGACGCCTATGTGCTTGGAAGCTTTCATAGAATAATACAAACCGGTAGGGGACGTGTATTGCTTATGCAATACTCTCAGAATGCTTGTTTTTTTTTATCAAAATATTTTATTTATTTTATCAAAATAATATGATGTGCATAGCTATTGTAATAGACACTAGTTTCACATCTCGGTTCACTGGCCACATTTCTTCTGACAGCCTACCAGTCAGCTGGTATCCGCCGCAAACGCCGCAGCCCCAACGGTTGGAGATCAAGCCGCAAGCATGAACATGAACCAGGCAGTGAAGATGATGACCACCGCGCTCGCGGAGCTGAGAACCGCCTCAGGGAAGGCAGAGGAGATGTGTATCTCACTGGAGGTGGACGCCGCGCTTGATCAGCTGACCGAACTCGACCGCGAGCTGGAGGAGTACCGCAGAGCCACTGACAGCGGTAACCTTGTGCCACTACCCGGTGAAACGGTAAGGCCAAGAGGAAAATGTCATGGTGATGATATAGTCAGGTCAAGGGTTAAAGGTCATGAATACTCAATGATAGTAGCATGTGTATACATAGTGCATTTGTTAATTGGATTATATGTAAAGTGAAGTGGATCATTCGTATTATGTTCAGGCCAGGGTTAAAGGTCATGAATATTTAATGATAGTAGCATGTGTTTAGTGAATAAGATCATTACTAAAAAAGTAAGTAAAGGGTGTAAACTGTCAGATATTTTTTGATTATTATATAAATGGGAGATTTGATATTGTATCATGGCTTTCTATTGTAATATGGTGGAATGGAGTTGATACATGATTTTGTTACGTATTTCAGGTGGAGGCGTCGGCCATGAAACTTGGCTCCACCTCTAAGAACGTGGGATCGGCGATGGCTCAGCTACTGACGGCTGCCTCACAGGTAAACACAGATAATTGTATAATGGAGACAGAAATTTTGTAAAATATATAGAGCATTTCATATATTCTGGTAATAGATGATCGTTGTAAAAAAACAAGACATCACAAAAAATATGATACGCAAAAATTGAAACAAGATGACTGATGGAAATGAAAAAGTAACGTATTTACCCCCATTTTTGTAATTTTTGTGATATAAGAAAAAACGGAGTGAACAGTATAATATATATATATGACATGATTTCATTCTGTTGTGACTTTTCTTCACACATTCTTCCCTGTGGTCATTTCTCAGGGAATTGGATTTTATTTATCTATATATTTATCTATATAATATATTTCCACTATATGGTGATTTTTCAGGGCAATGAGAATTACGTGGGTGTAGCAGCCAGGGACACCGCAAACGCCCTCCGCGTGCTGACAGAAGCCACGCGCGGTGTCCCCTCAACCTCAGAAGACATGGAGGTCAGACGGCAAGTGATCGACAGCGCCCGTGACGTCATCGACAAGTCGACGCATCTACTGGAGGAGACGAAGCGAGCCATGAACGACCCAGAAAACCCTGAGAACCAGGCTAGACTTAACCAGGTGGCCAAGGCTGTGTCAGGTGCGCTCAACAGCTGTGTGAACGCTGTTCCCAGACAGAGAGACGTGGATAACGCCATCAGACAGATCACAGACTCGAGCCAGGAGCTGGCGTCCACCAAGGTACGCAGATCTGTCTGTTCAGCAGACAAAGTCTATCTCAGAAATAGACAAAATTTAAGTCGGAAGCAGATTTGATCTCAGAATAAGTGGATTAAGAGTCAAATGGCATCCACCGAGATAGTTACATCTATCTTAGAAATAGACGAATAGGCAACCTTATGTCAGCAATACACAAGCTTCATCTCAAATTTTAACTTGGCTCATAAAAAATCACCTTTTTCACAGAAATAGTTCTCATTCTTTCAGAATTAAATTACTTCACATATGCATAGAAATCCTTATCGCATAAAAAGTAATCTTAACAAATTTACTTCATCTATGCATCATTATTAGGAATTGATTTAATTTTTCGTTCCTGTACATTGTAGTACCCGAGCACAGACCGCACGTTCCAGGAGATCCAGATCGAGAACAACAACGCCGCTGTCAATCTCAACCAGGCCGCCAGTGACATCGTCACCGCATCTCGTGGCACACCCAAACAACTTGCCGAGTCATCTCGCGAGTACAGCTCGTCTTACTCAGAGTTCATCAAATCTGGACTCACCATGGCAGGTCAGTGAGAGCGAGATTCCAACAAAATCAGATACTAAAAATTTAAGGTTTGATCAAAACAGACGCGAGGCTTAAGGTGTGACATTACTGTAGAATGTAGGTACCTGTGATTGATTTTGATTGGTCGGTTTCCAGGTCTGTCCAAGGATGGAGACACACAGAACCAGATTGTGGGCGGACTGAAGAACGTCTCCATGGTTTCCAGTAAACTGCTGCTGGCCGCCAAGTCTGTGTCGGCCGATCCAAATGCTCCCAACACCAAGAATCTGCTCTCGCAGGCCGCCAGGTAGGCACTCAAATATTACCTTTATATAATCCAATATTACATTGAGTTACTCTACATAGTCTAATCATTAATGTGTTTGAGTTTTATCTTTAACTTTTGTTAAGTTTATAGCCCCGGAGTCATTAATTATGTGTAGTTTTGTAAAGCATGAAATAATTAAATTGAGTAAGGATTTTAGGGGTTTTGTTTCAATTTCATTGTTTGATATTTTAAACTTTTACTACATTTTGTCTGATAGAGCGGTGACGGAGAGCATTAATCAGCTGATCAACGTCTGTACTGTGTCGGCTCCAGGGCAGAAGGAGTGTGATAACGCCCTCAGACAGATACAGGTCAGTAACACCCTCCAATGTGTATGTAGTTTATATAACCAAGGGCAGAAGGAGTGTGATAACGCCCTCAGACAGATACAGGTCAGTAACACCCTCCAATGTGTATGTAGTTTATATATAACCAAGGGCAGAAGGAGTGTGATAACGCCCTCAGACAGATACAGGTCAGTAACACCCTCCAATGTGTATGTAGTTTATATATAACCAAGGGCAGAAGGAGTGTGATAACGCCCTCAGACAGATACAGGTCAGTAACACCCTCCAATGTGTATGTAGTTTATATAACCAAGGGCAGAAGGAGTGTGATAACGCCCTCAGACAGATACAGGTCAGTAACACCCTCCAATGTGTATGTAGTATATATAACCAAGGACAGAAGGAGTGTGATAACGCCCTCAGAATATTATTACGATAAGAGTGAGAAAGAAGTTGTAGAGTATGGCTTTATGACACTGTTGTAAGTATGATTCAGAAATCACATAACTTATCCTTAAAAACCACCTTTTCATCCTTCTGATTTAACATTAGAAGAATTACTCCTTCATCCTCATAGCAAAATAATTATCTATAGAGGACTCCTCAGATTTATACTCCTCTTCCCCTCCAAACAGAAAGTGAAAATATTAAAGATATGTATTTTATTATAAAGATTTGAGCCGTGTAAGAATCTATGCTGTACAATGCTTCTCTATGCTCAGTATGCTGTATTTTTTTAATGCTGTGATGCTGTATTATTGTAGGTGATGAAATCTATGCTGGAGAGTGCCAATGAGCCAGTGACCGACCTGTCGTATTTCGAATGTCTGGACTCCGTCATGGAGAAATCTAAGGTAGGTAACTCATTCCTCGCCTGTATCACAATGTCTGTGGCGCGAAGAGTGAACTCTCAGAATGTATCCAAGAACTAAGTCGCATGATGGCTGACTGTCTGAGTAGAAAGTGATGCTTTATCAGTTTTTGACTTTTTTGTGTAGAGAATGAATCTGTGAAAATCTCTTTGTCTTGTATATAGAATGAAGTTAAGGTTTGTTTTCATTCATCTTCATGTTACTTACAAACCTTTGCAATAAAAATTCATATCTTTGTTAATGGCTGAATAATGTATAACTAGAATTTTCCCATATCCTACTAGATTAATATTTAATTTTGTTTTTTTTAATTTAAATCTTTTAACATTTACAGCCATCTATATTATGAATTATTTATGAATGCCAATATCTGATTGGCTAATCATTTCTAAACTTTTTTGAATGCTATTGACTGATTGGCTGATTGTAAATTAACTGTTTTGAATGCTGTAAACTGATTGGCTGTTTGTATAATACTGTTTTGAATGCTATCGGCTGATTGGCTGCTTTTGTGAGGATTTTATCACAGGGCCAAGTCTGGGTAAATCTCACCTTCTTCTTGTATCTCTTCTATTTTTGTTGTACCCAGAAAGCTTATAACAGACATGCTCAACACCCCACCTCCACCCTAACCCCCATCCCCCACCCCCACAAAAAATCTTGGGTTGATCACATCGTTTTATATTTGCTCACAGAACACATACCATATAACGGGTATTTTCTGCGGCTTGAAATTTTTGCGGTTTAACCGCTAAAGAGTATCAAATTATATTCTGCGTTTTCAATTTCTGCGGTTAGATTAGACCGCAAAAAAAAAAATACATATGTTTACCGAATTTGCCTTAGGGAACGTAAACTAGAGAACCAATCTTACACTATTGTAGCGTTTTTATTTCCGTATGAATACAAAATACTATTGTAAAATATAAGTATTCATACAAGCATGCAAATTTATTTTATAACTATTAAAATGACAAGATACAAAAACTTGCCGATAACTGTCCGTTAGGATTTGGAAGAATACTTCCGCGCTTTACATATCTTAAAATCGACTTTCTTACCGTGTTCACAGTGAATGAGAACTAACTCTCAAATGTTTTACAAGTCTACTAAATACTGCTTGTGATCTTTTCTCAGATCATTTTTATTTCATACTTGACTAAACACACAGTCCTTATATCTGTTCAGCTATAATTGATATCGCACAGGTAACATGAGATAATTAGGTGTGAAATACGACGCAGAGCCCCCTAAGAACGGACTGATCACGATTGGAAATTATAGCTTAAATTTGAAATACAGTCGCACCTGTTTTAAGCGGCCACCTGTGGGACAATGCCAAACTGACCGCTAAAGACAGGTGGCCTCTTATTCCAGGTTTCAAAATAATGGGAAAAAAAACATCGAGTATTTTCATTTTGGCTCTATTGCACAGATTTATTAATAGCATCTGTAATGGCGGCGTACACAGAGATGGTGAATGCACAGCGCGGAATGCTAAATAAACAGTTTATATTAATTCTAAATGGCCGTTTTAGTTCCATTTATCTATCAAGGGATTAAGAACAAAACATTTTCTGCTAAATATGCCCAAATAATAATTTTCAAGGGATTAAATGCGGTAAACAAACAGAAGTAGCGTTTCCGTACAAAGGCTACTTACTGAACTACGATAGCTGATGTTTTACCTTTTAAAAAAAGTATCAAAATTCCATTCTTATATATATTAAGAACCCGTTTTATTATCTCAAAGAAATTTTCTAGGAAAAAAGTGCATACTACCGGCTATTTTGCACATGTTAAGCTGTTCAGCGCAAGACTGGCCATATACAATGACTTTGTAATGAAGTATATAAGTACGTGTCGATATATAAACAACACAAAACAGGTGTTATGATAATCGATTATCACATTAAATCTCAGCAGACTTCAAATAACACACTCAATTATTTGTCATTAACTCATTATCAGCTTTCGAAGTTTGGCTTCTTTCGATACGGGGTCACATGTCAGATTCAAAAGTCATGTGACAAAACAGACAAAATGGCCGTTGAAAACAGGCATGTTGAAGCCACGGGACCTAAAAATAGTGGCCGCTGGCCGCGTTCGACAGGTGGCCGCTTAAATCAGTTAAAATATAGTGTAAAACTAAACGGGCGTGATTAAAACTGGCCGCTCATGGCGAGTGGCCGCTGATTAAAGGTGGCCGTAACAGCAGGTGCGACTGTAGTGTCAAAATTAGTGATTTTTTGAAAAGAATATTTTGCGTTTTGAATTTTTTGCGGATTTTTCTTATCCGCAAAACACCGCAGAAAATAAACAACCGCAGAAAATACCCGTTATACGGTAATCACACACTATCCTAACCTCTGAACTTCACTTGTATTTCAAATGAAACACCCAACCTTCTCAAATGAACTTAATGAAACTTCATTTTGAATGTACATGTCACAGTTGATGGGCCAGAAATTAGTGTAAGGTCGTTATATTGAAAATGTACATGTCACAGTTGATGGGCCAGTAATTAGTGTAAGGTCGTTATATTGACAATGTACATGTCACAGTTGATGGGCCAGTAATTAGTGTAAGGTCATTATATTGACAATGTACATGTGACAGTTGATGGGCCAGTAATTAGTTTAAGGTCGTTATATTGACAATGTACATGTCATAGTTGATGGGCCAGTAATTAGTGTAAGGTCGTTATATTGACAATGTTGAGCTTGTTCTGTGTTCCCACAAACTACAGGGTTTTTCAGGGTCAGGGTTCAGCCATGTGAAGGGGGGGGGGGGGGGGGGGAACTGGTGCTTTTTCAATGTTATCTTGATTTAGACCTGTTTTTCTATGAACTATTTCTGGGGTTGTGGGTTTTTTTTTTCCACTTTGTCTCTGTCAATTTCATCATCAGTTGCATGTTTGTTGTCATTTTTTTTTGTGTCAGCCTTTGTTGTTTTGATAATTGATTATAACCCCCCCCCCCCCCCCAAAAAAAAAAAATTGTGGAAATGACTTCTATGTCATGTTTTGATATAAAAAAAAATATAGCTAGTGCTTTATGCATACACATATGTGAAAATAGAAAAATAATCTTGTATTTATTCATTAATTAGATAAGTAGAAAATAACCAAGCTAGTTACTGTACATGTACCTGGAAAAACTTTGTATTAAGCTTATTGTATATTTCTCTTGTTTATCTGTACTAAGTACATAGCTGGACAGCATACATGTGATATACAGAGAGAATTAACAGTGCAGCTATTATCTTACAAGCTCTAGATTGTTTGTTCTTCCTCTGGAAAAATTAAATGAAATATGTTGTTGGTCTAATTTTTAAATATCTTTAGAAACTTCATTTCATAGGATCTGAGGTTTCAAGGCTTTGTAAATTCATGACAAATTTCATTTTATGGTATGGGTATGGGTTCCCGTTGTGATAATCAGATATTAATATGATCATATATATTTTTTAAAATTCAGTTTCGGTAATTTTGCTAAAAAAAGCATTTATATAGAACAGATTTCTTCCCCAATGTACAGTCCCAGAACACGATATAGAGAAATCATGTATGTGTGTTAACATTAAACCCCCCCCCTGTCTGTTGTCTGTCAACATTATGTTGTGTGTTGTTTTGTTGTTTGTTGCATGTTTAAGCCTGAAAACTCATTACAACAGTGTCTTCTCAAATACTATATGATGGTCCCTTAATAAGCCTAACAGTCAATCAGAGAATTGGCCTTGTTGTCAATCTGAGATCAGAAGTGAGCGAGTCTCTGGCCCTGAGCTTGGTCCCTCCGCCTGTCTGTGCCTACTACATGTATTACAAATGTTTACAACTCCCCTCTCCTTGGTATTGTTTTCAATATGAAAAAATTCAGTCAAATTGATGCTTTAAATGTGAATTACATTTTTAACCGGGTTTTCCAACGGAAAAATCCGGTTATTAAAATGGTGAAAATGGCGGGCGGGTCGGCGGGCGGGCGGGCGGCTGCCAAAAGGGTACCCTCATTGTACGGATAACTCCTCCTACAGTTTTCAAGATAGGAAGTTGTTCTTTTGCAGATCAATTGTACATATATAAGAGGTGTGCATATTGCAAGGATTTTGATTTCCGATAATTTATGAAAAAAATACCAGCTTTTGAACTTAGTCATTTTTTGGAAAAATATTGCATATAGGGTACCCTCATTGTACGGATAACTCTTCCTACAGTTCTCAAGATAGGAAGTTGTTCTTTTGCAGATCAATTGTACATATATAAGAGGTGTGCATATTGCAAGGATTTTGATTTCCGATAATTTATGAAAAAAATACCAGCTTTTGAACTTAGTCATTTTTTGGCAAAATATTGCATATAGGGTACCCTCATTGTACGGATAACTATTCCTACAGTTCTCAAGATAGGAAGTTGTTCTTTTGCAGATCAATTGTTCATATATCAGAGGTGTGCATATTGCTAGGATTTTGATTTCTGATAATTTATGAAAAAAATACCAGCTTTTGAACTTAGTCATTTTTTGGCAAAATATTGCATATAGGGTACCCTCGTTGTACGGATAACTCCTCCTACAGTTCTCAAGATAGGAAGTTGTTCTTTTGCAGATCAATTGTTCATATATCAGAGGTGTGCATATTGCAAGGATTTTGATTTCTGATAATTTATGAAAAAAATACCAGCTTTTGAACTTAGTCATTTTTTGGAAAAATATTGCATATAGGGTACCCTCATTGTACGGATAACTCCTCCTACAGTTCTCAAGATAGGAAGTTGTTCTTTTGCAGATCAATTGTACATATATCAGAGGTGTGCATATTGCTAGGATTTTGATTTCCGATAATTTATGAAAAAAATACCAGCTTTTGAACTTAGTCATTTTTTGGCAAAATGTTGCTTATAGGGTTCTCCATTTCACTGGATACGTGTTGATAGGATTATGGATACAGTTCACATAAAAGAAAACCCGGTTTGCTGTCACATTGACAGCTTTTCTCTTGTTGCATGCATGTAATATTTTGCTTTATTTTGATGATATTGATCTCCTATAAGTTGACCAGTATATGTATTGATGAAATTGATCTCCTATAAGTTGACCAGTATATGTATTGATGATATTGATCTCCTATAAGTTGACCAGTATATGTATTGATGATATTGATCTCCTATAAGTTGACCAGTATATGTATTGATGATATTGATCTCCTATAAGTTGACCAGTATATGTATGGATGATATTGATCTCCTATAAGTTGACCAGTATATGTATGGAAGATATTGATCTCCTATAAGTTGACCAGTATATGTATTGATGATATTGATCTCCTATAAGTTGACCAGTATATGTATTGATGATATTGATCTCCTATAAGTTGACCAGTATATGTATTGATGATATTGATCTCCTATAAGTTGACCAGTATATGTATTGATGATATTGATTTCCTATAAGTTCACCAGTATATGTATTGATGATGTGTTTGATGAATCATTAAGCCAACTGTATCACTCATAAATTATACTGACATTATACCTGTCATACCACTTCAGATTTAATAATATTTTGAATGGTTAGTTAATATCTGGATCAGTTAATTAGTTAATTACTGGATTAACTAACTGGCCCCTCTTTCTGTCCTGCAGCTGTTGGGAGACTTTATGACTGGGATCACGAACCATGCCAAGAAGGGCGACCTTGAGAACTTCTGTGACTCCATGGGGAACTTCTCAACATCTGTTTGTGGACTCACTGAGGCCGCCTCACAGGTAAGGGACCGTCTCAAAAGTCTTCATTTAGAGGAACAGTCTCTGTACACAGGGATTGATTTGTATGAGTTGTAGATTTTTAGCTCACCGAGACGAAGTCAAGGAGAGCTTATGCTATACCCTCGGCGTCGGCGTCGGCGGTGGCGTCGGCGTCGGCGTCCGGACCTGGTTAAAGTTTTTGTTGCAGGTCCTGTATCTAAGCTATTACTTGTCCTATCGTCACCAAACCTGCATGGATGATGCATCTGGACCTACTTATGGACTTGAAAGACTTGGATGCTGAATCTGGGTCCTAAATTTCAGATGCTGGAGGAGGTTAAGGTTTTAAGAGCTGGTTAAAGTTTTTGTTGCAGGTGCCCTTTGATAGCAATATCTTAGTTACTGCTGGTCCATACTTCACCAAACTTGCATGGATGGTGTGTCTTATGATACTGATGCACCAGACAGGTTTGAGTGCTGAATCTGAGCTGTAGGTTTCGGATGCTGGAGGAGGTTAGGGTTTTTGGAGCAGGTTAAAGTTTTTGTTGCAGGTGCCCTCTGATGATTATATCTTAGTTACTACTGGTCCTAACTTCACCAAACTTGTATGGATGGTGCGTTTTATGATACTGATGCACCTGACAAGCTTGAATGCTGAATCTGAGCAATAGGATTCGGATGCTGGAGGAGGTTAAGGTTTTAAGAGCTGGTTAAATAAAGTTTTTGAAACAGGTGCCCTCTGATGATGATATCTTTTTTTTGTCCTTACTTCACCAGACTTCCATGGATGGTGTGTCTTATGATACTGATGCACCTGACAGGCTTGAATGCTGAGTGTGAGCCATAGGTTTCGGATGCTGGATAAAGTTAAGTTTTTTGGAACAGGTCACATGTTTAATAGATGATAGTACTATTTAAAACTTGTATAGTTGATTAAACTGTAATATGAATGAATCGCAGAGGTAGCTTCAGATGCAGAGCTTGATCTCCATTATCAAGGATGCTTAAAAATAAATCTTAGTTATTACAGGTCCTAACTTCACCAAACTTGAATGGATGGTGTGTCTTATGATACAGATGCACCTGACAGGCATGGATCCTGAATCTGAGCCATAGGTTGCGGATGCTGGAGGAAGTAAAGGTTTTAATTGCTAGTGCCCTCTGATGATGATATCTTAGCTATTACTGGTCCAATCTTCACCAAACTTGCAAGGATGATGCGTCTTATGATACCAATGCACCTGATGGGCTTGAATGCTGAATCTGAGCCATAGGTTTCGGATGCTGGATGAGGTTTAGTTTTTGGGAACAGGTCACATGTTTTATAGATTAAAGCTTGCATAGTTGATTTAACTTTATTATAAATTAAACGCAGAGGTTGCTTCAGATGCAGAGCCTGATCTCCATTATCAAGGATGCTAAAGAAATCTTCTACCTCACTCAAACCAGCTCGATAGATAGATGTGTTTGTTGATAAATGATATAACATGATTCATATGATATCATATGTAATATTATAAAAAGTTATACGATACGATATGATATTGTATCAAATTTTATGATATTTTATGATATGATATTGTATCATGATATTGTTATGTATAGTATTGTATATTATGATACAATATTGTATAATATTATATTGTATTTTTAATTAACAGAGTATTATTTGAATTTGGAATTATTTTTATTAATTTATTATTTTATCACATGATACAATTACATAAGATATTGCAAAATATTATATTGTATCATATGATACAATATTGTATCTTCTATAATATTGTATCATACAATATTGTATAATATGATATTGGTTTATATGATATATTATCATATCACATGAAATTGTATTATATGATATTGTAATATATGTTATTGTGTCATATGATACAATATGTATAATTTGATAATGTATTTTATAATATTTTACTTTATCACATAATATTGTATCATTTGATAAGATACAATGTTGGAATCAAATTATATTGTATTATATGATATTATAATATCATATAATGTATCAAATATGTTACAGTGTCATTCAATACAATATCATACTATATTATACAATATAATATCATGTGTCAATGTTATGATGTATTATGTTATATGATGTTGTAATATAATACTATATTGTATCATATTTTATGATATTGTATTATGTAATCAAATACAATAAGGTATAACACAATACAATGTCATATCATACGTTACAATATCATATCTCATTATTCTTAATTACGGTATTTTATTGTATTATATGATATATATTATAAATATGACATGATGCAATATTTAATTTTATATTATTGAATTGATTAACATATGAACATATGATTATCATAAAAAAAATTATCAGATGATATACGATATTTTGTCAAAACAGAATCCATGAATATCCAAGATCTTAAAGTATGATTTTCATATAAAATGATAAAGGTGGTCTTATGAAGGTGATGTCTCTTAAGGGTGATGCTCTGTCTCGGTGAGCTTAGTAATCTATGATTACCTATGTTTTTTTCCAAAATGGCATGGTTATTTTGTAACGAAAGAATGTAAAATACATATAGAGGTACCGAGGAACTGTCTGTAGAGAAGGACCGTCTTTAAACTCTCTGAAGAGAGGGAGCGCAGCTGATGGAGTGCCAGATCTCCCTAATATGTATGATGAATGAATAATAACATTTGTTTTTCCTTTAAATTACAGGCGGCCTACCTTGTGGGCATTGCTGATGGAGCATCAGAGCCCTGAAGGCCCGGGCTGGTGGACCAGTCCCAGTTTGCCCGGGCTAACCAGGCCATACAGATGGCATGTCAAAACCTGGTTAACCCGGCCAGCTCCCAGTAACAGGTACGTCGTTAATCAGTGGTTAATGAGTGGAGGACTGATGACTTACTAATGGACCTGTATAGAGCCTGGTCAATAAAGCCCTGTAGGAGCTTTTACAGATCCAATGTTGGACCAGTCAGAATGTAATACATGGCATCAATTCTCAAACCTCTATATTGCCCCCTGGATGAGCTTATTGAGCCAACTGGTGATAACATCATTATTGCCCCTCTTTGAATGAGCTTATTGAGCTGACTGGTGATAATATCATTATTGCCCCTCTTTGAATGAGCTTATGTTGTATTAGAATTTATTTCATAATTCCCAATAACCACAAAGTTCAGGAAATAATATAAGCAAACTTTTTTACGTGAATGTTTAAGATTTAAATTTTCAGTGAAATGGGAGGTAATTTTCAAAGATAATTTCATTTTATTCTCAACAAATCGGGTTATAAGACATCATTTTTTGCAAAAAGAATTAAGTTTTTAGACAAACTGAATGCTTGTAGCAGAACCTGAGTTACATGTATCTTAAGGAAGTATCTCCTTATATATCCTGCTATAGGAGCTGTTGGATTACAGACTAACTGCCTTAGAGCCATAACTCTGTATTCTGTGGCTAACGTAGCCTGGCTTCTAGCAGATCAATGATGCTCCATGATATATAACAGGATTTAAAGCAGTGTACTTTTATCAAGACCAACTCACTCAGAATCCATACAGCATAATTAACCCCTTCTCCTCCTCTCCGAAATTTATTGCTGTAAATAAATCATTTGCTTTATAACATCAAAGAAACTATATGATTTGTATGTGCATTGATTTAATAATATACAATTGGAAAGCCCCCTTTTAGAATTGGTGAAATCAAATCATAGCACGATGTTCTGTACTCATTTGTTGGTTATTTTGATTTATTTCAGTAATTAAAGTAAATTGATTTCCTTTTTGTCCTTTGTTTAGTATTACATGGCGGAAAGCTGTAGGTCAATGGTAGGTGACCTTTCACCCCTGGGGTCATGACCTTGGGGTCACATGACCCTGTGCATTGTGTCCCTTAGTTACCGTGTAGATCTGTGTGTGGAATGTTTATTATCTTTTTCAAAATATTTTTTTTGGTTAAATTGCGTACACAGAGCTATTTACCGCCATATTGTTGTGTTGTCAGCCTTCCATGTTTAAAGACAAAACAAAATCTGGGTTAAGGTCATGAAAATGTTTGGCTCAAGGTTGTTGTTTTTTTGTGCTTAATGATTAGTTACATTTTGTCAATCTTTTAAGTCTTCTATTTCATGCTTTATTGATTGAGCATATTTTTAAGAAAGTTAAGAAAGATTTGTTGTAGCATTAATTTATTACATGGCTAATATTGTATTTGCAACATTTTTTTGTTTAAACAGCTTCTATTGTTTGATAGAAAGAAGGTACAGTGTGTAACAATATCTGGGTCATTCCAACTCGTATACGACTTTAAATATCTCCATAATTATTCATGTTGTCAGATTTTTTATGATCAACTTCATTCTCTTTAATTAAACATATTTATATTTCAAACTACCATTGTATTAAAAATATTCAACATACAAGAACACAATTTTCTATGATCTTAGAAAAATCTTACTCACTTTTATGTTTATGCTTTAGAGATACTTTGGTTCATCCATATTCATGAGTTGTATTTTTCTTTCATACACAGAGATTTAAATATTCATTATATTAGGTACATGCATATTTATGTATTTTTTCTCTTTTGTATCACACGCTTTTCAGAGGCGGTCTCTGCATGATGTAAGATATCACGACGTAATTGTATACTTCCCAGAATTCTGTAAACTTCCTGTCCATATAACACATAGAATCATTATACTGTTGTGTAAGCTTCTCTGTAGAGAGTTCGTCTGTATGACTGGTAGCCATGGTAACACATTTCTTGTTGTTAAAGAGGAGCTTCATTGTGAAAATTAAATCATTTTCTGTTACATTTTTCATCAGACATCTTGACGAGGGGGTCATTTAAAATGTTATACTGTTGCTTAGTAACAGTTACCATGGTACTGTGTGTATCACCGTAGGAACTGTGTATCTATCATATGAACTTTGTATATCTGTAGTGATTGTATAGACTCGGCGAGATTGAACTCGCTAGAACTTGATTATCTCAACCTCTGCAATTAAGGTACATCAGTAGGTTAAACGTGTCTCAACTGCAGGCAATTTCTATTTTACTTTTATACAGACTGAGTTAGATTTTACTTTTATACAGACTGAGTTAGATTTTACTTTTATACAGACTGAATTAGATTTTCTTTGTAGCTGGCAGTTGTCTTAACCTCAAAAGGTTAGACTTGCCAGGACTTGGGACTCGGGGATATTGACCATATTAACTAGTTAGTAGGGATTTCTTTTCTAGTGATAAATGTTAGTGTATATAGTCCTCAGTCTACACCTCAGTAGTGTTCTAAAGGACGTATATAGTCTGGCGCGACATCTGTTTTCTAGTGATGTAGGTTAGAAAGAGTCTTGTGTCTCTCTTTGTTTTCTGCAGTGATACAGGCCTTCTTGCCTACATACTGTCCTGTAGAAACGCTGTCTTATTGTTTCCATGGAAACCATAGATCAGCAAAGTTTATTAAGTGCATGGTCTCTGTTATATAGTGTAGGGCAACAATTCAATAGTCTCTGTTCATGGTCACTGATATATAGTGTAGAGCAACAATTCAATAGCCTCTGTTCATGGTCTCTGTTATATAGTGTAGAGCAACAATTCAATAGCCTCTGTTCATGGTCTCTGTTATATAGTGTAGAGCAACAATTCAAAAGCCTCTGTTCATGGTCTCTGTTATATAGTGTAGAGCAACAATTCAATAGTCTCTGTTCATGGTCACTGATATATAGTGTAGAGCAACAATTCAATAGTCTCTGTTCATGGTCTCTGTTATATAGTGTAGAGCAACAATTCAATAGCCTCTGTTCATGGTCTCTGTTATATAGTGTAGAGCAACAATTCAAAAGTCTCTGTTCATGGTCTCTGTTATATAGTGTAGAGCAACAATTCAATAGTCTCTGTTCATGGTCTCTGATATATAGTGTAGAGCAACAATACAATAGTCTCTGTTCATGGTCTCTGTTATATGGTGTAGAGCAACAATTCAATAGTCTCTGTTCATGGTCTCTGTTATATGGTGTAGAGCAACAATTCAATAGTCTCTGTTCATGGTCTCTGTTATATAGTGTAGAGCAACAATTCAATAGTCTCTGTTCATGGTCTCTGTTATATAGTGTAGAGCAACAATTCAATAGTCTCTGTTCATGGTCTCTGTTATATAGTGTAGAGCAACAATTCAATAGTCTCTGTTCATGGTCTCTGTTATATAGTGTAGAGCAACAATTCAATAGTCTCTGTTCATGGTCTCTGTTATATAGTGTAGAGCAGCAATTCAATAGTCTCTGTTCATGGTCTCTGTTATATAGTGTAGAGCAGCAATTCAATAGCCTCTGTTCATGGTCTCTGTTATACAGTGTAGAGCAGCAATTCAATAGCCTCTGTTCATGGTCTCTGTTATACAGTGTAGAGCAGCAATTCAATAGCCTCTGTTCATGGTCTCTGTTATACAGTGTAGAGCAGCAATTCAATAGCCTCTGTTCATGGTCTCTGTTATACAGTGTAGAGCAGCAATTCAATAGCCTCTGTTCATGGTCTCTGTTATAGAGTGTAGAGCAGCAATTCAATAGTCTCTGTTCATGGTCTCTGTTATATGGTGTAGAGCAACAATTCAATAGTCTCTGTTCATGGTCTCTGTTATATAGTGTAGAGCAACAATTCAATAGTCTCTGTTCATGGTCTCTGTTATATAGTGTAGAGCAGCAATTCAATAGTCTCTGTTCATGGTCTCTGTTATATAGTGTAGAGCAGCAATTCAATAGTCTCTGTTCATGGTCTCTGTTATATAGTGTAGAGCAGCAATTCAATAGTCTCTGTTCATGGTCTCTGTTATACAGTGTAGAGCAGCAATTCAATAGTCTCTGTTCATGGTCTCTGTTATACAGTGTAGAGCAGCAATTCAATAGTCTCTGTTCATGGTCTCTGTTATATAGTGTAGAGCAACAATTCAATAGCCTCTGTTCATGGTCTCTGACCACCATGTTAAAGCATTCATTGAGTGTCATTGGATTGTAATTACAATTATAGACTCTCCAGTTGTAGGCTGTTAAGAGTTTGTAATGTATATATGATATTAATAGATACAGGGCTCAATATAGTGGCATGACGTCACACAGAATCTAGATACATCACAGACGATATAATTAAAACGACATTACGTATCGTGATAGAAGTTTAGACAAGTTTAGACAAGATTGTTAAATAGTTCACACTGTGTATCGTTAAGGTTGAAATTCACTCCGTATCACGTGTATCTTACATGTTTCTGTGTATCATATATCATATATATCATAGAATCGGGAACAGCGCTAAGCGGGGGTTGCTATTTACTTTACTAACATGTATTGCTGGAGAAAGCGTATCTGAGTTAACAGAATTGTATCGTGTATCAAAAAATATCAGAGAAATAACATGAACCGCTGTGTATCGGGAAAAACAGATATATGTGTGTATATCTCTATGTTAAAAGTTTGTAGGGTATCAGGCTATGTATCATATATATGCAAGCATCATCTTGTGTGCTACGTGAAAAAATCCTTTGATGAATGGACGAGATTCTCTACTTTAATTTCATACCTTTGCCAAGGTCTAAAATCAGTTTTGTATTAAGAATTAATATTTTAACTAACAATTTTACTTCATACACAGAGTGAACTTGTAATGACTTTGCTTTGATTAACTTGTAATTATTTCTAACCTTGTCACCAGGATGTGTTTTGTTTAGAGATGATTTAGAGTTTTCTCCCCTTGTAGGTGTTGTCAGCAGCAACAGTGGTTGCTAAGCACACGTCGGCCCTGTGTAACGCCTGTCGCCTGGCCTCCAGCAAGACCTCCAATCCTGTCGCTAAGCGACACTTTGTACAGAGTGCCAAGGACGTTGCCAACAGCACAGCCAACCTGGTCAAGGCCATCAAGGTGAGTGTCAAGGTCAAATGTCAAAATTTTAAGTGTACATTTCTATTTGTTATAATTTGTGTCTGGTTAGATTGTGTGAAATTTCTTATGGGTTTTGTACCGTAAGCTTCCCAAAGATTTAAATGATATTACTGACATCATTATTCAGGTGCTGGACCAGGATTTCACGGAGGAGAACCGCCAGCGATGTACGGAGGCCGCCAAACCACTGACAGATGCAGTGGATGAACTCACCACATTTGCCTCCTCTCCCGAGTTTGCCAGCATGCCAGCCAAGATCAGCCCAGAGGTAATTACAGTAAATGAAAAGCTATCGATAAATACAGGTAGTAAGACAGCTAGTGATATATAGCAGATAGCTACTAAGTTAGCTACATAAAGCAGACAGTTAGCAAGTTAAAGCACCCAACTAACAGGATTATGTTGTCCTGTAAAACCCCATATTAGAAATGTACTTGAATATGTTCATGGTGAGGTTTCATAATTCAAGGAAGTTTTATGCAGTTATTCCTAATTTTCTGGGACAAGACACACAGATGACTTATCTGTATATACATGTAGGCAAGGAAGGCCCAAGAGCCCATTGTGTCAGCAGGTAAGGCGATGATCGATGGAGCGTGTCACATGGTGACGGCCGCCAAACAGCTGGCTGTCAACCTGAAGGACCCGCCCACTTACCAACTGTACTCCAACCACTCCAAGAGTGTGTCCGAGGCCATCAAACGACTCGTGTCCTCCATCAAGTAAATTTGTCCACCATTAGTAAGTCTTTCCTTCATCAAGTAAGTGTATAGTGTAAGTCTTTATTATAATGCCAGCTCCTAATGTTGGTCAGCATTTCTAGATTTACAAAAGTGTTAGCTCTTCAATAGCCTGGTTCATTCTTAAAAGTGATTTTAAATTTTCGGACATGTATATTATAGTATTTTACTGTATTTCTGTGTACCTGGATTTTAAATTTGTTTGAGGTCCATTCCACTTTACATCCATTATTTCTTGACACAATATTATAGTATTTGACTGTATACTTTCAAGGAATGTAAAAATCTTGAACTGAACATATATCCTGTAAAACATCAGGACCTGTTTGACTAAATACATCTGTATATTTCAGGGACTGTGCGCCGGGTCAGCGTGAGTGTGACGAGTCGATCGACAAACTGAACTGCTCCATCCGCGACCTGGACCAGGCCTCACTGGCCGCCATCAGTCAGAGTCTACAGCAACGGACTGAGAAATCCCTCAGGGTCAGTACTTACTCCACCCAAAACCACCTTTTCCCCATCCACCAATTTATCTCCATGTGTCCAGATTTGTAAATTATCAACCCCTCATTCCTAATATCTAGATATTTAAGTTTTCAAATCTTCCCTTTCATGTCTAGATTTTTAAGGTATCACCCCCTCCCTTGTTTCAACACTTTAACAGATCAACAGTTTAACAGATTTATTTCATAGATCACCTCTCCCCCCCCCCCCCCCCCCCCCCTTTATTAAGATTTTAAAGTAATCAAAATGTGCTCAATTTTCAATATTCGTAAATAATCATTAATTATCATTGTTGAATGGTATTTTAGGGATTCCAAGAACAGATGATTGGGAGTGCAAGAGAAATCCATGACCTTTGTTCCAAGGTCAAGGACTCAGCTAAAGCAGAGCCGGAGAATCTGGGTCACAGGGTCAGTATACAGAGCATCGGTTGTGCTGTAGGCGCCGCCTCGCTGATCCAGAACTCCAAACAACAGACCCACATCCTGGACCTGACTAAGACCGTGGCCGAGTCGGCACTTCAGTTCATGTACTCCTGTAAGGAAGGGGGAGGCAACCCTAAGGTAGGTTTACCTTAAGATAGAAGGGAGAATGTACCTTAAGATGGAAGGTAGGGGTGTACCTTAAGATCGAAGGGAGGGGTGTACCTTAAGATCGAAGGGAGGGGTGTACCTTAAGATAGAAGGGGGAGTGTACCTTAAGATGGAAGGGGTGGGTGTCCCTTAAGATGGAAGGGGGAATGTACCTTAAGATAGAAGGGAGAATGTACCTTAAGATAGAAGGGGGAAGTGTACCTTAAGATGGAGGGAGGGGTGTACCTTAAGATGGAAGGGAGGGGTGTACCTGAATACAGAAGGGGGAGTGTACCTTAAGATGAAAGGGAGGGGTGTCCCTTAAGATGGAAGGGGGAGTGTACCTTAAGATGGAAGGAAGGGTTGTACCTGAAGACAGAAGGGGGAGTGTACCTTAAGGTAGAAGGAGTAATGAACCTAAAGATAGCAGGTGGAGGCAACCCTAGGTAGGTGTACAGTAAGAGAGAAGAGGAATGAGCTTAAAGATAAAAGAGGGAGTGTGTACCTTATTATAAAAGGAGAGTGTACCTTAAGATAGGAGGGGGAGGCAACCCAAAGATAAGATAGAGAGGTTAGAGTATCGTAAGATAAAAAGAGGAGGCATGTTTAAGTCTGGACTTCATAGCAAATCCTTACAATAGACAAGTGTGTGCACGGATCTTCTGTAGACTACAATATCTTGTTTTATGTTGTAGGCCCCTAAGCACACCCATGATAACATTGACACAGCAGCAGACAACACAATGGACGTCGTACAGGACCTGTTAGAGTGTAGTCAACAGTATGATAGAGAAACTCACCAAATCAATCACTAAGGTAGGTACAATCTTTACATAAAGGACCTTCTTTCCTCCAGAATTTGCTCTGTTTAAAGTCCCCAATATTGTGTTGATAGTGGCACTGGAGGAAGAATTTGATCGACTTTAATTTTTTAAAATCATGAAATTTTAACAAACTTATGCCATTATGAACATTTTGGATACATATCGGTGTAACATAATAAGGTCTATCAAATAAAGGAGTCTGTGTTTACAATATTGACCCCCCTTTGTTTCTGTGGTTACAGACAGACGAGCAGGTAATGGTGAGGGAGGGGATGTCCTTCGTGGAGTACCAGTCCAACATGGTCAGTCTGGCCAAGAAGATCGCCATGACAACGCAGGAGATGGTGGGCAAGGCGGGGGTGAAACCGGGCGACCTCGGGCGACTGGCCAATCAGCTGACACGAGACTACGATGTGCTGGCCAGTAACTCCGCAAATGCCGCCGCAACCTCCAACAGTCAGGATGTAAGTGAAATCACAAGTCTGTTACAATGTCTAGTGATTCCTAGTTTATTAGTTTATCTGTTACTTTAAAAATGTTTTGCAGACAAATTTGGATGGATATTGTGTGCTCTGTGTACTGTTAAGTCAAGAATATGGTTATCTGCATGAAAAAGTGTTTATTTGGTTTTATTTTGTTTCAAACATTTTTCCTGTCTAGCTGAATATTGAATTTTTAATGGGAAATTCCCTTGAAACCAAAGATGCTGGCTTTATAATCAATGTGATTGCTACCATAATATTTAACAGATCTCTGAGAAATCCATTATGTTGGGTTTGTAGATTTCCATTGATTTCATTGTTTTATATTTTGTTGGTCTATCTGTAGATTGCGAATCGCATCCGTACGACAGTCCAAGACCTGGGTAAGAGCTGTGTGGAGCTGGTACAGGACGCCGGCAAAGTCCAGGGCAACCCACACGACACATACGCGAGACGCGACCTCCAGGACCATGCCCGCAGCGTCAGTGAGAAGGTGGCCTTTGTTCTAGCAGCATTACAGTCCGGGTCTCGCGGTACCCAGGCCTGTATCAATGCGGCAAGTGCGGTGAGCGGAATCATTGCTGATCTGGACACCACCATTATGTTTGCCACCGCCGGAACTCTGTGTACTGAGGGAGATGACAGTTTCGCCAGCCACAGGTAAATGGGACTAATAGTCCTCAATACCCCCACCCACTGACAAATAGTCCTCAATACCCCCCCCCCCTGACAAATAGTCCTCAATACCCCCACCCACTGACAAATAGTCCTCAATACTCCCAACCAATGACAAATAGTCCTCAATACCCCCACCCACTGACAAATAGTCCTCAATACCCCCCCCCCCCCACCCACTGACAAATAGTCCTCAATACCCCCACCCACTGACAAATAGTCCTCAATATACCCACCCACTGACAAATAGTCCTCAATACACCCACCCACTGACAAATAGTCCTCAATACACCCACCCACTGATCCACTCAAACAGTTGTCTCATTCTGTAGAATCATTAGATTTTGTGGTGGATCAATTTTCGTGGAGTTTGTAGTACCTCTCATCCACTAATGAATAAGGGTGATAAGGGTGATAGAGTCATACTTCCTTTTGTAGGTATGAAATAACTCATAAAAGTAATGCATGGAAATTGTCCCCCACAAAGTTTAATGATACCACAATATTTATTTTTGTAACCACTTATAGAGAGGACATCCTAAAAACGGCGAAGGCTTTGGTAGAGGAGACCAAGAAGTTGGTACAGGGCGCCGCATCCGATCAGGAAACGCTCGCCGGGGCCGCTCAACAGGCCGTCAAAACCATCACCAAACTCGCAGATTCACCCCTTTCCTCCAATGTTTCTTTTACCGACTTGCACTGTACACTCAATTAGCATATGTCTACAAATTATTGGTGACACACTACCTTTTACCGACTTGCACTGTACACTCAATTAGCATATGTCTACAAATTATTGTTGACACACTACCTTTTACCGACTTGCACTGTACACTCAATTAGCATATGACTACAAATTATTGGTGACACACTACCTTTTACCGACTTGCACTGTACACTCAATTAGCATATGTCTACAAATTATTGGTGACACACTACCTTTTACCGACTTGCACTGTACACTCAATTAGCATATGTCTACAAATTATTGTTGACACACTACCTTTTACCGACTTGCACTGTACACTCAATTAGCATATGACTACAAATTATTGTTGACATACTACCTTTTACCGACTTGCACTGTACACTCAATTAGCATATGTCTACAAATTATTGTTGACACACTACCTTTTACCGACTTGCACTGTACACTCAATCAGCATATGACTACAAATTATTGTTGACACACTACCTTTTACCGACTTGCACTGTACACTCAATTAGCATATGACTACAAATTATTGTTGACACACTACCTTTTACCGACTTGCACTGTACACTCAATTAGCATATGACTACAAACTATTGTTGACACACTACCTTTTACCGACTTGCACTGTACACTCAATTAGCATATGACTACAAATTATTGTTGACACACTACCTTTTAACTGACTGGACATTGTAAATTTACCTGGTAGTTTAAAGTTTCACATTTTTTGGAGATGGAAAAAGCAGTAAAGCTATTGTCGAGTATTAGTTTTGCAGTAAAGCTATTTTTGAGTATTAGTTTTGCAGTGCTTTCTTGATAGGAAGAAATGAGCACAATTTGGTGTAACATGTTTGTGTTGCAGTAACAATGTTGTTCCAGCTCATATCACTCCCTGTGGTGGTTATAGCCAGCACAGGGCTCCTATACATATCATGATTTGTCAGTGGAAACAGTAAGCTGCTAAGTATTTTAACTCAAGAATTTGAATTCAGTACAAATAATTATATGAGCTGCGGGGACTACCAAATCATTTTGCCTCTCAGACTCGGGGAACTTGACCATCGGCTTGATTCACTCGAAAAGAAAAACCTTTTGGTAATGTTATAAAATGGTGGCTATTTTGTAATTTTTGTACCATTTCAAACCTCAGGAAGAGAAAACCTCTTTATTTAACATTAAAAAAAAAGGATTTGGAGAAAAAATATAAAAATAAGCATGAATTTATATATCTAAAAATTTGGCTATAAAATAACTTGACAGTACATCTGACCAATCAACCACCTTAAGTTTAGCTGAGAGGCAGGATGTTGGAGTTTGAGGCCTGTAGTATTAAACCTCCCTGCAAGCTTCTGTTGACAGCATGAGGCTGGGACATGCAGAGATCTCCAGACACCTGCATTGTGTCTCCCTGTTCATACAAGCTTGTGATTTCATCTCAAACCAAGCATTGTTCAGACAAACAAACCTTGTTTCGTTGTGTTAGGCTAAGCTTTAAGGTACATTAACCTAATTAGAAAGACAATGCATTGTTCAGACAAGAAAATCTTGTTTCATTGTGTTAGGCTAAGCTTTAAGGTACATTGACCCATTTGATAAGAAAGACAACTCTTGCATGAACAATTCAAATGCTTTTCCTTTTAATAAGTCTGAAGAAAGAAAAACTCAAGTCTCAATGAATATTTTATTTAATTTGATAGTGTAATAGGTAGGGCTGAATAAGGATATCTCCATGTTGTGACCATTAATGTATTATGATCTATGTTAGATAGGGAAGCCTTGTATATCTTGTTATTATTTACATATCTTGCTTGACTCTGTATAACATGTCTGTGTTAATTAAAAATAATTGTTCAGAGAAACGTGTTTGATTTTGATCGAGGTGAAGGATGGTTATGACATTCAGAGATAAACAATATTGTAGAAGTTTGTGTTAATAGTCATCAAATAAAAACAGTATTACCAAGTCATAAATGTATTCAAACACTTAAAAAAACATTATTAGGTAAGAAAATGTTGTTTTAAAAAGTTTTGTCTGACCTGCCTTATCAGAAATTTGTTTTTGTAGTGTAAAAAGATGAAAAAAAAGAAAATTAGCAAAAATCAGGATGTATGATAAGACAGTTGTTAATGAAAACAGTCACTTATCAATGAAAATGAGAGTATGTGTAAAACAACAGATGAGGTAAACTGTTAATATCAATCTCCCCTCCAGGTGATGGTGACCAACATGACATTGTTACTGAAGACGGTGAAGACCGTGGAGGATGAAGCCGCGCGGGGAACTCGGGCCCTGGAGTCTACCATAGAGGCCATAGGACAGGAGGTTAAGGTAATACACTGATACACACAGGTAACTACAGGTATAAATACAGGTAACTCGGGCCCTGGAGTCTACCATAGAGACCATAGGACAGGAGGTTAAGGTAATACACTGAATATACACAGGTAACTACAGGTACAAATACAAGTAACTCGTGCCCTGGAGTCTACCATAGAGGCCATAGGACAGGAGGTTAAGGTAATACACTGAATATACACAGGTAACTACAGGTACAAATACAGGTAACTCGGGCCCTGGAGTCTACCATAGTGGCCATATGACAGGAGGTTAAGGTAATACACTGATACACAGGAAACTACAGGTACAAATACAGGTAACTCGGGCCCTGGAGTCTACCATAGAGACCATAGGACAGGAGGTTAAGGTAATACACTGATACACAGGTAACTACAGGTACAAATACAGGTAACTCGGGCCCTGGAGTCTACCATAGAGACCATAGGACAGGAGGTTAAGGTAATACACTGATACACAGGTAACTACAGGTACAAATACAGGTAACTCAGGCCCTGGAGTCTACCATAGAGACCATAGGACAGGAGGTTAAGGTAATACACTGAATATACACAGGTAACTAAAGGTACAAATACAGGTAACTCAGGCCCTGGAGTCTACCATAGAGGCCATAGGACAAAAGGTTAAGGTAATACACTGATACACACAGGTAACTACAGGTACAAATACAGGTAGCTCGGGCCCTGGAGTCTACCATAGAGACTATAGGACAGGAGGTTAAGGTAATACACTGATACACAGGTAACTACAGGTACAAATACAGGTAACTTAGGATCTGGAGTCTACCATAGAGACCATAGGACAGGAGGTTAAGATTATCCAGGGGTAATCCGACTAAGTCCAATGGTTTATTTCCCAATTTATGTTTTTTCTCCTTCATCAACAGACACTGTACTGTTTGATGTTTTCTTTCATAGTCGTACGAGGCTGGAACCTTGCCAGAGAAGAAAGCAATGGCAGAAGATCTGATCCGACTGACCAAACCTATCACCATGGCGACCGCCAAAGCAGTGGCTGCTGGGAACTCGGGTCACCAAGAGGACGTCATCATCTGTGCCAACATGGGACGCTAGGCCATCTTTGATTTACTGGCAACATGCAGGGTATGTTATATTCTGCTAGAGATTCGAGTACAATGTAAAACATATAAGATCATTGTCCACAAATTTACATTTCCTTGAAACTGTATTTCCAAGAAATGTTAAGAATATTGATGTTTCTGTGTGTTGACAGGGCACAGCCAGCACTGCAGAGACAACAGAAGTCCGACAGAAGACGATAGCAGCCGGCAAGAACTGTGCTGTTGTCTACAAAGATCTACTGGAGCAAGTCAGCACTGTAAGTGTACAGAGCACAGTGTGCACAGACTCAGCACAATGTGGACAGTTAGCACAGTGTAAAAAATCAGCACAATGTGCACAGTTAGCACACAGTGTGCATAGAGTCAGTAATAGAATATTCAAAACACCAAGTTTATTGAAGCTGTTGATATGTGGGGAAGGATTGTTGTTATTGAAGCTGTTAATATGTGGGGAGGGATTGTTGTAGAAATGTGGGGCCTGTGATTCTGTTATCTTACCACCTTGTTTCGCGGCCATTTTTCAGGTGGTCCAGAAACCTTCCCAGGAGGCCAAGCAGACACTGGCAGCACGTGCGCACCAAGTCGCGGTGTCCGTACAGGAAATCGTACACTGCTCTGAACTCATTAAAGGTATGTGACTGATAATTCCTGTGACAAGATTAGGGCTGTGATGTGTAGCCATTATACATGTAATAATTATAGCCCTGTGTCACTGTTACCATAGCAACAGCCGACGCATCAACTTCATGATATTCTGCTCTGTTGTACCGTATCTATCTCATATATGCATAGCATTCAAATTTTATTATTTGTCAATTTTTGTAGATATATATTTTTTATTGAACTTTTTTAAAAGTAAAAACTATTGGTGATTGTTTTGATACATGTATATATGAATTATAATATGCATGAGAGGAAAAGGTTTTAAGAATATATTATTATTTTTTCACAATTTTAAAACAGATAACACATTTTTTTGAAAGATTACAGATAAGACAATTTGCAGCATTTTTAAAACTCAAGATATTGCATAATGTAGGTATAAATGCAAACAGAAAAAAATTGTATTAAATTCTTAGAAAGTAGAATTTATTTGGAAGTAAAATTACAGTAGTTAATGTTAAAGAAAGTAAGAAGATGTGGAATTTGTTGGAATTGAAATTCAATGGAAAGTAAAATTCAAGAGCAACAATTTATTGGGAAGTTATATTTAAGAAGTTAAATTTATAGGAAGTAATCATTTTGGGAACAAGGCATAGAGTAGGAGCCAAAGATGGAGTCATTTAATGACTGGGTTAGAAAATGTGTGGGTCAGTAATAGTATTCATGGACGATGCCCAAAGTGGGCTTGTGATTACTGATAATGCCCAAAGTGGGCTTGTGATTAATGATAATGCCCAACGTGGGCTTATGATAACTAATAATGCCCATACTGGGCTTGTGATTTTGGGCATGGTGCTGTGTAGATATATATCTGACTTCGTTTTCTTTTAGTGGGCCAACCCGCAGAAGGAGGTATTGAGCTTACAGTGTCATGTTTTGATTTTTTTGGCTTCCCTTTTATTTTGGTGTATTTTGTCCAGATGTCTTGTGTATCAGAAAAAAGAAACTTTAATTTTTATACAAAGACAGCACTATTTGGAAGCAACCAATCAGAATGGCTGTAAGGGTCTGTAACTGACCCGGATGACTGAATTACTGTGAATGTATTTCATGATAAGGAGAAATGTCACTGCCTGCATATTTGAGACAAGGCTTATACTCTAGAGATATATTCTGTAAATAGACACTGTTGTAGTTTGGTTAGAGATATAAAGGTGAAATGATACGGACACAGATGAAGTCTGTTAACACTCACTTTCTTTTGTGATCTGACTGTACACCAGGTGAATTTCAACACCAATGTTATTTTTGCCCAATGGCTTGAGAAAATAATTTTTCCTCTTTTGAAACATGAAAAATTAACACAGAGAAATTTAGTGTATTTAATGATGTGGTCCATCTTAAATTTACTAATTCAAGGGGTTGGTTAATTGGGTAAAAATAACATGGGAATGAAAATAACCATTACACACCATTACAATATCTATACACTTATATGGAGTATTGGGAAAGAGAGAAAAACATATATTCAGAAGAATAGCAGTGTTGCATTTGGGCACAGAGATCTGATAATTGGATAGACATGTATTGGATTCAACAACTGTTACTCTTTGTTACCTGTATTTACCTGTATTTTACCTGTATTTACCTGTATTGTCTCGTGTGCATGAGAAACGTGCTGCATTGTTTACCCCTCAGTCTTGTGTTTGGGGGGAAGGTCACTCCTACCCCCTTGTCAAACTTGTCCCTCCATAATTTGATGACACTTTGTTTTTTTCAAACTAGCGTCCAAAGAGATAAGATGGTCCCATATCGTGAAAGGTAATCATGGCAACCGCTGAAAACAAAAGAGGAATGCTTTCATTGTAGGATAGGAATAAAAGTGCTGCATTAACAGTGAAATTAACACCTGAGATATTGGGTTAGAGTTTGTGACAGTGAAATTAACACCTGAGATATTGGATTAGAGAGTTATGACCTACCATGATATGTGATGTGTAGATAAAGTTCTTTATCAAACAAGTTGTGCTGGTTTCTTTTCTCTCGGAGCAAACACAAAAAGTTAAATAAAATTTAGCCTCCATTAAAAATCATTTAAGTTTTATACAATGAAAAAAATCTTTTTTATTTTGGCTATTGGAAGTTGTCAAATTATTTTGATTGGCTTTTAGAAATTGTCATATAAAAGGCTTTTATTTTGATTTGCTGTTCAAAATTGCCTTGTAATTTTGATTTAAAAGTTTTCCTGTTAATGCAGCAATTTGTGTTTACAGTCCAATTCCCCCAAAATAGGCTCCAGACAATCAACTGACTAACAGTCCGGGTAGATTCCATTAACTCCTGTCTCCTCTCTCTGACCTTACATCTGTGTGACCTTGACCAGAGATGTCAGAATGACCTTATGACCTTAGGTGATTTACACCATACTCAACACATTTGATCCTATGTAACTCTGACCTCGCCTCTCTCTGACCTTACATCATTGTATCTTTGACTTTATTTTTGACCTGTGATTATGTATGACCTTTTGACCCTATTTGATTTAAAGCAAACTTGACACATGTGACTTCTTGCATCATGAATGACCTCAGACAGCCACTCTGACTTTCTTTGTCTTAAAAAATTAAGAAAAAAGTTGGACTTTAGTGTAAGAAAGTACTGGGCTGCATTTTACAAAGGAACTCTTTGACTTGGTCTTAAAACATCTCACTCTTGTGGAATGATCGCTGTAAACCAACTTTTATTTGCGTGCGAGAAATTTGGCGAGGTTTGCAAGAGCCTCATTGTCATGAATATTTCCTGGTGCAAACCCAATCCTTGTCATACGATTGTTTTAACAACACCAGTCTTAATAAGGCTTGGTCGCGAAAATTAGTCATCGCCAACAAGTTTATTGGGAATAAATTGCAAATAAAGTTGTTGCGAATAAAAGTTGGATTATGTTATCAATTAGAAGTACTGATAAAGCCATTTGTTCCTTTGTTCCAAACTATTTTTTAATTTCTATATTACGTATACAAAGTTTTATGTTTAATCATCAAATAAATAAATATGTTTGATTATAAGTCTCAAGATCTATTGTAAAATGCAGTTCTGACTTCTATGTGGGCATGCCTAATGTAGTCCATACATGCTTGGATTCCAGCTGTGTTATCATCAATATACTATTGGATAATTCACTGGAATTCCCCATGTAATGGTTAACATGCATTGTGTTCAGTGTAAGCCCTAAGATACAATACTGTATGCAGAGTTATTTTCGCCCTGTGTTATTTTCGCCCTTCTGCACTTGCAAACGGTTTCGCCCCATCTTAAATTTGCCCAAACATGATTGCATAGTAAAGAGATTATTGGAACATTGATATTTGCCCAGTCTTTAATTCGCACGCTGACAGCGAGGGCAAAAGGGCAAAAATAAAACGAAGGCGAATATTTCCCTTTATACAGTATGCTGTTGATTAAGCCTACAGTGTTATAAATGTTGTTTCAGCCAAGACATCGTATCAAGTTGTTGTGGAATATATAAAATCTATGTATGTGTACTGCAAGATTGACAGACAGGTTTAAGTTATATATATAGTTTGTAACCAAGGACACCTGTTTCTCAGAATATTCCATTGAGAAATACTGTAAATTCCTAATTAAACTCAAGGAATTAATTTCCACGTACAATCATGAGATGCAGTCCTCAAAGATTTTAAAATCACTCTTATTTTTCAGACAGTTTTGAAACCATTACAAAAAATAAGGAATTTACAGTAGTTTTAGATTCCAGCTTACAATCATTATCCATTTTATATTCCTCCTGAATTATAATGTTAGTACTGAGTCATCTATGTAAATTCTTATGTATAATGCATCAATTGTTCCACATACAGAAAAATCCCCATACCTCAACTGTATTAGATCAAACAATATGTATATCCCTAAAAGCAAACCTGAGTTTCATTTCTTTAAATTGTATGTTTGCAGTCAGTGATTAGATTAGACTTTGTCCCCAGTTTATTTCTTGTTTGTTAGATGCAGTGTAACATTTGTTACCGAGTTACCAGCATGAACCTGAGTATGATATCAAGCATGTATGACTTGTTTTATTTTTTCTATATATCCATGCACAAGGATGTAATTACCTGCATGTATTGTTTTCTTCAGCGCGAAATGTAGGAATTGTAAAAAATTCCCACATTTCTTAGATTTTAGTCAATTACTTTTACAAAGACAGGGTAATATAATCATCTCATACTTTGTATTCATGCAGAGGGCTTTTGATGCAGAAATAAAAGTTTTAACAAATTTTGAGGAGAAAAAAATTTGAAGAAATTTTGAGAAAAACCTTGCTGATTGAAAGTTGGAAAAAATAGCAGCAATTGTTTTATCATTTCCGCATCAAAACCATTGTTGAAAATCATTCATTGATATTTAATTAGAAGTTTCTAGGATCATTTTGCCATTAAGTACTTTCAAGCCCTTGATTTTGCTTACGTGTGAGTGCTTTCAGTCCTTTGATTCTGTGTTCTCTGACTTTATCAGGTACAGACTGGGTGGATCCCGAGGACCCCACAGTGATTGCCGAGAGCGAACTCCTGACGGCGGCCAAATCCATCGAAGCTGCCGCACAGAAACTGTCGCAACTCAAACCACGCAAAAAGGCAAAGGTATGTGTACTACATCAGAACAAACAACCAGAAGGACTTGTCTAATAGAAGAAAGTCAATCCGTCACCATAAAACAAACATAAGTTGTACCACAAAAAAGCCAAAGTATTTGTTTTAAAGAAAGGCAGAGTTGGTTGTATTGACTTTAACTGCTACAGCTTTCACACAGGGCTCTTTGAGTAACAATGAGATGTTTGATTTAGGAATGTGAGCCGAACATTACAATGTCAACTTTTAATTATGTGAACATGGTTCCGCTTGGCATTTTCAGTGAGCTTGTGTTGAGATGTATGTGATTTCTCTGTTGAATAAAATCTGGTGAGATGCTCGGGTTTAGGTGAAATCAGTTGAAATGAGATGGTTATCATTCCTGTTAATATGAGTTATGTTGAGATTGCTTCATTGAACAATTTTAAAATTTCATTCAGATTTCAATAATGTTCGTTGAGATTTTCAATAAAGTTATGTCTATAATTGAATGAAATATTTCAATAGATAAGTGAGCTTTAGTGAGCTATGGTTTGAGACATTGTATGGTTGGATTGTTAGAGATGTTTGTGGAGAGATAGTCTCAGTGATAAATTCAATGAACAAAAGTTTTGAGCAAGGAGGTCCCTAACGAGATATTCTATGAGAATTGTCTGTGGAATGAGATATTTTGTCGAGTGAGATAGTTTGAGTGAGCTGTGGTAAGATGATTTATGAGAGATGTCTTTGGAATGAGATATTTTGTCGAATGAGATATTTTGAGTGAGCTGTGGTGAGATATGTTTGATATATTTGGTGAGTGAAATCAAGTCCCACCAAATATCAGACATGTCAACACTACGGCCTGCACCGGTCAGCAGAGGAGAGATTGTGTATTGCATTTGTTTGTACATTGGAGAATAAGTTGTGAAGAATTAATCAGTGAATGTGGAATTCAGTTGAGGGTCATGGAACATAGCATAATAAGTACTAGGAGTGATGAATATGTTTTTACACCAGGATTTACAATATCATGTATTTCATTCCAAACACCTCTAATATCACTATCCTGAACCATGAATTAATTGATAAGTATAACCCTTCACATCTGAATTAAAGATTGTCCCCATTTTATGCTAAAAATTATGCATACTTTGAAGAAGACATTTTTTTTAGTGTTTTGGGCTTATTTCACATTTTTCCCATTTATGTATTTCAGGAAGCAGACATGAGTCTAAACTTTGAAGAGCAAATTCTGGAGGCAGCCAAATCTATCGCCTCAGCAACGGCAGCCTTGGTGAAGTCAGCGTCGGCCGCACAAAGAGAACTTGTGGCGCAAGGAAAGGTAAGCCAGCAGTGGATTGAGTTTAGGACTGTACTGTAGGTGATAATGACAAATGCCTGGGTAAACTTTTGTAACTGTCTGTAGAGAAATGTTTGAACCAATATGTCAGAAATAATGATTTAGAAGTCAAGTAAAGTCTGCAAGGCATGGTAGATTCATAAATAAGAAATCTGGAACAAGGCATGAACATATTTCAAATGCTTTTGATAACATTTTCAAATTTTAATGCCATGAATAAACTTACCTGCCGGCTTGAAATATCTATTCTTAGCAATCTCTCTGAGATGCATGGTAAATGTTTTTACTAAGAAATCTAGTGAACTTCAAAAATAGTATGACGAGTAATTTGACATTATAATATTGTTTGTTCTACGTCATGGCATGTTAATGTGTCCTAGACTGTGCTGTAACACAAATTGTGATTGGTCAATCTGACAATGGGTCGGATTCTGTCAGCTTAGATCTGATCTGTATATATTCACCTGACCACCTTTTGTGTGACTAATTTTCATTGGACGATGCATTAATTCCTCTGTGTTTCATTTCGTTCTTGCATGTTCTTCTCTCCTGTTTCAGGTTCGCACGCGCAAAGAGGTAAACAATATTGATGTAACCAATGGCAACCTTGCGCTTTCTTGCTTCCACAATTGTATTGTGACAACTGGGTGTATTATCTCATTATTTCTACACACACTTTATATTCTTGTTTTGCACTTGTGGGGACTTATAATTTGAGTTTAGATAGACTTCATATGATTTTAATATATTTTGAGTTAGTTCCCATTGCTGTCATATTAAAACAGGCAAATTTTGTCACTTGACAAAATTTAGACAATTTGAGCTATAATACCAAGTATAAAATATTTTCATCTTTTTTGGGGACTTCAACAGAAAGTGTTTATAGATTGTTAAGAATTTCGTCTTCTGGATTACCTCTATGACTTGTTATTCTATTTGGTCAATAATTTTAATATCCAAAATGGCAGCCAAAGGGAAATAACTCTCACCATATTAATGTCTGTTGGAAACTATCTGTATCTCAGACAAGTTATGGTTTATTTTTCAGGTTACCATTTATTTAATTTGTAAAAAATTCAGAAGTTTGTGCTTTAGTTAAATACATTGGAAATCTGATGTTACTCCAAATTATAGCCTGAAAAAGGAAATTTCAAATAAATCTGTCTCAAGATGTTTAGTTTTAAAGGAGACAATTTTTTTGCAATATTCCTCACTTAGTTCCAAAATTTAGTTTAAGAATAGTGAGGACTTTTCTTTATAA
The DNA here is from genome assembly GCF_902806645.1 of Magallana gigas. Lineage (NCBI taxonomy): Eukaryota > Metazoa > Mollusca > Bivalvia > Ostreida > Ostreidae > Magallana > Magallana gigas. The sequence goes on along the minus strand of NC_047560.1, from coordinate 6,760,311 downwards.
TTAATGTAGAACTTAGATTTTTTGGATTTGGTTGTGTACACAAACATTATTCATCATGACAGGGATAGGGGGTTTGAAGCTAAAAAAAAATAGCAACGCTTAAAAGAAGGTTTGCAGTGAACGCTAATCTATTCATTTTTACCCGACTTGTTCACATGACATTTGATTTACCAATTTCCATTGGTTATACTTTGTACCTGCTTTTGACCACCATTTTGAATTCCATTTTGACACTGGTGTGATTCTGTTGTGATGTGGTTATATTTTAAGTTTTAGCAACAGTTTATTGAAATACCACAGAAATCTGTGTGTTAACTTTTGTCTCAACCCGGAGGGAGGGGGGTGACCTTAACCTTCCATTAGAAGGAATAACCAATATTTTCATTACTGTAAAGGCCAAAGAATGATTTCATATCAGAATTATGCTTCATTGATAGAGAGTATTAATGTCATCTTCATAAATCACATTTATCTAGTTTTAAAGTTAAAGAATATCTTAAAATATTACTTATAAATAATTATTGAGAACTGTAATAGGAATTGTAATGATTATTGTATTATATTTACATTGTATGATGAATTGAAAAACAAACAAAAAACACATCCTATCTTTGAGCAGTAAAATCTCTCAGTTTAATTTACACACTTCTGAAAATGATTGAAGAGGAAGGATACACAAACAGTTTAAACTTGACCAAATTTAAAGAATTACAAATTTGATGGTTGTTGTATGGTGCCTGTGTAACACTGTAAACAATTGACAGGTTATAAAGGAGCTGGAAAAGGTAGATGTATTACAGATTACAGGGAATATACTGTAATGATTTATTACATTAGTGTTACATGTAATTACAAGTTATAGATGTATTACAGATTACAGGGAATATACTGTAATGATTTATTACATTAGTGTTACATGTAATTACAAGTTATAGGCGTGTAAACTTCATCATGTAACTTATAACTCTTTTACTGAAATACTGAAAACCAGTTATGATGTACTTAAAACCTGTAATATTTCTTTCTTCTGGGTGACCTTACATTATAGTTTTATTTAAGGATAGGTAATATATCATATATAAATTACTATAATAGAGGAAGTATGGTATCAACAACTTCTTGGGTTGTAAACAAATTGTATATATCTGTACTGGGTAAACAGACTTTTGTTTTCTCTCATTATTGGTAAGAATATCAACATCTGTGGAACTCCTCTATATCTTGGTGCTGGTTTATATGTATGCTGTTTATGATTTATTCATGGGAACTCAAATATTTGAATGGATATCTATCTTTCGTGGTATTATAAAACTGGATAAATTCACACAAGTACTTAAATAAAATCATTATACCGATTTATAATCGATAATTATCGATTGTAGAGGGACCTATTGTAGACTGGGAATTCTGATATTTATCATGAGTTATATTAATAATTTTCTTCAGCTTTAAAAAAGAAATTTTGAGATAACATCTTTCTTAGATGAATAACATATTTGATGTTGAAATTTTGTTTTGCTGTTGAAGCTTAGATATTAACATTAATCACGGCCTACCAAGCCCTGTAAGAAAACTGTTGTTTCCGTCATGTTTACAGAGGTTAAAGACAGGGGCATCGTTTTTAACAGAAACTTGTACGACTTTGCTGTATTTAGAATAATCAGTTAAAGTGAAGCTATTTTTAGAACAAACAACTTATTGATAGATTTGCCAGATAGAAATCAGATTTACTGAATATTGAGTTGTAGCATTCTCAGTGTTACTTTGGGAGAATAAGATTTATGTAGACACAATATTTTTGGTAAAAAAATCCAATTATCTTATGAGAATAATTTTAGAGTTTTGTTCACATAAACAAACAAAAATATCAATCTGCCGACAAATAATAGGATACCCAATGAAGTCAAATGATTCCACTGACTATTGAAGTAATAATAAACTGATTGTGTTGTAATAACATATACCTGTAATAATATGTTGCTGTGTTGTTATAACAGATTGGAGCAACATACCACAAATCTCAGATACTGGACGATGACGGTCAATGGTCCGAGGGGCTTATATCAGCGGTAAGTAAATGGTCCGAGGAGCATATATCGGCGGTAAGTAAATGGTCCGAGGGGCTTATATCGGCGGTAAGTAAATGGTCCGAGGGGCTTATATCGGCGGTAAGTGGCTTATATCAGCGGTAAGTAAATGGTCCGAGGGGCTTATATCGGCGGTTAGTAAATGGTCCGAGGGGCTTATATCGGCGGTAAGTAAATGGTCCGAGGGACTTATATCAGCGGTAAGTAAATGGTCCGAGGGACTTATATCGGCGGTAAGTAAATGGTCCGAGGGGCTTATATTGGCGGTAAGTAAATGGTCCGAGGGGCTTATATCGGCGGTTAGTAAATGGTCCGAGGGGCTTATATCGGCGGTAAGTAAATGGTCCGAGGGACTTATATCGGCGGTAAGTCAGTGGTCCGAGGGGCTTATATCGGCGGTAAGTAAATGGTCCGAGGGGCTTATATCGGCGGTTAGTAAATGGTCCGAGGGGCTTATATCGGCGGTAAGTAAATGGTCCGAGAGGCTTATATCAATGGTAAGTAAATGGTCCGAGAGGTTTATATTAGTGGTAAGTAAATTGTCCAAGGGGCTTATATCAGCGGTAATTCAATGGTCCGAGGGGCTTATATCGGCGGTAAGTCTCTGACCCAACAGGGTGGGAAACAAACAATGAGCAATTCAATAGAAGCATGTTGATTAAATGCAGTGATTTACAAATAAATAATATTTTAAATGATTCTAAATACAAAATACTTCTGAAAAATTCCAGAAGCAAATACTGGTAGTTTTTCAATGGTTGAATATCGCGAATGATTTTGTATGTTTGTTACAGAAAGATAAATCATTGCACATTTTTATTGATTCTTCTTCTTTCCAATACAAGCATTGATTTGAGCTATTTTATTACAAAACATTGCGTTTCAACACTGATTTAAGCTTTGTTTTTGATGCTCCACTGATTTAAGCTTTGTTTTTGATACTCCACAGGCTAAGATGGTAGCTGCTGCCACTCATAGTTTGTGCGAGTCGGCCAATGCCATGGTTCAAGGTCATGCTACAGAGGAGCGACTCATCGCCTCGGCCAAAGAGGTCGCGGGGTCGACGGCCCATCTCCTGGTCGCCTGCAGGGTCAAGGCTGACCCAGACTCAGTCGCCATGAAACGCCTCCAGGTAAAAGCAATTTTTTCTTGTAATTAAATGCCTTGTGTCACTTTTGTTATTGTGGTAATCGCCAGGAAATGTATATGGTCTTTTTTTTATTAAATGTAGCATTTAAGTTTCATTATGACTTTAATATGTTGAAACAACACAAGATGAACAGATGACATGATTTGACCTTGTATTGATTAAGAGTTTTTTGTTGATTTTAATATGATCAATATCTGACCTAGCTACAATATAAGATCAATAAATGACCTTGATATGACCTTGTTACTATTCATATCTGTAGGCGGCGGGTAATGCGGTGAAGCGTGCCACGGAGGTCCTGGTGAAGGCGGCCCAGCAGGCCAAGCAGAGAGACGAGGACGAGGATATAAACGTGGCAGTCGACTCACGTAAAGTGGGCGGGATCAAACAGGTGAGACACGCCCACATACTGTGTGTTGTATATTTCTTCATGTATTTGAATTTATGTTCTTGTATACAATGTTAAACTGAAAACCAACTTGTCTTTGCATCTGTCAATCACAGTGATGAATAGCAATATAGAAACTTACCTTTAGATTAATCATTCATTGTCTAGTTTACGAAAAAGCAATCTTCTGAAAAAATGAAATCCAGAAAAGACTTGTTGTTTGTGACAAGACCATTGACAATGATTGGGAATTCTCTAATCTCTTTAACATTTCTTGATTGCAAATATGAGTTGGTTTACCATATTCATCCTTGACTTTAGAGGATTATTTTTATTCCATGTTTGTACCTGATCTTTACTACTATTATATTAAAAACTTGTACAGTGTCATTTCATCAGCATTCGTTAAATACCAATTTTGATTAAGTTTCATTTAGTTGAGGTGATTCATGAAGTTAAATTTTCAGTGAAGTGCAAAATCAAATAACAAGTTGACTTGATTGGATTATTAGCCATGAGTTTATACATATCTATGTAACTGTGATTTTCATTAAATCCACAAAAATTTATGTCCACGAATAGTAATGAAACTACAAAGTATTGATGAAATCCAAGTATTGCAAGAGAACATGGGATAAATATGAACGTTACTAGTGTATTGCTAATCTATACATTTATCAATTCATTTCATGATTAACACTGTATATTTCATAATTAACACTGTATATTTCATAATTAACACTGTATATTTCACCTCAATACACTTAAGATTTTTTATAATATTTTCCTGAATAGGTAATATCTATAACAAGTATTGACACAAACTACTTTCAAACGTGTGAATTTACACATCCACATCACAGACTCCACGCTAACTTGTATGGTCGTATCATTGATAATATACTATATATGTCCAGATTAAGAATATAGCACATATACTGAAAATATTTAAAAGATGTAATTAACACACTAACAGCTAATTACATATGATATAAAGTAATTATACTTAAGATATGATTAACACACTAACTGCTAATTAAATACAATATAGTGATTATACTCGTGATATAATAAACACACTTATAATATTATTCATTACATACAATAATGTGATTATAGATATAGTGATTATGCTTAAGATATAATTAACACACTAATAATTCATTACATACAAGATAGTGGTTATAAATATAGTGATTATGCTTAAGATATAATTAACACACTAACAATTCATTACATACAATATAGTGATTATAAATATAGTGATTATGCTTAAGATATAATAAACACATTAATAATTCATAACATACAATTTAGTGATTATAGATATAGTGATTATACTTAAGATATAATTAACACGTACACTAACAACTGATAAATTACATGCAATGTAACTAAGAAAACAACTAACGATGTTTCAATTTTCGGGGATTTTCACCTGTGAATTTGAATTTATTGTCAGAATGAGTTGGTGTTTGATGACCTTTGACCTCTTAAATTTGACCTCACTTTACAGCCAGAAGTCACCGGAGATCATTACTGGTTTCATTTCTCGTTTCTTTCAGGATTCTAATTTAATGTAATTTGTTAACATGATGATATGTGCTACTGTAAACACATTATATTCGGCGTGTATGATATTTAGTGGAAAAAAGTTTTTGAACAATTTAAGCATATTCCTGAATGTTGCTATTCTATACGTATATACATGGCATTGAGCAATGTACTTGATTTAGCAGAAACCGCCTTCTGTCAAAAACGCTAAATAGAATACACAGCCAAAATGTAATACGTTTACAGTATTCAAATTAGAATCACACATGACACACTGTGTACATATATGACAAACTCCAACAAGAGTCTCACGTAATATATACAAATCTAATGCATAGTGTTCAAACACCACAAACTGAGGTTATAATAGAATAATTAGCAATACTACACATATATAACGTCTGACAATAACAACAAAAAACATCAAACAATTTTAATATGGACCTTAGAACTAAGTTTGTGGAGGTTGAGGTATGATCACTTTTTGACTGTTTGTAATCCATCTCCAATTCAATCTTTTTCTTTCTTTTTCTCTTGAAGTAAATAAATTCAATAAATGATTCATTTCATTTAAAATAAAAAAATTGATATAAAGAGCTGTGGGCTAAAATTAATGTTAAAATAATGAAATTTTACATACATTTTGCAAAGTTTATATTCAGCAATAAAAAAAGAAAGACAGAAATAACGTCAGAAGATAAAGCTCAGTTGATGTGTTGAAGTCAAAAAGTCATCAATGTCTTGTTGCTATTTTTAGCAAATTGAGGCCCAAGAGAGGATTTTGTTGTTGGAGAAGCAGCTTGAGGACGCGAGGCGCCTGAAGGAGAGACTGGCGGAGAAACGCGACCTGGCGGCTGTCTAAATAACACAGTGTGACGGGGGCGAAACGGAGGCGAAACGGGGGCTCCGCAACCCTTGCACTTTTACCCTATAACAAAAAATTTCTTTTAAGAACTCTAGGCTGTAAAATTTTGTTTGAAAAAAGTTCTTTTCTGTTTGGCAATAATTGGTAAAGAATAAAGTAATGTATACTAGTCTAATGACATGGGGAAATTTTTAATCTAAAGACAGAATTTATAACCGTGTCCAAATTCCTCTGACACAGAGGTATTGAGCCCCCTCCCCCCTCGATTGTCACACTGTGTATTCTTGGACTGACTGCCTCGGTCTCTTTGCATGTTAGCGTATCATCCTCACCATTACCATCTCGTCTCTCATCTCCTCATATATAAACAACTTTTTTTTTCTCTTCTCTAAAAAATTAACAGGAACTACAAATTCAAGAGGAGATGTTACGGAAGGAGAGAGAATGGATCGAAGCCAGAGAGAAGCTGGCCAAGTTCCGTAAACAGCGGTACAAGGACACGGGCCACGATAGCGACTCATCATCCGCCTTCTAACGCCGCACGCTCCAGCTTTAACTGTATAATGCGTATAGTGCCTGTCACGTGTCTTGTGATGTCATAATGGCTTCCATGTCAGCTGTCCTTGTGAAGGTCAAGGTGACAAGCATCTAAGTGATTGAGAATTTGAAGGGAGTGAGAGTGTATGAGATCTGGGTTAGGGTTGCATTTCTGTGGGTGTGATTTTTCAGTATAGATGTGTAAGTTTGTATACTAATAATGATTAATGATGGATGATGTATTCAGAGGACAGAAATTTGGAATTGAGAAGAAAGAGACTCAGAAAGAAAGGATTCTCAATAATCATATCATATGTATATGTAGCTGCTGATTAAGTGTTAAACCAGTTATGTCACATATTGTACAGGATTTTACAGAATTGTTTACCAACGGTGCAAAAATTTATCTATTTTGAATAGAAGCAGTTGTTATTCGACACTTGATTATTTTTGGATTTTTCTCTGCAAGCAGACTTGTTTTTTTTTTAGAATATAAACATGAAGTTTTCCGAATCTGATAGATTAAATCTACACTGTTTTAAGGTAGCCAATTGTGATATGGTGTTACAAATGATAGATGATATGGTGTTACAAATGATAGATGATATGGTGTTACAAATGATAGATGATATGGTGTTACAAATGATAGATGATATGGTGTTACAAATGATAGATGATATGGTGTTACAAATGATAGATGATATGGTGTTACAAATGATAGATGATATGGTGTTACAAATGATAGATGATATGGTGTTACAAATGATAGATATGCAATACTTATATACAATATGAAGACTGATATAGCTTACTTATTCTTTGATATATATATGTATTTGTACTATCCATGTACTGCAGATGTTGTATTCAAGTCCTGTTTTTATGTCGACTTAGAAATTTGCTTTATCAGCACAGTTTGAGTGAAAATTAACCAGGTTTCTTTCCCTGTCTGTTTTGTTGTTGTTTAGAGATTTCAATTCACGCTTGATTTTAGTCAGAGTTTTAATTGATAATTACATGAGAAAAAACCAAAACCTAGATTTGATTTCTGTGTTTGATGCCAGGCTTCCACTAACCGAGTAAATCCGCGAGTATTTGGTGTGTACCACGCTAGTCCTACACATATACCCAGTGCTGTGTATTGAACTGTTTTATGTGTGTATTTTGTATTAGTCGTGTTTAGTTTTTGATAAAAGCTATATATATTTTATTCTGTTTAATATTATGATTATTGTATAATTATTATGATGACGACTGTGTAATTTTCTACATTCTTTATCGTACACAATATATGTAGTAAACTTTTGTTTCCTATATAGAATTGGTATATAGTTTGTATACTGACCGTATATAACATGGCCTCCCCCTCACCAGGGGTACACTACAGACCATATATAACATGGCTTCCCCCTCACCAGGTGTACACTACAGACCATATATAACATGCCCCCCCCCCCCCCTCACCAGCTGTACACTACAGACCATATATAACATGGCCTCCCCCTCACCAGGTGTACACTACAGATCATATATAACATGGCCTCCCCCCTCACCAGGGGTACACTACAGACCATATATAACATGGCCTCCCCCTCACCAGGTGTACACTACAGACCATATATAACATGGCCTCCCCCTCACCAGGGGTACACTACAGACCATATATAACATGGCCCCCCCCCTCACCAGGTGTACACTACAGACCATATATAACATGGCCCCCCCCCCCCTCACCAGGTGTACACTACAGACCATATATAACATGGCCCCCCCCTCACCAGGTGTACACTACAGACCATATATAACATTGCCCCCCCCCCCCTCACCAGGTGTACACTACAGACCATATATAACATGACCCCCCCTCACCAGGTGTACACTACAGACCATATATAACATGACCCCCCCTCACCAGGGGTACACTACAGACCATATATAACATGGCCTCCCCCTCACCAGGGGTACACTACAGACCATATATAACATGGCCTCCCCCTCACCAGGTGTACACTACAGACCATATATAACATGGCCTCCCCCTCACCAGGGGTACACTACAGACCATATATAACATGGCCTCCCCCTCACCAGGTGTACACTACATACCATATATAACATGGCCTCCCCCTCACCAGGGGTACACTACAGACCATATATAACATGGCCTCCCCCTCACCAGGGGTACACTACAGACCATATATAACATGGCCTCCCCCTCACCAGGGGTACACTACAGATCCTGTTTGACTCCTGTATAACAAACCATTAAACCATACAACTACAGCATGTTCTGTACCCAGAGTTATCTCTCTTGTTTTATTCAACCAATTCAAACATCATCTTATAGAATTTGAATTATCCGAGAAGAACATCTTATGGTCTATGAATTCGTATTTCATGATCAAAATATCTGTGTTATTGACTAGCATTATGGATTTTGTTATCAATATTTTGTCATTAACGGATTATTTTGAAACAACCCACAATTTGTTTAGTCAAAGACTATATAAATTATTTAATTTTGTATCAACAAAATCGTACATTTTGTAATTGCAAATTTGCCATAAATAAAATAACGACGAAAAATGATGCTGAGATGTAGACAATTAATATATTCACTCTGACCTTAGCTAACGATAGCGATAAGAAAATATTCAGTCTGACCTTGGTTACAGCGGATGATAATATATTCACTGACCTACGTCACAGTTACGATTATTTATATATTCACTCTGACCTTAGCTAACAGTGACGATTATTAATATATTCACTCTGACCTTAGCCAACAGTGACGATTATTAAAATAGTCACTCTGACCGTAGCTAACAGTGACGATTATTAATAATTTCACTCTGACCTTAGCTAACAGTGATGATTATTAATATATTCTCTCTGACCTTAGCTTACAGTGACGATTTCTAATATATTCATGCTGACCATAGCTAACAATGATGATTATTAATATATTCACTATGACCTGTGACCTCTGCAGTGTACATGTGTCGGCTTACTATACCATGTATATTACGTACTGTATTTTTCCATGTATTACTGGATGTGTGTGATAGTCACATAAAATTTGCATATCAAGAGTCACTGATCATGACGCTTACAAATATGAAGTTTTAATAACAGGTTCAAATAAATTTAAGTACAAGACTTTGTTGTTTTGTCGTTTACTTATTTCAAGGAAAAGTGGGCGGATCCAGAATATTCCCCCGGGGTCGGGAGGAGGAGGGGGTAAGGGATAATTGTTTTGACAGTGGGGGTCAAAGGCAGAGATAAGAATTTTCAAATTACCAAGGAGAGGGGTTGTTCCAGGTCAAAATGTGACCCTGATTGATTTTTGGGGACAAATGTTAGCAATATCAAGAGTGTTTAGATCCATGGATGACGTCTATTTGTCATTCATAAAGTAAAACTCTGCCGATCAGTTAACTTAGAGGTGTATCTAATGTTGTCATTAAATAAATGTATATAGTTACACTCCATATGGTCTCGTGTCCAGAGCTTTAAGTTCACAGAATGACCCAGGGTCATCGGTTCACCGGGTCATCTTGTCAATGACATGTTTTACTCGATATTTATATTAACAACAAACAGAATCACGACCTTTATTTATTTCAAAGGAGCCGACATACTCCTTAACACATTGACATAACCCCACCCAAAAGATAAAAAAAAACCAACCCACAACTGTTTTTGGCAAACGTCAATTCCTAATCCATTGGGGGGGGGGGGGGGGTGGGTAAGGATTTTCATATAAAAGGGACTTCTTTTAGGGGGTTACTTTCCGACCAATTCATGTATTGTGTATTTTGAAGGAATCTGTAGAAAATGAAAGCGTAAATCTGAGAGAGAGCCCGAGAGAGAGAAAGAGAGAAGGGTGTATATGTTTTAATAATTTTTTTATTGAAATACGTAAATAGTCCTTATACATCCTGATATTTTTTATGCAGAGCTCTTTTCGAATTATATTTACTGTTAATCAGCTTATAAATAGATAAATAAATAAATTCTAAAACAATTGATGAAGAGTTTTGATTTCGAAGCATATCAGAATGCTTATACATTTGGGTGTAAAATGGGTATTAGCCAATTCTTTTTTTTCTTCATTTTTTTTTTGGGGGGGGGGGGGGGCTGCCATACATTCTCTCATTTCCTTTTTGGTCACTCCGTAGATCCTAACTTTGAGAACTTTTAACGACGCAGGTGTCACAGACAACAACCCATTGATTGGCAGTGATTATAATGAAAGCATGAAGTGTTTTACGTGTGTGTAAACATAAAATCGCACAGAGACAAGGTTAAGCTATTGATGAATTATTGAACAATAAATTATATCATAAACACAAAAAAAACACACAAACAATATCCCTCTGTCCTGTTGAAAGAGGGCCCTGTAAATACACAAACAATACACCGCCTGCATGTCTAAATCAGAATCTATACGATAGAATCAATTCAAGAATTATTTTCCATACTGTAGTTCATGTAATTCCAGTTTAGTAAAGAAACTGAATATTTTAAAATATAAAAAGGAGTTGTCCCTGCTGTTGGCATTTCAACTGTTTAGAAAAATGATGTGAAGATTTAAAATATGTAATTCAGAAAATTTTAATCCAGGATTATGAATAATATTCACTGTTTCCTGTGCGAACAGAATATAGTGCTTCCAATTTTTGTGATATTTCTTTTGATTGTCTGCGCAAGAGTTGGATATTCCACTGAAGTGAATTTTCAGCCATATTGTAATTTATCACAATACAATGTACCGACGTCCTTTCTTGAATCACCGTATTCCTACAAGTGTGGTGGTGTTAATGTTGACACTTACACTTGTAATCCGGGGACTTCTCAATGCCTGGAGAGGGTGTGTCATACCATCAGTGAATGGGACAGACTGTTGCGTCATTCGTTTATTACGTCTACAGACTTTGGCGTCATTAACAGTCTTAACAGAAGGCGGTCTTCCTGCATATGTTGGTACTGTAAAACTTAAAAATACTTCATACTCTCAAAAGAATAACATTTTAGTCTGTTCTCCAGTAGATTAAATAGCAAAAACCACATTGTGTATATATAAATACATGCATACTAGTAAATTGTTGTATCAGAACTTCACAATATTTGTGGGTTTTTTCAATATTAAAGACTTTTGTATAATGATTTAAATATATCAAATGATGAGTTTTTGGTATTCTTTTGTTCAAAATATTCAGTTTAAAGTCTTCAAACAATCTTTTTTTCTGAATGTTCAAATTATAGGGGAGAATAATGCCATAGCATTTTTCCATTTACACGTGAACACGACCATGTAGAAAAACATGTATAATTTTAATCAGAACATATGTATTTGTTTGATTTATAAACAAAACCTAACAAATAAAAATCAAAAGTTGTCATAATTCGTATTTTTATTGTAATGATAAAATAGTCAGGCGGTGGTAAAATATGTTTATTTGCAGAAACCCTAACACTAACTTAACTTGAGGTTTGACAGGAATCCGGTACTCTCAGTACTTTGATGACAGTGCATTTTTGTTTTTCAGCTTTACGTCAACTGGATGACAGTTTTGCCACAGAATGTCAAATTACGTAAGTCTTCGTTTACTATTATATAGGTCGTCTCTTCAGAAACCAGTAAAATAATAAATTTTTAAAACGATGACTATATTTTGAACATGATGTACTTTTATCCATATTGAATCCAAAGTGTTCAATATCGATCATCATACAACTCAATAAATGTAATTAAATGCCATAACGTTTCATTCCGTTATTTTGTGTTCTTGTCTCGCCAGGTCCGGCTCCGTACAGGCGTTAGCTATGGGAGGAATGTTCGGGATTATCATCATAGCCATCACGTGCTTCATGGTCTATGTGTTATGTCGTCATACGTGACGCAACATGAAACATATGACCAACCATTTATCTTTAACCTCTACTGTAACCATAGTCATTAAAATTCTTGAATCAACAATTGAAGTTAAGATGACCTGTAAAATAGTAGATGGTTTTTATGTGTGTAAGGCATACAAATTGGTGTCATTGTAATAAAAAGAATAAAATAAATACGCAATCTTTTCTTTTTCTTTTCAGACATCGGACTCTTAATAATTTTAAAGTAGTTAATTAAAGAGGCGACTTGTGCGAATCTAATGGGGGTCCGGACCCCTACCTTGGAAAACTATATATATGTATTTAATTCATTGAAAATCCTCCTTGAAAACACAATCATCCATCGGAACCCCACCGCATGAACTTTCTAGAAATATTTAGATATTTTACCTTACCATGCAAACGGAAACTTCTGCTCTATATCACTGAACATGCGCGGATCTAGAGAGGGGGTCGGGGGGGTCCCGACCCCCCCTGGAAAATGAAAATTTATTAAATTTACATAGTAAAATTATCGCAAAAATATGCCTCGGACCCCCCCTGGCAAACACAATTATCCTTCGGACCCCCCCCCCCCCCTGGAAAAATTTTCTGGATCCGCGCATGCTGAAGATGTTATACGTGCTTCTTGCGAAGCCTTGCTATGATTATAAAATGATACTGTTGTTTACTTATTTTCAATATAAAGTTGAAAATTAATATTTTCTTAAATAAAAAAAGTACTGCCACACACACCCAACTCTCTCTCTCTCTCTCTCTCTCTCTCTCTCTCTCTCTCTCTCTCTCTCTCTCTCTCTCTCTGTGATAATAATTTGCACCCTTATTTTTGATTTGATTCTAACTATCTTTCACCTTATTTTTAAAGCTCTTAAAAAACTTTAATTTGGGGGGCAAAAAATGCATAAAACCACATATAGTTCTTTGAAATGAATTAATAAAACAAAGCAATACAGTGAAACTGACCAATAAATTCACTTGAGTTGTTCTAGCAAACATTTCTGCAAAATATGTAGAAATACAGGATTGCTTTAGAAGTCATCCGTGATCTCAAACCAATTTTCACCCCCCCCCCCCCCCCCCCCCCCCAAATTTAAAAAAATACATTAAGTAATATAAAGATGAAATTAAGTAATAATGAAAAGTAAATTGACCGATCAGTACACTAATAACTAAATATTCGAACTGCTTTTTTGTATTTTTTGAAAACCGGTATATTCATTATCTGGAAACGACTTGGGGCCGAAATTGCTGGGTGGCGAAACGTCTAAGCATCGCTGTGACGTATGTCGAACAGACGAGAGACAGATTTGCATATTTGGGAAGAGGAAAGGAACGTTTAGATAATTGTTTCCCGTGAAACAAAAGGTTTGTTATATCATATATTCTACAATGTAGTCTACTTCTTCAATATATCATGCCAGTGACAATTTAGGTGAGATAAAACGCGATATTTTTAAAAATCAACTACGTATATTAAAAAAAAATGGCTGACCCGAAAACAAACCTTCATGTATATGTAAAGTGTTGAAGAAAAAACTGTTGTAACTTAGTTCAGGTAAGGGAGGAGGGGGTAAATTCTTTCAATCCAACAGCTCAATGTACCAGTGACAAAACAAGTCGTTTGTTCAGACACAGAACCCCCCTCCCCCTTTTAAAAAAATTGTTTACGTCGAGTATAGGCTATATACGTTTAATAAGTAATATAAAGATGAAATTAATTTATAATGGAAACTAAGTTGACCGATTAATACATTAAAAATTAAACATTCGAATAGCTTTTTTTTCTTCGTTTTTTTTGGTTATAAAAAAATAAGTAACATTAGAATAGCTTTTTTGTGTGGGGGGGGGGGGGGGGGGGGTGGCATTTGTCTAAAAAAATAAGTAACACTTTGTTTTTCTGTTGAAAGACCAAAAGTTTTACATTTATCAATGTCTTATTTGCTTACCTGAATTTGAAATAAAAATGTATAGTTATTGCCACTTAAACATTTGTTACATGTAAGAATACATTGTGACGTCATTTTTCGTCTATAATTTTATGTGTTGATAAAATGACGTCACAATGTACTGGCGAGAAATGGTACTCGGCGAGAACTGGTCGCACGCCGGTAGGGTGATTTCACCGGCCATGCATCGGACACGGGTACTACTAAACAGAGAACTCAGGGATTTATCTATACTCTGTCCCAAGATATTTTGGATTCACGTTTGGACGATTTTTAATAAAAATACACTTAGGCCTACCTGTGAAAGAAGTGCAATTGAAATAGTTGAAAGGGATATTTTCCAAGATAATTTCATTGACACATTATCATCTTTCACTCGGAAAAATTCACAGGAACGAAAACAGATTCCTTACGGAGATTTATAATGGGGAATGTTTACATCTTTTCTCCATTCGGAATACACTCGGAATACATCGCGCAATATTTCAACGTTATCATCCGGGCTTACTGCAATGCAAAATCTCCGTAGACATCACATTTTTTAGCATTGTATTGAAACCTGATAAGCTAGCAGGGGCGTTTTGACTGAGAAATCTTGGAAATTTTTCATACTTTTGAATGAACATCGTTTGGATCCTGAGGTATTTATAAGTATTAAACAATTAAGCCAAACGTGAATCCAAAATATCTTGGGACAGAGTATAGCTATTTTATTTTACTACCCTTTTTAGCTCACCTGAGCTGAAAGCTCAAGTGAGCTATTCTGATCACATTTTGTCCGTCGTCCGTCTGTCCGTCTGTCTGTCCGTCCGTCCGTCCGTCTGTAAACTTTTTACATTTTGAACTTCTTCTCTAAAACCGCTAATCCAATTTCAACCAAATTTGGCACAAAGCATCCTTATGGGAGGGCGAATATAAATTGCAAAAATAAAAGTCCGATCTTTATTCAAAGCGGAGAAAACCTTGAAACTGTAGAAAAAGGGGGGTGCATTTTTAAAAATCTTCTTCTCAAGAACTACCGAGGCAAATTCAACGTAGTTTAGCATAAATTATCCTTATGGGAAGGAAAATATAAATTGCAAAAATTAAGTGCTAATTCTGTTTCAAATCTGAGTTATTACGAAAATAATAATAAAGGAAAGGCGTGTTTCAGCTTCGCGTTCGGCATCCGGTAAAATGGGTAGGCAAGACTTGGTCTGGGCAAAACAAAAGATTGGCAGTTATTGATCTGCCAATCTCATTAAAATTTCAGGATATTTGATGGACCAGTATATTTGTATTCGCTGTAAATATTGTGCAAAATAATGCGTATTTGGAATTGACGATTGTCGATCTGCCCCGGCTTTATTTTTGCCACGGCCCGGGTTTGCATACCCATTTTACCAAGACTCGTATTCCATACTTCTAAAACGAGGTTCTTTGTTTAAAGCAGCCATGGCATTATACGAAAAAGGGTCGATTTGACTATGATAAATTTGCATGTTGTGCAACAGTTTGCGTATGAAGGGAAATTTTTGAAACATGCAAAATATATTGGTGCCGATTTTGTGAAGTAAATTGAGGCTATATATTTCAAGGCGTTGACAGTTTTCACACATGACGTTGGTGCATGCTAGCTTGTTCTGATTTTCGTTTCGTTTTCATTATTTATGCTTTGTAACCTGGGAACTATCGTCTGTATTTCGTGATTTTTACGTATCAAATCAAACAGAGACTTCGGTAAATCAAACAATTAACTGTTTACCTGCGCAAATTAAGCAAAATCTGATGTATAAAAAAAGTACTGAAATATAATTCATTCTATCGGTAATTCGGCAGTATCTTTTGGTAGATTAATGCAATAGGTTTTGTTGAGATGCTCGGCATTTTCTCGAGTTTATTCAGTTCAAATAGAATTTGATATCGCTGACGGAAATATGTAGGTATATACTTGTATATATATGATTCATTTCGAAAAAATAAATTGTGTTCCTTATTTGTTATAGTGCATGTTTCTTGTGTTTAATTGTTTACAATTTCAATTTACTAACCATATTTGAGTGTTAAGCTTCGAATTATAAGCAAGATACAGAGATTTGCTCACAATTCTATGTTTGTACACAGATCTTAAAAACTACAGATTAAAAAAGTAAAAAAATTGTCAATATTTATTAAGAAAATTTTCATAGTCTGTTCTTCCAGAAACCAACTTTAACAACTAATTGTATTGTAAACTTAACCTTTTTTCGTCATTATTACTCCTACTGTACATGTGATCCTGGACTGTGTTTATGTACATTTGTATAAACTGATTTTGAACCTCAAATACCAGTGAACTGGTCTTCGAGTGAATTAAAGAATTGAAAATCTTAGACCATTCTTTTTTCCCATTTTAAATGCTGAATAGGAAATACCAAGTTAAAAATCTTTAGCTGAATGTAATAAACTCATGTGAACAAAATATAACTCAAACCTAGGCGAACTGTGAGCTCTGTATCTTGCTTATAATTCTACGATTGACGCTGAAATTTTGGTTGAACATTAGAAATTCTATATGAATTAGAGTATGTTAAATACTTGTAAAAACAAAATAAAAGAATGATATTCTGTATATACCTACTCTCTGGGGCCCCCTCTTTATACAATAAATAATGTGAAATCTACATCAATTTTGATAGTTTTTCAAACACGAGTAAATAAAAACGACATCTTTAAAACAGTTTCCATAGTTCTGACACATTTCTGTTGCGGGGATAAAGTAATTATCGCTATTCCTAAGAAAATATCACAGCGGAAAATTATCCTGGTTTGTACGCGAGGTAATTTATTTTACTGTTTGTCGTTTTCGCTATCACCTCCACAAAATCCAAAAAGAACTTCATTACACAGTCATTTAATTATAATGGAGAAGACAAATTAAATTTTTGAATGTTTTAAATTTGAGGAATTGAGCACATTGAGGTATAATTTTCTTCTTCACATCTAAACATGCAGTATTTTTTAAATAAAATACAATAACTATTATATATTTTTTTAAAATACGATAACTAGTAAGTAGTTGATGAAAAAAATGTACCTATATGCTTTCATATATTTTGATCGCTTTACAAAGGGGGGGGGGGGCAGAACGAATATATATAGGGAATTGGAAGTTAACAACTTAACAGTGTACACCTACTTAATGTTTAGTTTTATATCTTGCGTAGGATTTTCTTATTCTGGTAAAAAACAGTATCTCATGAAGGTACAATGTCAAAGATTACGTGTATGCAAAAATAAGTGTAAAATTCGAATACTTGACAATATTTATTTTTTGTTATTCTACCGAGGGACCATATGGCACAATATCTTTTGAACGCCCATTGTTGCTCAGGTGAGCGATGTGGCCCCATGGGCCTCTTGTTATATTTAAAGGGGAAAATTTGAGTCGTAGGTTCGATTTGAGCACCGGAGGCACGATAAAGGTCCGGGGGCATGCCCCCCCAGGAAAATTTTTAAATAAATGGAGCAAAATCCTGCATTCTGAGAGCTTCTGAAGTTCATTTCTATACATTTATGAAGACCAAAAAACCTACCGTTTTTAGGCAAAAAAAAAAAAAAATTAAACCAAAAAACCCCCATATATATATTATATAGATCACTGTTTCCTGTCCCCATATGAAATAAATTAAGGTAGGTAGGTAGGAATTTTTTTTTTTTAAATTTTAACGCTCGGGAAGAGAAAAAAGTATATATATGTGCATTTGGGGTATTAGTCTAACCCTTTGACCCACTTAATTACTACCGTTATGTAGAGGATCTGTTAATTTTAAAGATAATTCTTTACAAACGGTGTTATAGTAATTTTAACTTTTATTGCTGATTTATTTACTAATAAAATGTGATCAGCTAAGGCCTAACAATAAAAATGGTTTGTTTCCGCTTTCATGCTGAAAAAAAGTAGGGTCGGTCGGAAATTTATTTTTTTTTCAAATATTTTTTTTTCCCTTTAATATTGCAGTATCCATACATCCCGGTTAGATACTGACACTGCTGAATGGTATAAAATGAGAAATACTTTTAATATCATTCCTGACTATTAAGCTGGTCTTAAGAAAACACAAAAATGATATTATATGTTCACGATTGTGGTCAAATTCTACAGTATATTTCTGTTTTAATTATTTACAATATGCTTTAGGAATACACTGCTGAATGGTATAAAATGAGAAATACTTTTAATATCATTCCTGACTATTAAGCTGGTCTTAAGAAAACACAAAAATGATATTATATGTTCACAATTGTGGTCAAATTCTACAGTATATTTCTGTTTTAATTATTTACAATATGCTTTAGGAATACATTTTTAATGATCAAATGAAATTTAAGAGTCATTCGTTAACGGTAAAAAGCAAGATAATTTTTTCTTTACAATGATAATAACGTACGTAAGTTGTTATATCTATAACAACAGAATATGATCATTGAAATGTGATAGCTTAATATATATTATGTTGTGTTTTTACGTGCATTATTATTATTCCAATGGCTTGAGGTAACCTGTATATATAGAAACAATGTCTAAATGACATTAGATCAGGATCGGAGTTTGACGATCACGCCGACTAGATTTCCTTCGGGAATTTGTCTTTAATTAGTTTAAAATCAACTTTAATGAGTTTATGTATGTAGTATAACATGTTACTGAACAGATACGTGCATAATAAAGCATTTATTAGCCCTTTTAAATGAAAAAATCCCAGAATTCTCTAGGATTCTCTAGAGTTCTTTAGAGTTCTCTGTTTAGTAGAACCGATCGGACACCTTTGGATTTTTCCCTTTGTTCATGCATCAAATACCGTCCAAATATAAATAAAACTTGTTTTAAAAGTTACAGGTTTTCCCCTTGCTTAATTACTGGAGAAAAAATTGTGAAATTGTTAAAAATGTAGAAAATAAAGCAAATTAATGAAGTGTTGAACTATTTCACCATGGATCGGACAGTATTTACCAAGCATCGGACAGCTATACTAGTGCAGTAGGGATTAAAAATAACAACATTTTCTGGTTTTAATGCAAAAATACAAAGGTTCGGAAATATTAATATTTCTTATAATGTAAATCCTCAAATCTACATATAGGAATTTAGACTAGTGCTTCTGTTTAACGGAATATTTGTCATAAGGGGTATTTTATCGTGCCAGCTCCTACAGAAACTTTGGACTAAAAAGGGTTTGTCCGTTAAACTCGATTTTTAAGTGGTTTGAGGAAAATGTTTGTGTCGATGATTTTTTAAATTTTTATTTTACTTCACATTTAAAGTATATTACAAGGAATGGACACATAATCTCCATATTATTAGAAGAAATCATGCAGTGAAAACTGTCCGATGCATGGTTAATTTGTGTCCGATCCATGGTGAAATGAACATATGGTGCAATAATGACCTTGACATTAATTATTCAAATTTTTTGGACTTATTTTAATCAAATTTTGTTTCAAAACTTACTTCTTTCTAATTATTTTACTCAGAGATTGCATTTTCACTAATTCACAATCAAACGCACAACATTCAAATAATGCTTAAGTGTAAAATCTTCGTAACTTAATTTTCAATAATGGCGTATTTGATGTCATTTAGCGATGTCTATATTGCTATTTCTTTGACAATGTGACGGTCAAATTCTTAATAATGATAAAGTTCATTTGTTCTAATTCAGGAATATACGAAACAACACATGAGCGCATGCACATTTATTTGTATATTTAAAAACAAAGTTGTTCGATCCAAGGTATGTGTCCGATGCATGGTTAAATCACCCTACTTATAGATGAAGACATTTTGTCAATAAACTAAAATATGCCTGCACCAGAATAACTGCTTACACCTTGGTATTTCAACAAGTGTGATATGATGTCCATCAACTATAATTGAATTTTACTTGATAAGTAATTATTGTAAAATTAATTAATTAAAAACCTACTTTCATTTTCAATATTTTAAAACTAGTTCAAAATAGCAAAAATGAGGGTAAGGTGGTGCACACGCTTTGGCGGATCCAGGTCAGTGGGAGTTTGTATCAAAATATATACTAGCAATGAAGTAATATTGAATGATTATGTAAAGAGTGATTGTGAATATATTTACTGGGAACTTACTTGGAGTATAGATTCTGATAGAAGGTAATACTTGATATTTATAGTTGCAAACATGTTTCCGTATATGAACCTGCAGAATAGCGAAAACGTTCAATAATGTGTGAACTTTTTCATGACATCACAATGATAATGGCCCGTGCTTATCGTATGACGGTTGCATTACTAGCATACACTAGCGTCTTTTAATTTCATACATTTTAATACAGGAAAGATTGGTAGCAAACCTTATACATTAATTTGTAAACAATGAACAGATTGTGTTCTACATCTATATGAATAAATGATGTATACATAAAATAGGAAAGTTGAAAGGTGACTGGGCAATGAATGTTCATAAAAAAATGTTTTGTTTTTCCTAGACCGTTTTCCTATACTACAAATAATACACATCAATAGTGATCATTAATAGAATGATGAACATGGTATGATTGATGTTTTAATAAACTAATTTGATTTAATACATTAATATATTTGAATATATAATACTGAGGAGGGGGTGCAGTGGTTTAAACAAATAATCGACATCATTCTATTTTGATAAGAGAAAATTTGTAGGATTACAAAATTAAAAGAATTGGCCTACTATGTACTTTAATAAAAAATCATATATTTATGCATACATATAATATTCTTTAGATTGACTTGTGAACCTAAACATCATTTTTGTTCAGTCGACTACTTGAGTAACAGATAGGCATAAACCAGCGTTTTATTCAGAGCACTTTATATGTTGTATGCATGTATGTAAACCAAACCGGAATAGATGGTGTGACGTCCAAATAATAAATTTTCTTGGTTTTCAATACAAAAGAGTTCTACATCATGTCAGCCTCCTGTAAATACAATTTCTTTAACTTCAAATGTGCATTATAGCTTGATTATGTAGTTTATTTTCAAAACAGCATGACTACGTGTAATAATTTAAATCACTTTATTAATATAAATAAAATGTGTTTTTGACTTTCCTTCCGCTTTAAGTATTTTACCTTGATATTTCAAATACTCGGATATCTCAAAGTTTTTAAACAGTCCCATCTAGTTCGAGATAACGAAGTTTGACTGTATTTTATACAAACTCTTTTAAAAACGGGCTAAAATACAGACGTTATCAGTTTCAGAGAGCAGTGATACGGAATCGGAAAACCACAGTGTGGTGATCCGGAAATTCAGATCAAACTGTGAAATTGACAGTATAATTGATGTGTATATAATATGTATAAATCATCCATTTTAGTTTAGATTTTTCATCCCTGCTCCTGTAAATATCCAGCCATGCAGTTGGGTTTTTATTTCAATTTTAAAGGAAAGGTTCAGAAAACAATTAAGAAAAAAATCAGACACAAGAAATACAAAAATGAACCAAAAAAAATTTTTTTTTTAATATTAAGCATTGTATCATATAAATGATTATATATTGTTAAATCTAGCGCTTGTGTGGGATATCATCGAATACTAGAATGTAACAGTTAATAGTCCAAGGTCTCTTTACAGGTTCTCTGTGTCTGACTGTTGACTGATAGGTTATACCAGTCTGTAGAATGTAACAGTTGATGGTCTCTTTACAGGTTCTCTGTGTCTGACTGTTGACTGATAGGTTATACCAGTCTGTAGTATGTAACAGTTGATGGTCTCTTTACAGGTTCCCAGGCTGTGTCTAACTGTGCTGTGTACTGCGAGATCAAAGAGAGAATATATGTGGTATAGTATTCATGTAATATCACCATGTTCATGTAGCTATACTCTGTATTTTTAGGTCACCTGAGTCACTCAGGAGACCCATTGCTATCTCACGTTTGTCGTCATGTGTCATTCATAGACATTATAGTTTTCATCTCTTAATGGGTATGAGGGCAGTAGTCATTGTGTTAGTCCTGGGGTAAGAACTATTGCCCGAGAGCATAGGCCGAGGTCAACATCAATTTCTTACCCAGGAACTGACAATATAACTATTGTCCACATTCCCATTTGATGATTGATGTGTTAGATGAGGAGAAACATATCCTTGTGGTAATTTCAGGGCCGGGGTATTGTCCAATTATCTGCCCGGGGGACAGTCAAAAATCAACCAGTGTTAAGGGAATAGCAATGCATGGGACATAAGCCGGTAATTAACATGTATACATTGGTGGGTTCCCATTTTGCACACATTTGAGGATTTAGGTGTGAATTGTATTTTGATGGCAATTATAGTCTGTTCTTTACATGGGGTAAAGACACAACTGCATTTTATCCATCTTTTATAACCACATTATAAAAAGTTACATTCTGTATTTCATAGGTGAATTGTAGATAAGAACATACTGAAGATATGTGTCACATTTGAAAAACTGTTTTTCAATAGAATCAGACAGAAGTCAAATCCTGTGTCGGCCCTCATTTCTATAACTAAGTTATGGTGATGTGTGTGTGGAGAGAGAGAGAGAGAGAGAGAGAGAGAGAGAGAGAGAGAGAGAATAAACATAGATTGAAGGTACATGTTTGAGAGTAAGCAGTAATTAATATAGTAAATGTAGATTTTTACAAGTTTGAGAAAAGGTTAATAAAGCAACTAAGAAAAAAATCAGACACTATGTTTACATAAATAAACCAAAAAATATGGATCAACATATAATTATACCCCCGCTCGAAAGGAGAGGGGGTATACTGTTTTACCCTTGTGTGTCTGTCCGTCTGTCTGTCTATCCGTCTGTCTGTCTGTCCGTCCGTAACAAAAATTTCTGTCACATTTATCTCAGCAACAATTTATCGCAGATGCTTGAAATTTTTACACAGTGTTTGTTAAGGCATGCCATATCACGGGATATATTTTTGTACCAATCAGACGTCAACTTATTGTTAAATGACGACTTTGTTTATTTTTAGCCAAAATTTTCAAACAAATTTTCCTCAAAGATTTCTCAGCAGCTATTAATCGCAGATGCTTGAAATTTTAACACACTATTTGTTTAGGCATGCCATATTATGGGATATATTTCTGTACCAATCGGATGCCAGCTTTCTGTTAAATGTCGACTTTGCTTATTTTGCATATTTACATCAGAGCGGGGGTATCACTAGTGAGCATTGGCTCACAGATATCTTGTGAAGCATTGTATCATATAAATGTATGTAATATTAAATCCCGCAATTGCGCGGGATATCATCAAGTACTAGAATGTAACAGTTGATGGTCTCTTTACAGGTTCCCAGGCTGTGTTTGACTGTGCTTTGACTGAAAGATCAAAGAGAGAATATATGTGGTATAGTATTCATGTAATATCACCATGTTCATGTAACTATACTCTGTATTATTAGGTCACCTGAGTCACTCAGGAGACCCATTGCTATCTCATGTTTGTCGTCGTGTGTCATTCATAGACATTTAAGTATACATCTTTTAAATGGGTATGAGGGCAGTGGTCATTGTGTTAGTACTGGGATAAGAACTGTTACTCGAGAGCATGGGCCGAGGTCAATATCAATTTCTTACCCAGGAACTGACAATATAACTATTGCCCACATTCCCATTTGATTATTGATGTGTTAGATGAGGAGAAACATACCTTTGTGGTAATTTCAGGGCTCATTTATCTAGGGGGCAGTCACAAATCAACCAGGGTTAAGGGAATAGCAAAGCATGGGACATAAGCCAGTAATTAACATGTATACACTGGTGGGTTCCCATTTTGCACAAGTTTGAGGATTAGGTGTGAATTGTATTTTGATAGCAATTAAAGAAGTAATAATGAGAGAGAAAGAGAGAGAGATAACATGTCTAAGAAAATATACATATGTTTAGCAGAATAAGTAAGTCAGAGAAAAGAGAGAGTGAGAGAGATATTACATGTCTGAGAGAATAAGTAAGATGCATATGTTTACATGTATAAGAGCAAGTATCAGAGAGAGAGAGAGAGAGAGAGAGAGAGAGAGCAAACAGACATGTTATACAGAACAATAAATATTAAATGATAGATATGGAACAACAAGAGTAAGGGAGTAAGAGACAAAGTTTAGTTGAGTTCATCTGAAAGAGAGAGAGATAGATAGAGAGAAGAGAGGGGTGATAGAAAACAAGATTACATGTTAGAAGAGAGAGAGAGGGGTTTGATAGTGAAAGTGTGAGGGATAGAGAGAACAGATAGAAAGCAAGAGAACAGATTTAATGAGAGATAAGAAGTACATGTTTAGCTGTAAAATCATGAGATAGTGAGAGAGAGTAATAATAAAAGAATGAAATTGATTACATGTCTGAGAGAAATAGAATGATGCATATGTTTAACAGAGTAAGTCGGAGAAGAGACAGAGAGAGAGAGAGAGAGAATACATGTCTGAGAAAAATAGTTAGATGCACATGTTTACATACTAAGTCTGTGAGTAAGAAACAGAGACTACATGTCTGAGAGAATAAGATGCACATGTTTGCATGTATATAAGATTAAGTCACAAGAGAGAGAGAGAGAGACAGAGACAGAGAGAGAGAGACTACCGGTACATGTCTGAGATAATAAGTAAGATGCACATGTTTACATAAAAGATAGAAAGTGTTTACATGTTTATTTATGAAATAATGAGGGACAGAGGCTTAGAGAAAGAATGAGAGATAAGAAGTACTTGTTTAGCTGTAAAATTAGAGATAGTGAATGAAGGAGTAATAATGTGTGAGAGAGAAAGAGAGAGAGAGACAGACAGACAGACAGACAGACACAGAGAGATTACATGTCTAAGAGAAATAGAAAGATGCATATGTTTAACAGAGAGTAACTCAGAGAGAAAAAGAGAGAGAAATTACAATAGTAAGATGCACATGTTTATAAGAATAGGTCAGTGAGAGAGAGAGAGAGATTACATCTTTGAGAGTAAGATATATTTAGTACATGTACATGTTTAATGGAATTTGTCTGAAAGAGAGAAATAGATTGAAAGAGAGCAAAAATACATGTTTAGAAGAGAAATCTAAGGAGACAGAGAAAAAGCATGTGTTAGAAAAAAATCAGAGAGAGAGGAGGAATAAGAGAGAGAGAGAGAGAGAGAGAGAGAGAGAGAGAGAGAGGCCAAGAGTGCATGTTTAGTATTGAAATTGTGAGAAACAGAGATTGAGAGAAAGAAATAGAAAGAGCAGGAGTACATGTTAGGTAAATTGAGACAGTAAATACTCTGTAATTGAATTCAACTAAATTGAGACGTGTACTCTACATCTTATTTTATTTTCTCTCTCTGACTTTCTCTGCTAGATAATCATATAGTACACTTACTCAATTATGTACACATCCAAGAGAGAGAAACAGAGAGAAAGAAATGTAGGGATAAAGAGAGAGAGAGAGAGAAAGCACCTCTTTCTCACTCAGCAATCTTATGTTGTATTTTTCTACTGGTTGAGTGTCTCTATAATCAGAACCAGAATAATAGACCGTCAATTATCCAAGTAGGGAAAATATATTAATCTTTAAAAAACCCAAATATATTTCTTTTAAAATTTGACATTGAATGTTTATACAAACAATAATAATCCTAAAACTCTTTATTTTCATTGAACAGGTTGTGACCCAGACCGCCCACATCATGGACACAGCAAGCTCCCAATACATCACAGCAAGCTCCCAATACATCACAGGAAGCTCCCCATACCGAGTACATCTGTGTTCTAAGTGTCCGGGGACACAGCGTACTATTGTGTATCGTGGTCCATGTGATCTGTGTCCCCAGTGTAAAGAGAACCATGTAAAAGATCTCCAAACAATAGACCATGATGTTGTGTCACACCGTGATAAAATCCACTACATCCCAACACAAGAGATCTGTGTGAGACATCCTAGCCATTTTTATACAAAGTACTGTGAACCGTGTCAAGTTCCTGCCTGTAATAATTGCCAAACACATAGAAAACACACGCAGATAGATGTTAAAACAGCCTATAAAACAAAGCGACAACAACACAGAGGAACCATTCACACCATCAGAAGTGAGGCTCTCTTTTACAGACCTGTTCTCCTGACAGGAATCAAAGCTGATGTCAAAACCTGTCACACAGAATTCTCCCCCCTTCAATCAGAGATGTTAACAAAGGCCCAGACACTGAAGGATCTCATTGACAAAGTGGTATATGATCCATTGAACTATGTGTTTTGTTTACTTTGATTTCAAACACAGATGTAAAAAACAAAAGATAGAAATGATCAGACATATTGTCAGACTAAGGAGATATGAACACAGATATGTACAGCCAGCATTCACATTCAGTGCGCTACAATTCCTCTCCTTCACAAAGACAGCCCTCCCCAGATACATCTTACACTCCACACCAGCCAGCTCTCCATGACTGAGTCACTCAACAAGGAGGATGTGATGGAGTCACTGAGTGCAATCCAAATCACAGAGAGAGGAAACCGACGCGTAGGAAACCAGTGTCTGCTGAAACTGACGTCTGGTGCTGAGCTCCATCAATCTCTCACAGTGACAGGTGTTGGTGGTTGTTATCACATTTCCTGTGTGACATCAGACCGGGTCTGGGTCAGTGATCATTGGAACAATCTCATGTTGACAGACACAACAGGTGTCCCTCTACATCGTGTGGAGGATTCATGGAGTGGTTTATATGGATTACACACAGTGAACAGTGAGAGTGAACTGATTTATATAGATAGGGATTATAACATCAACAAACTGTCAAAGGATATGAAAACAACCACCACATTTCTAGAGAGAACAGACTCTACATGGAGACCATGGTGTGTGTACTGGTCCCCGTCCACTGGGATCTACTGGTCGGGATGTATAACGATGATACAGAGACAGGCAAGGTAACAGGCAAGGTAACCCGGTACAACCAGAGTGGACAACTCACACAAACCATACAGTACAACAACACAGGACGGCGACTGTATAGTTACCCTCGCTATATAACAGAGAACAACAATGGGGATGTCGTGGTGTCTGACTATTGGTCTGGTGCTGTAGTGGTGACAGAGCGTGGAGGAAGACATCGTTTCTCCTACACAGGACATCCATCAGGATCACGACTACTGCCATGTGGAATCTGTACTGACGCGCTGTCACACATCCTGGTGTGTGATGATAAAACCAACACAGTACAGATGATAAATAAGGACGGTCAGTTCCTGTCACATCTACTGACAAAATCACAAGAGATGGTTTTACCATGCAGCCTGAGTTATGATGTCAACACTCACCGTCTCTGGGTCGGATCACTGTACAACAACAAGGTGTGTGTCTACAGGTATATCACCAGACAGGGACGCTCTGACAGGTAAGTCTGAGTCATTATCATTCACATCAATTAGAGATAGATAACTAAGACACACAGTCCGTGTTAATTATCAGTCAATAAGATACATGTAAGACATGTTTATCTGTGTGATTGTTTGTCAATATAAACAAACTCATTGTTACAGGGTTAGCTGTATCTACCAGTCATTGGGAGTCAGTGTTTATCTAAAATAAACAGAAAGTAGATACATTATTTATTAATTAAATGTACAGTTACATGTCATTGTATTTAGTGAATAGAAATAGCAGGTTGTTGTATTTAATTATGAAATATATAGAGTGACTCATGTATTTGTAATCAGTTTATTTTGTGACATGTTAATTGACTTAATTCAAGTATTTAGATAAATATTAAGAAAGTGTCATGGTAATCAGGGTAAAGTTTTAATTGTGGATGTAGCTCTATCATTACATATACTGTATGTAATTAATTAACAGCTAATTAATGACTTGTTGTAGATGAACACAGACCCCGTCCTGATGGAGACACCCGATACACACACACCTCCTCACAACAACTCATCAACTAAACGAAAGTAAAAACTCACTGACGCATGTATTTGTAATCAGTTGTTTTGTTACATGTTAATTGACTTAATTTAATTAATTAGACAATAATAAAGCAAGGTATCATGGTAATCAGGTTAAAGTTTAATTTGTAGATGTAGCTCTATCATATACTGTATGTATTAATTACAGCTAATTAATGCCTTGTTGTAGATGAACACACACCCCGTCCTGATGAGGACGTCATGTCCAGCTCAACACCAGCCGTATAATGGAGATAGCTGGATATTGACAGGTTGTAAATGTTTCTGTACAAATCTAGTCTGCTCTCAAAACACACATGTTGTTTGTCACTTTGTTCAACATCTGCAGCTGAAATTGAGCTGTGTATAATTCACATGGACTGTAATACTGACTCCTGTTTATTTCACACTTTGTGATCATACCAAACATGGCTGTCTGTTGCTGAGTGAGAAACATCATGTTATACAAGTTTTATTTTCTAAATGTGGAATATTATAAAAGAGATATCATACATGAAAATCTATAATATTAAACTGAACAATTAAAAATTGTAAATGTCAGATACTAATCAATTTGAAAATGTATCTTGTTTTGCTAATTGTGCCATTATTATACCCCATGCAATGGAATTGTTAGAGAATAATGACTTCAACCTATCTCAGTCAGTCCTGGATTTTAAGCAACAACTTATATATTAACAGCTGCACAGAATTTTATGAAACTTTTAAGGTATTTAGGACACAATGTGTGGATGTGCTAATATTGGGGAGTTCCGATTCATTTATCTTCTGGGAATTTTAGCCCCATTGAACTTAGAATTTTGGCCATATGTTGAATTTAGCAATGAATTTTTTGTAAGCGTGACTCTTCTCAAAACAGCTGAATTGAATTTCATAAAACTTTGTTCGGTAGTTAAGGCACAATGAGTTAATTTGCATGTTTCTTGGAAATTTTAATTTCAATTTTTTGTCTTGAAATTTTAAACCTTTAGAATTTAGTATGTTGTTTTTGTTTAAGACAGTGATTAGATATGTGCATAATTGTAGAAAGTTTTGATCTGATGATGTTTTGCTAGTAATACCCAGTATTATTTTTAGCTAACTGACCTGAAAACTCAGTGAGCCTTTCTGATCACAATTTGTCTGTCGTCTGTCTGTTTGTTTGTCTGTCCTCTGTCTGTCAACTTTTCACATTTTCAACATTCCCCCAGAACTACTGGGTCAATTTCAACCAAACTTGGCACAAAGCACCCTTAGGCAAAGAAGATTCAGAGTTGTGAAAATTACGGAACGTGCCACTTTTCAAGGGGAGATAATTAGGAGTCATTGAAATGTTTTAAAAATTTTCAAAATCTTATTCTCAAGACCATTAGGCCAGGATAGGTGGAACTTATGTGAAAGCATCTTCAGATAGTGTAGATTCAAAGTTATGAAAATCATGACTCCCGGGGGTAGGGTGGGGCCACAATGGGGGGGTCAAACTTTTACATAGGAATATAAAGAGCATATCTTTAAAAAACCTTCTCAGAATGCAATCAGCCAGGAAAGCTGAACTTTTGTGGAAGCATCCTCGGGTAGTGTAGATTCAAATTGTGAAAGTCATGACCCCGGGGTAGGGTGGGGCCACAATGGGGGGGGGGGGAGTCAAACTTTTATATAGGGATTTATAGAGCAAATCTTTTAAAATCTTCTTCTCAGAAAGCAATCAGCCAGGAGAGCTAAAACTTGTGTTGAAGCATCCTCAGGTAGTGTAGATTCAAATTTGTGAAAATCATGACCCCGAGGGTAGGGTGGGGCCACAATTGAGGGGGGGGGGGCCAATTTGTACATATGAGTATATTTATAGAGTAGAATTTTAGGATCTTTTGGGGAACTGCATTGCTCACATATGATATGAATATAAAATCAACCTCTTAGAAAAGGAACTAATCATAATTAACATAATATCCAGGTGGAAAAATGGATTTTTATTTATTCAGGATCTACATGTACATTATATTACATTGTCCAGATAGTTTGTATTATAACTCCATTAAGCTGATTTTTGTCAAACTTTATGTTCATAGGTGAGTTATGTGGCCCATGGGCCTATTGTTTTTTTCGTATTTAAGGTTGCTCTATACATGCTATACACCCACAGTTAATTCCAATTTTTAATAGAGACCACAAAACATATACTAATCAACTATTAAATTGATGATGGTGATACTATAGGTATTTTTAAAGAATTTTTTAATGTTTTTTCGTGGTTTTATTAAATGATTTTTAAAAAGATAACTACATGTATTAACAAATTGAAATAATTTTTTTGTCATATGATGGATATCTCCTCAGACAAACAAGAAAAAATATAACAGTTTCATTACATTTAAAATTTCTATTATTGCAAATTTTTTAATATATCATTTAACATTTATTCATTTGATGAGATATCGGCGCTTCTGATTGGTCGAAAAATTTCTTCGATACCTGCATCAATAAATTTTTGCCGGATCTACTTTTCTCAACTGTTCTGATCTAACACTATTTATAAACGTGGCATTTCCAAGATAAACACTGTCAGAAAATGTAAAGTTGTGTCTGTTTTATTGTCAGCAAACAAAATGCAACCTTGTGAATATAAAAAATTGAAAGTTTAACCTTCAAAAATAACAAAACACATTATTTGATTCACGAAATAAAATTAAGCGTCTTCTCACGATTTCGTCTGCTTGAGATCAATCAACATTTACAGCGAGGCTGGCTGTTCCTTTTCCAGGAATATTATAACGAACATATAGGCCTATAAACTTTCACTGTAACACTGCGTTCAAATTTGGTAACGATAATTTTTAAATTTACACACTCACATGATCGGTCATCAGAATAAGCGTCGTAAAGAAAAGCTATGAGTGATGCATCAACTCCTTCTGCACATTCCAAACGCTGATATACCATTTAAGTACTCACTGGCTATCTAGTTACCACAACGTTTACAAAGTCGCTTATACTCTGTCGACATATCAGCTAAATTTTCATCCACGATCGCCTTTCCTTGATGGTTATGTCCAGTTGCATATTCCAGCGATCTCACATGAAAACTAGTTTTTTACGAGTTTTTTCTGCACAGTGAATAATATCACAAGCTATCGCATGTTTTTCCTTTCGTTTTCAATTCAGTCGGTTCAGATTTTACTCACTATTTTTGTTTAATCCATTAATTAATTCAGCTCAATAGCTCTGCATCAGCTGAAGGCGCTCCATTTTGAATATTGTTGCTGTTGTTTGTTTTGTATTCATACGCGCCGCTTCATTTACATTATTTACATTTTTGATCAATGACACATCACATTTTTTTTATTTGAATGTTTTATTAAATGATAAGAATGAAGATAACAATTTTCTATTGATCGACGTATCAAAGAAAAAATTGACCAGAAAAATAAAATTGTATTTGTAATGAGGTTCCTCAGGTAAGAGTTATCGTTCCTAAGTCCTAAGGCCGAAACACCTTGGGTACTTTTCAATTTCTTAGTTGAAGAAATTTCCTAAATATTGTGTTAGAAAGATAAATACTACATATTTCATTATAGGTCTATATAACAAATATAATCGCTTTAATGCAACACTATGTCAAATAAATAAAGGGGAAAATTAACTTATAGGATTTATGTATCAAACCTGAGAGAATTCAAAACCACCTCCCATCCCTTTAACTAAGGTGGTATGGACATCTGTCAATATAATGTGGATTAAAGTACATTCTACTGAAATACTTTCATTGGTTTTAG